>VZRV01003964.1:247425-424755 GCA_013398115.1 Falcunculus frontatus
GCAGGACCCCGAGGCGCTGAACGGGCGCGGGGCGGACGAGGAGGCGGAGCTGGAGGGGCTGGAGGCCGAGGAGCTGGAGGCCACCACCGCCGAGGAGAAGGAGCTGCTGCTGCCCCAGGACGCGGCGTCGCCCCCCGCCGCCGCCGCCGGCCCCATGTTCCCCGAAAGGAACCGCCGGACTCTGGCCTTCCGCGGCGGCGGGGGGCTCCTGGCCGCCCACCCCGCCGCCAACAATGGCTGCGAGGCCGCGGCCTGGCCGCGGAAGCACTTCAATGGGCGGGGGGCGGACGAGGAGATGGAGCTGGAGGGCGCGGAGGGACTGGAGACGGAGGGGCTGCTGGAGGGCAAGGAGCTCGTCCAGGACGGGGGCTCGCTGAGTGACAGCAGCGACGACGAGGAGGACGGCGAAGGGGGCAGCCTGGGGGACGGCAGCGGCGCCGAGGGCGGCAGCTGCAGCAGCAGCCGGCGGTCGGGGGGCGACGGCGGGGATGAGGCGGAGGGCAGCGGCGAGGGGGAGAGCATCCGGCACTTCCCGCTGGCCAGGCCCAAGTCCCTGCTGCAGAAGCTGCACATCTCCTTCCAGGGCTCCTGGCTCAAGGAGTTCCCGTGGCTCTACTACTGCCAGGAGACCGGCCTCATGTCCTGCGCCTGGTGCACCGCGGCCGCCGCCGCCGCCGCGCCCCCCGAGCTAATCATGTCCGGCGCGCCCCTGCCCGGGGGGCACGACGAGCTCTGCAAGGGCACCCGCAACTACAAGCGCACCCTGCTCCTGCGGCACCACCTCTCCGCCGAGCATCGCCTCAACGAGCCCGGCAGCGCCGAGCAGNGGAGGGAGGGGCAATCCCGGCCTCCCCTTTCGCATCGGCGAGGTTTTCCTGTGCCCACGTGTGTGAACTTCTTTAAATGGCTGCTCGTGGTTGTTGTTGCCCGGCGAGCTGGACACGCCGCGCTGCTTTCGCTCGCCGTGTCCGGAGCGGGAGACGAGCCCCGTCTGGGATTTGGGGTGATTCTCCCGCTGGATGTGGGCAGGCACACAAACACAGCACGAGCTGTTGTTTGTGGCTGTACTCCGTTCCCGTTATGCGTTCGGTGCTGGCGGATGCCGCTTTCATTAGTTCATCTGTTTATCTCGTGAAGATAAACCGGCGATGTGGGAAAAAAGTTGCGTACGAATCCCAGTGTCACAGCACTGATTTAAATACGCTCGTTACAACTTCCTCCTGCGGTACAGGCGGAGGGAGGGCAGTGTCCGGCCAGCGACCGCTTGTGAAATGGGGACTTGGCGGCGTGAAATTGGAATCGCTCTGCCGTGCTTAGCGGTGTGGCCCCGGTTCACTAATCGGATAACTCCGTGTGCTCAAGTTCTTCGCGTTGAAATCTTTTTTTCCCGAGTACGTTGCTTTAGATTGAGTTGCTGAGCAAGAAGGCTGCAATCGCTTGGTGTGTGTTTGAGATAAACATGTGGTTTCCTGAAAGCTGTGTTACTATGCCAGCGCTCCTCTAACGCTATAGGAGTAGTGAAACTCTTCACGTTCCCCGCTGAACTTCAAATCACTGTGTTTCTTGCCTGCTTTCACGAATGAGGCAGGGCTTGCCCTAGAATATATGTGGATGAAAAGCCCCTAAAGAATACTGGTGTTCAATCCGCAGACTTCTGCAGCCTTTTCTGCTAGGGATGCCTGCGCTGCTTAAGTTCGCTCGATCGCTTCGCTGGCGTTAAACTTGCCTGCGGGCATTAGCTAGTGTTGCTTCAGGTTAGGCTAGTCCTTGAATTGTTAGGCTGTTAGCCGGAATTAATTGATTAGTCACTCAGTTTTTCTGCATTTAGAATTCAGTTTTAATTAAAACACCTACCTTGGTTGGATAGCTTTATTTGGAGTCTGAAATATAATGCGGTAGTCAGATTGAGCACTCTAAGGAGCTCAGGGTACCTTGGACAAGAGCTGCTAGTCAAATGTTCGGGCAGGATATCAGGATTACAGGATGACTGATAAAACGTTAGGTGAACGATAGTTTTCTTAGAACTGCTTGGAGAACGTATGCAAGTTTTATGTGAAGCTCTTGCAGGACTGCAAGGGAAACCTTATGGTGCACAAATACCGCTTATCCAAAATATTATTTTTGGGTTTACAAATGCAACATTCACCTTCAAGTTGATTAATACCACCTTTTCAGTGAGTTTAGTTTTATAGCAGCTACTGTTACAGATGTTTCGTGGTAGTACGTCATCTTATCAGTTTTCTCCCGTCTTCTGGGGTTTGCTGTTCACTCTGCAGTGTTTTAGCCAAACTTGCTTTCAATTAGTTGTTTCTAATTAAGAAACTTTCATTCTTAGTTTGTTACCTCTTCATATCTTTGAAAACGTTTCAGTTTTGCATAATGCTGTTGCAGCATATTCCTTATTATCTTGTTGCCTAGCTTCTAACTTCGAGTTGTGAATGATTACTCTGTAGAAGTATGTTCTGTCACTATGTAGCCTCCTGTGTTAGTGGATGCTGCTAATCCCTGCCACACTTGGAAGTTTCTCACTCCATTTAGCTGTATTTAAATAAAAGCTATTCCAAGCATTTTTTCCCTACTCAGTTTGCTATTTTTTTTCTTTCTGTCCTCTTATCCTCAGTCTGTTGTAAAACTGTTAAATACCGGGAGGGTGGAAGGGAGGACAGAATATTGGCTTGTTATCACAGTAGCCTACAAGTTAATGTAAGTATGTATTTGAAGACTGTAAGTGTTTATTTGAAGACCTTTCATTGTCATGGGAATATTTGTAAAAATTAATCTCTGCTTTTATACCGCTGATAGTTTAAGAAAAAATATTTGTAGTAACTGTAAAAATAAATGAAGCAGTAGGATGGATGAGTCAGTGATTCTTCTGCACTGTATTAAAGATAAGGTTGGGACAAAGGTAGCTGTACAGAGATTGTTTTTTTCGAGTGGAAAACAGTGCTTTGTGCATCCCTCTGCAATTATATTTCAGTTTAAAACTTCTCACAAGGGAAGGAATTGCAGTTTTTCAGGAGTCAGTGTATTTTTCTTTGTGGTGCACTTTCACGTTACAGTTGCTTTATCAAAAACCTGATTAAGAATCTCTGTTTTCTTTCCCTTCTATGTTTAATTTCCGTATCCTTTCATACTCTTAATGGCACTTGAATTTCTTTTGATACATATGTTTAAATTAATACCAAAACAATAGCCCCATTTTTTTTTCTAAATGCCATGATACCAGATACTTGGAACAAAAGTAGGTAATTTGTACCCTGACCGTATTTCCAACATACATAATGAGGCAGCAAAGCCGTTTAGATTTAATGAAACTTGGGAGAGATCTTTCAGCCTTTGTGTTAGAGACAGCACACATGTATTATGGACTTGACAAGCCTCAACTGCAGGGCATGTTTAGCAGCTGCTAATAAACATATGGCATAGTGCCACCACTCAAGCGCAGAAAGGAAATTGTAGGTGTTAAGACAGTAAAGCAGTGGAAATATCTATAGGTCTGTTGGATATTACACTCATGAAGAAATGAGTGATGATTTCAGTTTATTTTTGGAATACATTAAATTTGGAATGCCAAAATACATCACAAGTGGTTGCAGCTGCTGTAATTCAAGGGTATTGAGCTGTCAGCCGATGCTTCTTTCTAAGACCAAAGCCTTGAATCTTTTTCTATTCTAGTTTTTAAAATAATTTTTCTCCATATTAAAGCTTAAGGAAATCTATCATCATCTTGAAACTACCTTTGTTTTTTTAATAAACAGACTATTGTGTTGCAAGAATCTTAAGAAATGGATGTTTACTGGGAAATCACGGCAAAATATTTTAATTCTTTGGTGAATTTGGGTCCATAAGATGCAGATTTATTGGCTGCTGGGGGTTCCTCCTCTCAAACCATCTTCTTAAAACGTTTTTTCTCTGGACATAATTTAAAGCTAAGCTTTGGAAATACTGCCAGAAAAGCTTTCTCCAGCCTAACAGGCATGTTGGTTTAAAGCAGAAGCTCTCCGAAAGGAGGAAGGCCTTTGATGTGTTATTTTTTCCATGTGAACTGGAATTGTTTGCATTATGTGAGCAGTGATGAATGGAAGTCATGCTTCAGATGTAAGAGTTACATTACAGTGTTCTAAGTTAACTTCTTGACTTACTCTTAGCAGAGCGAAGAAGCTGAGGAGGAAGTCAGGCCTCAGAGTAAAGACTACCACTTACTGTATTTTCATGTAGTGTTTTTACCAAACCTCAAACTACTCACTTCGATATTAGGCAATTAATGAAACAATTTGAAATTGCTGAGTTGTCTGTGAGTGATGCTGTGTGTGTACAGTGGCAGTGGAGCATTGTGTGCAGCTGATGGGACCATATTTAGAGATCATTTTCCTCTAGCTGCATGTGGTTAGGAAGCTACTGATAGCTTACTTTGTTAGAAGATCCATTTACCAGGATAAGAATTAATCTGGGGGCACAGGTAACTGCTGTAGAGCAAGATGTGGTAGTGGGGAAGGGATTAAAAAATGTGGCAGAACTACTTTTCATATGCATGCAGCTGAGATGGAATCTGTGGTTAGATTGGTTTGGGTTTTCTTTTAATTCTTCCTGGCCTCACTGTTCTTCCTCCCAGGGACAGAGTATGCTGATGGAACAGTAGGAGAAAGAAAACAAACTAAACTTCTAGTAGCAGTTTTTGATCATCTGTTTCTGCTCCTGTTAGCTTTAGGGCAAGTTTAATTAATGAATTATACATTTAAAATAGTAATTTTTTTTTGTGTGTTCAGAAAAATCTAACTATTTGAAACTGAGCACAACATTAGTTTTCTTGAGCAGTCTCTGTTGTGTTACGGTACTTATTAATCTCGCCCACGGAGAGAAGTTTTTGAGTTAGAACACTGTAGATTCCACAAATTGAAATGAAATTGTGCTGATTTTTATCTTTTATTTCTTACTAGTGTTTATTGAAGGATAAGGTGGTTTGGTGTTGAGATAACTTAGTTGATGAGAATATGGGTCTGTATTCTGAAAATAAAATTGACGTCTAAACAAATATCATTAGATTGTTGTTCTCGTTAGAAAAACAGAACCTTATGATGATGTGTCATGTAAGTAACAGAAGTTTGCAAATACACTTTTTCCTGTAATTATTTTCTGCACCTTGCCTCCTGTTGAACTGTATTGTATTTTTTCTGTATCAATGTCTAAATCTCTCCTAGTAATATTTTATTCATTTTTCTCATAATAAATGTCAATTCTACTTGTCACACTTGGTATACATAGACTTGATAACTGTTCAGGTGTTAGGACTTCGTTTGAGTTGTGGCACTAGGGTTAACTGTTGTACCATACCAGCAGTAGAAGAGTTGGTTTTAGTACTTCAGTTAGTTTTAGAAATGTTTATGCACCCACTTCTGTAAAGCTATAATACTAATTAAAGCTGTAATACCGATTGATCTCGCTCCCCAACACACACCCCTTTAGCTTGGACATGGGTTGCATAGTATCTCATTTTTCCACTCAACCTTCTGATCTTGTCATGATGAAGATTTCAGTCTCGTTTTTCTGTAGCACATTTGTGATCTGCAGCTCCTCCTCACCATGCTGGCTTGTCCTGTTCTCGGGAAACAAAAACTCCTCATTGTAAATATCAGTTTATTTATGGTCCCAGCTTGATTGGGTACTTATACTTGCTCAGTTAAAATGTACTCTATCTCCATTATTTAATCAGACATTTGTCAAAATAAAAGAACTACTGCAGGTTGTTTTTTAAATTTTATGCAGTGTTTAATGTGTTCTCAGAGAATGAAATTGGCAGCTATCATAGCATCTACCTAACATTTACTGTGTGAGGTGCAAGTCACTAATGAATGACAGGCATGACAACACTTCAGGGTATCATAATTTTCATCTTAATCTGATCCAGTGTCAGTGTAATTGGTGTTTTGAAGCTATGCAGTGCTCTGTTGCTGAAGTGACAGGAAGCTAGTCCAGAACCAAAATCCACTGAGAACTTAGAGTGACAGACTTAGCTGTCCCACATTTGGAGCAAACTGTTTCGCAGCCTTGATCTGAGGGAGTACTTGGGGTGTGTCAGAAAGTACGCAGAAAAATTTAAGATGAGGTTTGGCAAAGATCTATTGCTTGTTTTCACATAAAAGCCTAATTACTTTTATTTCTTCCTCTTCAATGAAGTGTTTTTCTGAGAAGGGTAGAGATTCAGAAGCAATTTGAATGTGACAGCAAACTGAAATTTCTCTGCAGTAGATGCTGAAATGGAAGTTTCTGTTTTGGTTATACTGGGCCTTATTTGCTGCTTATAGATGTAAACACCATTTTAGATGTAGTTACAGCCTCAGTTGTCATTCCAGTGATCCACATTGGGATTGTAAATTGAGGTGAGTACTGATTTAATCCACTGACTCCTGCGTGGTGGAAAGTGACTTTTTAAATATATGTAGCTGGTTTCTGCCATAGTCCCAAATTAAGGGCAGTACTTTCCTGCAATGCGTATTTTAGCCCCAGCATAGATTATGGGCTCATGGCAGTGCTAACATTACCTTCTTAATACTGATTTTGACATGTAATGTTGAGGCAGGTGAGCTTTAACAGCACCTCCAGCTCCTTAATCAGTGAGGTGTTTTAGATGATGAGAGAAGAAAATAATGATTTGGCTTGGAGCTATCCAGTTTTGAATTTGCCTTGTTTGCTAGGGAGGAAGAGAGAATCTTGGAGATCTAGTATGAAACAGACTGTCATTGTTGCTGCTCTTGATGGCAGCATATGTCAACCCATATAAGTATGGTCTCAAATATGCCAGTCTGTGTTTTTTGCTTTCTCCTAGCTGCTGCTTTGTAGCACTTCTGAATCATCATTATCTAAACATGAGTTAGAAGTCTTCTATGTGCTCTAAAAACCAGATCTCTTGACCTCTCCTTGTCTGAACTAATCTTTAATAATGAATTACTTCTTGTTGTTGGATTGTCTGCAAATATCAGGTTTTAGCAAAATTTTGAAGCCGTGTTTGAGATCACAGATTAAAAAGGTTGTGTGTGCGTAATAAGTATGTGCCAGTGTTGCCGCTGGAAAGTTTGTGAGGCTTATTGCGAGAAAGTCTTAGTTAAGCACTGTAATGGAAGCTTAAGTCGAAGATTTTTTTTTTGTCATCTGCAGTATTTTGTCTGTTTGTCAAGTGATACATTGTTTAATCCTATACCTGCTACAGTTAAAAAACAAAGGTTAAATGCTTAATTTGTAAAACTGTATAAGGAATATATTTGCTGTTATATCTACTTTAGAAATATGTTTTCTTTAAAACATTCAAGACAGATTGGAACATACAGACCTAATCTATGTATTCCTATCTCAGCATGAAGAAAATGTTGACTCACTTATCAGGATTCTGCTTAATTGTTTAAGTGGAGATTTCTGGGGAAGAACAAGGGGTTGGATATGTAAGAATCATCTAGTTAAATCTTTGGAAAGAGAGGCTCCTGAATCTTGAATGTATGTGGGTTAGGAATAACAAGTACTTCACACTCAACTGTATATTTCCTTACTTTTGGCTGAAATTTCTCTTCCTTGCCCTGAAGGCAAATCTACTAGTTCTGTTTGAAACAAACTTGGGGGTGGAAGGTGCAGAATGAGAGCATGATTTTTAGTTTTTAGAAATATCTTGTTAATTATATATTCCTGTCTGCCTTTGTGACCAAGAACATAAATAACAAAAAAATAGTTTGATTTAAATTATCTTCTTTAGTTTATTTTCATATCCTTATTATAGTCCTGAAGAACTAAGGAGAGCATTCATTAAGAGCTAATTATGTTTGTGGTTTTTTTAATTGCAGGAGGCAGAGTTACCATCAGAACTGAATAATGAAGGATACTGTGATTTTAACAGCAGGCCAAATGAGAACTCTTACTGCTATCAGCTCCTGCAAGAGCTCAACGAGCAGAGGAAGAAAGGCATTCTTTGTGATGTTAATATTGTGGTGAGTGGGAGGGTCTTCAGAGCTCACAAGAACATCCTGGTTGCAGGCAGCCGCTTCTTTAAGACTCTGTATTGCTTTACAAACAAAGAAAGCCGTAACCAAACCACTGTTACCTATTTAGACGTTGTTGCTGTTCAAGGTTTTTCTGTCATCTTGGACTTCTTATATTCTGGTAACCTCGTGCTTACGAGCCAAAATGCCATTGAAGTGATGTCGGTGGCCAGCTACCTTCAGATGACGGAGGTTGTCCAGTCCTGCCGCAACTTCATTAAAGATGCCTTAAACATAAGTATAAAATCAGAAGCTCCAGAGACTGTTGTAGTGGATTACAACAGAAGATCTGTTAGTAGGGATGGGTTATCTCCAAGGGATCAAAAAGTTGCCAGCTTCTGGGCAACACGAAACCTTACCAACTTGGCAAGTAGCATAAAAACTGAGAATGATCCCTACCCTATTGATGAGGGCCAAATGGAAAGCTACCAAATGAATGACTGCAGTTGGGTCCAGGACAGCTCACCTGAAATGGCTGAAAATGAATCTCAAGGTGAGGGAAAAGTTTTCGTGTGGAATGACATGGGTGCACAGGGACAATCAGTTCAAGAACCTGGAAAAGCAAGAAGGAAAAACCAAACTGCAAAGAGATTTATTTATAATATACCACCTAATACGGAAGAGAACTCTGAAGATTGCTCAGTGTTGCAACCGTCAGTCCCATATCCAGAAGAAGATTTGTCATTTATTAAAGAAGAAGCAGGTAAATATTGCTTAATGACAGTTATGTCACTTGAAAATTAAACTATTGAATGAAATACCTGACTTTGTAACTTTTGTAAAGGTATGTTGGATTGGATTAGTAAAGTCAGCACACCGTTCGGGTTACTAAATCGGTAATCTGATTCTCTGCCTTGGGGCACAGCGGCAGATCATCAGCTAGAGAAGAGAATGGCTGTGCCACACAGTATGTAATGTGCTGTTTGCATTTGACTCTTGAAATGGGGATCCTTAGCAGCTGGTAGAAAATAAATTCTTATGTTTGTAATAGTTCTGTGGCAACTATTCGACACAAAATCAAGGAATGATAACTGGTGGCTAGTGTTAGCTGATTGCATAGACAGCAAGGGCCTTTATAATTTCCTTCCCTACACTAGCAAAAGATATTTCTGATAATCTTCACCTGAGTGTCACCCAGAATCATTCTGCTGATTCTTATTGTTGGGATATCTGGGAAGCTACAAGGTGGAGTAATTAAATATCTGTTTGCTAAACAAATACGGTCACACAAAGAATTATAAGCAGCAAACTATTCACAGTATGATTGTCATTTGGGGCAATGTAATTAGGTTCAGTTTTTTAATTTTTAAATTATTATGCTGTATGAATAGTTAATGTATGCATTTGAAGTGCTGTCATTTACCTGCCTCACTGCGAATTAATAGTTTTGAAAACTTACTGCAATTTAGGAGCCAAATTAGGAGTGGATTTGAGATACAGCTGGAACAAAGTTCTTTAGATGTGTCTTGTTTCTAAAGCAGTTTAAAATGTATGCCTGCTTCAAACATCAACGAACTGTGGCTGTCCTGTCTCCTCCAGGGGCCCTGCTCCGCTCTTGTCTGCAGGGCTGGGGACACAGGCGAGCAGTGGTCCGGCAGGGACCTGTGGGGATGTGTCCCGCAGGGGGCATGTGGGGACTCATGGCCGTGCTGTGTGGTGCCAGTGGTGCCTGGGCACCGCAGTGACACACGCCAGTGCAGAGCAGTGTGGGCTGGGTCTGGGGATGTGTTTCTCCAGTACAAGAGACCTTCGTGTGCTTAGTGAGTAGTGTGACACAACAGAGCAGCTCTGGAGAAGCAGCTGTGCTGAGGAGCACTTCTGCAAATGCTTCAGGGGCGTTAATTATCTCTGGTCTTCATCTCTGAACTCTGGGTAGGTCTGCTTTAGCTTTACTTGTGAGCGTGTGCTTCTGAAGTGAATTTCCTGTGCTTCTCTTACTGGCTAAGCTTTGTTAGACTGCACAGGATTCCTTCTGGCTGAACTGACAATAGAAGCTGTGTTTCAGGAACATGCCAGTCGCTAATAGGCCTCAGGTCCACAGCGCCAGGTTAGATCTAGCCAAAGTAAAGCGCATTTAGTTGTGGGTAGTGGGGGGATGTTGAGTCTTCAGCACCCACACAACAATTTTGCCTGTGCTGGGCTACACTACTTGCTCTAGTTGCAGTGCCATGAAAAAGGACAACAGAGGGTCTGGAGGAAGAGCTGAGGACATGTGTATTAGCTGCACAAATACCAAATTTCTGACACAGTTTAGCATGTGATTTCTGTTGATGATTTATGTGGGGTAAATATTCAACCTCTTTTACTGATGGAAATACAGAGAGTATGTCTACTGTATGATGGCACCAACAACAGATATAAATACTTGTTTGGATGCTGTGGAATTCTGTATGTGTGCTGTGAAGATTTCTTGGAGAAATAATGGAGGACATGGATAGTGCAGTACGTTTAGTCCTTGTTAATTTTTTTTTGACAGAAGCACCAATGTTTCCAGTAACTTGTTATGGTAAAGAATTAAATTACAAAATACATCCATGTAGCATCTTGATGAAAAGAACTGCATTTGAGACAGAGCATACTGAATATGTTGTGGTGTCTGTCGAAAACTATTGAAAGTTCTTTGACTGCAGACTGAAGTTTATTTTACTGAGCTCTAGAATACTAGTCAACTAGTGATCTCCTTGGTATTTTCAGAGCAGAGCATCTATATTCCCAAGTACATAATTACATTTTCTGCCAGTGTTAGAACTCTTCTGGAAGCCATATCTAATATTTTTGTAATAATACCTTTACTTTTACTAAGTTCTTGCATGCATGCATTTTGTTTGAAACAAGTAGAGCGACTGAAGTAGGGCTTGGTATAGCTTGCTTTTCACCCATAGTCTGTGCTTCACCTTTTGAGGTTCTTTCTCTTCTACTTGTGGCTCTTGCTTTGCTTTGCAGGTAGATTCTACTCTTAAACACTCTTCTTTTAACTGCTCCCTCTATGCCAAAGAAAAGGTGGAAGAGGGAGGAGTGGAGAGTTGGAAGAATGTCAAGAATGAGTTGTAGAGTAACCTGCAGGTTATACAATAACTTTTTAGTTTTGGATTAAATTTCTTGTGGGGATGAAAAACTACCAAAAATAATAGGCACTGAGAGGTAAAAATGCGTAAGAAAATATCATCTGGAATAGATATAAAAGAATTCTATAAGAAGAAAAATAAAGAATAGTAAATTCTTATGTTCAGAGCTAAGGAGCGTGCTGTCCCATTGGTTGCTAAAAGGGAAACAATGAGCTTCTACTATTATGCTTTGTCATGTTCTGATGGGGATAACATCAGTGGTTATGAGCTGTCAGTTACATGCAGAGTGAGTTTCTGTGCCCTTGATTTAGGTTTGGGTTGGTCTGGTGCTTTTGTGATGGGAAATAAATACTGTAGATACGGTGGAAGGGAAGCCTATTTAGGTACACTCCTCTCACTACCAACATTTATCCCTGAAGCCACTTGCTCAAATTCTATAGTAAATGAATTTTCCAGTTGGGTACAGCTAGGTAAGTATTAGATAAGAAACAGTAAAAGCTTTCTGAAGCATCTGCTACCCCTCTTGTTCCAGTAAAGTGAATATGTTAAACTGCTTCTTGCTGAACATGAGTTTTTCTACATGTATCCATAAGGATATGTCAGCTGCTTCTTCTTCCTCTCACCCTGTGTTGCCAGAGAGTTTATATTTAACAACTTCCCTGTAAAAGTAGCACTTTGGTGAGCTTTAAAAAAGCTCCATAAAGCTAGGATGGGTTTGAAATTCCTTTTACTGTCTTATATTTACTTACATTTTACTTAAGCTTTCAATACTTCTCCAGTTTTAGCTATATTAAAGTAGCTGTTTAACTAAAACACTGAATGTTACCACCTATCACAGTATTTTCCCTCCTAGCTGATAATCTGCTAAAAAAGTCTTGAGTGTTTACAGCCATCGTGCATCCTACAGTTAACCATTTACCATGGTGAAAATAACCATGCAGTCAGTCAGCATCTCACAGTGTTACAAGGGAGTTACCAAAGTTCATAAAAGCTCAGTGAACATAATTCATCGTATTCTTAATGTGTGTTCATGGGGTTGTTTTGTCAATTTTCATCCCTTTTTGGGTATGTCTTTCATCTGGGCCTGCTTTTTTTTTTTTTTTTTTTGTGCAGGTGTCCTATCCTCAGACTTCAGAACACAGCTGTGAAATATTGCTTATGCTTTATGGAACTGATAGTGTTGATTTTTACAGAGACTTGCGTGCAATATCCCAATAGCTTTATGAAGCTACTAGTGTATAATTTGTTATTGTGATTTTCAGGCTAGGTAATGCTGTCATGTACTGTGGTGGGGGTGAGAGAAAGGATAACAAGTGCAAGACTAAACAGCCCTTGGTGGAACAAGAGGCTTCCTGACTGATTTTGTTGGGGTTCTTAAGGAATTTAATTCAGCTTGCTGTAGAAACAACTACTTTTCAGAAGAATACAAACAGCAGCTAAACCTGCTTACAAAAGATGTAGTGCTGGTCACAGCTTCTGTCATGATACAAGAGAGAAGCATAACACAACTTGATTAGGACTTTACAATAAAGACAAGTATCTTTGTATTTGAAGAAATCAAGATTGATGGACTTATCAGGACATATATATATATTTCTTGTAGGGATAAACCCCACTTGACTGACTGTGTTACAAAAGAAAAAAGAATTGTGTATTCTTCCTACTTTTCCATGGTACTATAACCCTCAGTCAGATTTTCTTTAGACCTCAAGCTGATACCCTGATTAAAAGATTTAAGTTCCTTGGTGGACCTTTAACCACTTTATTTTCTCCATTCCCTATGTAATCTGGTATTGAGGATGTCATAGGTTTTTAGAAGTCATCTGAAAACACTGCAACATCTGAGGGTCAGCCTCTTCCCCATTCATTAAATTTACCTCTCCAAGGGATGATCCCAAAGACAAGCAGATCCTTCTCACGGTGTGCTCTGTCGCTGAGCCTACAACTCTAGGCAATGTTTTGTGTATTACTGTTGTCAATTTGGTTTCTTTTTTTCTTTTCTTTTTTGTGAATGGGTTGGGGAAGAAGGTTTTGTGGTGTCTACAGATCTTCTCTGCCTGAAAATCCTTTTGAGTCTCAGTGCAATGCATTGACTTATTGAAAAAATACCAATCGGAAGTGCTGGGTTTTTTTTCATTTGTGGAATACTGATGATGATGGTAGCAACATCTAAATAAAAATGGTCCATGAGAACAATTAACTCCCCCACAAATAAATGGTTTGCATGAGGAAAGTTCTTTACTTTCTTGTGTTTCACTGCTGTAGTTGTTGGAGGAGATTAGCAAAATAGCTTTCACTTTCTTGGGAAGGGATTTTTCTGGGAGGGTATGATAATCAAATTGAAAAGCAAGTGGATAATATATTTGCCATCAGTTGGTGGTCTTCTGTCAGGGTTAGTTGATGCTAGATCTGACTCTGTAGTCAAGGCAATATACCACTTTTTCGTGAATGAAAAATAGTAAAAATTGAGAGTGTTTGGGAGCAATAGAGTATGAGTAAGATTGCGTTGGCAAAATGTCTTAGGTATGTCTGAGCCCTCTGTTGCAAGAGGCAGTTGAGCAGTAATGTGCTTCCAGAATAAGCCTTTTCAGAAGAAGCAAGTTTAAAGATGTGAGGAATATTCTGGGAACAAAAGGGGTGCAAGATACTTTGTTTTCCCCACCTTCCTAGCATGTCAGTCTTGGCAGTGCTGTTTCCTCTGTCATGTTACCTAACATAAGCAACAAATCCAGCTCTAACAGCAATCCAGATTGTATCAGTAGATTACCACTGCCTTCTTTACAATCCTTGAAAGCTATGGCCTAATCACCTATCCTGTCTACTTTCTGTCTTTTTCAATTGATCTGGATGAGCAGTCAGTGTCAGAAAACGTAGTGAAAAAATAGTATTTCTTTTTCTCTTATTTTGGCACTGCTTCCAGTGCTAATATAAGTAAAGAAAACAGAAGTTAAATTCACTACAGACAGCTGTATCTAATACAAAGTTTTGTATCTTTTCCTTCAGTGAACCATATGTCTGTGTCCTTTTCTGTAATATCCTGTTGTGTGGCTTCTGTCAGTGAACTTCTATTTCCTGTATCATCTCCTACTCCTTAATGTCTCCTTTTCTGCCCCCTAAATCAGCATATTTCTAGTTGTAGAAAGAGCGAAACCTGTCAAACTAAGGATGTTTCTGGTTTAGACATGTTCTCTCTTTCTCGTGGTGCACCCCTACCTCTTGCCTTCAAAACTGAAAATCATTGTATCTGGCTTCTGGTTATCCTTTTTCCTGAGGACAAATGCAGTGGAACATAAAATCCTTTCACAATGTTTTTGATAGCTTTTGTTAGTGGAGTAAAAGCCTATACAACCACTTCATTTTATTTCACACTGTCCTTATCTTTTCTCAGATCAACATAGTGTGAATTTTAGTGCTGATAGTTAATCAGCTTCTTTGAATTCTGTTTTATTTCTTATTATTTTGGCTTTGCTTGTTGTTGACTTTTATTAGAGATCAGATTACTGATAGCCTTTTATCCATGCAGGCTAGAAGAATGGGTAAATGTTTGATGCTAATGGACATTTGAGTTATTAACTTACACCTCTTAGAAATCAACTAAAGTGTAAAAAGGTGACCTTAGATCAGAGAAAAGTTGTGGTCAGATGGCTTGGTCTGGAGACACAGAATATTATTGCTTCTAATTAGCTTTTTTTTTTCCCAAAGATCTGCCTTACCTGTCTATACTTTCCCTCTTTGCACCCCATCCCCAGTCTACCAGTACGACTGCATCCATAGTTGCTTTCAGCCTCCTATCAAGATCATCTGACTTTAAGTTGACCAGAACAGGTCAGATGATGATTATGTCTAGTTTTGCAAGCAGGTTTCAGGGGGCAATAGCCTAAGTGAGAGAAGAAATGGGAGAGAAGACATTATGAGCCCCAGGGCTCTGTAACATGTTGCGTTCTGGAAACTCACCTGCCTATAGGCTCTATATCCAGCTGGGGAAGATAGTAGAGGCTAGGTATTGCACTTCCAGCTTCCAGTCTTTGTGTAATTCAGGTCTGTCCTGTTTGGATGAGCAATTAGACACTAAAGATGCCTTTTTCATGGTTTTGTTTTGAGCATATTAAATGTGTGCTTAATCTAGAAAGCAGGTTTTCTAGGTCAACGAATTATTCTAGGAGTAAGCATTAGGTTTAATTATTATCTACTTAGACATGTACTATGCAGGGACTGAAGCGTATGTAGCAAGCTGTTATCTCTTGTGGTATCTGTACTGGTGTTCTTTCACGTTATAGTGGGTCTTCTCTTCCGATTGGAGGTTGAAAGATTTAGTAGCTATTACCTACACTAGATGACAGCTCTTAAATCTATTTGGCTCTATTCTGAGTCTTGTGGTAAGATCTAGAACTATGCAGGGGTCTGAGCTCCTAAGTTCCCTCAAACTTAAATACCAGCTGTGTGCATAAATGTTCCTAGTGAAATTTAATTTGTGTTCTCTTAAATACAGAAGAATTGTCAAAGTGACAGTGTTATAAATGTGTTCAGCTTGGTCCACCTCTTACTTATGGTTAGTCTTTGGTGTATGCTTATTCTGAAGGGAGCTGTACAATATTGACTGTACACAGCATAACATTACATCTGTGTGCAGTACAGACTTGGTCTGTTGATCTTACAGATATTCATCCTATAAGGCGGGGGGGAAGTGATTAAAATATTTTATTACTGGCTGACCTTTCACTGTTCAGCTACATTCAGCTACAGTTCTAGTACAGGGAGAAAAATCTATAAAGAAAGGATCTAATACTTTAAACATTATTAAAGTAGTTTTATTTTCTTTTCCTCTGCTAGATCCTGAAGCCTGCTTTAATATATGGAGGCTTTTAGCCTTAAGATCAAGTCATCTTTGCTCTTACCCTGTACAACACTGCTTCCTCACTAATCCTTTCTTGTGTATTACAGAAGGAAGTCTTCCTCCTCACCTCAAAGGAACGTGTGGTTGGCATGTCTATGGGGTATCTGTGTTCTATTCCTTGAGCTGTTGAGATGCCATTGCTGGAGTCCATCACTCCAAATTAGTATAAGGAGTTCTTGCCTCTTTTGGACATAACAGCTATTAGAGTCAGTAATTTAAAAAATTTTCCTCACTGCTCTGTTTCTTAAAGGAGAGGGAGATTTATTTCCTTCACTCTTCTTTCTTTTTGTACCAAAATAGGTAGTTAGATGAGCTAAAATACTGCTATTTCTCTTCTTCATTCATTCAAGCTCTGCTTTTTAAAAGCTCTGATGGAATGCCTAGTTTGGCAGTCGTCATCCAGCCTTGCTTGTTGTTTGCCATTGTCTAATGGATAGGATAGAATTATAAGCTTCCTACTTGCTAAGTGATATCTTTTTGAACTGTTGTCTTATGTTGCAGACCAGATCACTGCTGCCAATGGTAATGCTGCCTGAGCAGTAAATGAAACTACTGTATGTGTCTCCTGCCGTGAGGATTTGTAATCTGTACTTTTTTCCAGTTAAACTGCAGGTTGGAAGTGTTTAAATATGCAGCTTACCACTAGCGGCACGAAATGCCGGTTTAGCCTAAGAGAATTTCCTTTCCCAAAAAAATCTGTAGAATGAATAGTGTAGGGATAAAAAGAAGTCTTTGAACTATTAAAATGTATAGTTTCAGGCTTGAAAGCAAGACTTCATCTCCTCAAGACTTTCACCACTTTCAGTGTTGACGTTGAGAATCCAGTGTGAGGACCTGACTACCATCTAGAGAAATAAAAGGAAATCTGCCAGTTACCACTGCAGTTTGTTTATTTAGCAGCTGTTTGCCTGTGAGGAAAGTAATGGATTTATGAGTTCATGTTTTCCAACAAACTCCTGTCTTGGGGATTGGGGGGAACATTGATTTGAGCTATTGCCAGGAGAGTTTTTGCCCAACAAATATGATTTTGTCGAATTCTTAGTGCAGCTTTATTGTGTACTATTTATAGTTCTCTTCTCTGTGCTCTGTCATAGTGATTCCATGTTCACTGATGCAATTCTTACTTGTTATGAAGTATAGAATTAAACAAGCAAAGATCTTTTTAGGGCATTGTTCACTTCTGAATGGTTTTATTTTTTTTAAAGAGGAAAAAAGGATGCAAAGACAACATGAACTGCAGAAGATCTTGTCTTAAGAGCAAATGTAAATATGCGAACTAGTCTTTTAAGCTGTTACATTCCAAGTAATTATGGTCTCTTGAATTGATGTGGTTATAGAGTAATGGAGATGATTATTCAGAGAAGGATTTACACATCGCTGTAGGATACTTTATAGAAATAAAGGTGCCTGCGACAGTCTGGGTGAAGTCGCTGCATGAAGCAGTTGTAAAGAGAATCCAATGGAAAACCATTCAGCCCCACCTCATGATGATAGTGAGGGAATACATATCCTTACCTCAAAGTCCCTGTAGTATGAAAAGGGCTTTGAATTTTCTCAGGATGGGGAGAAGAAATGGTCCCGTGGAGAGTAGTTCAAAGGTCTCATTTCATTGAAATTAGGAGCACAGTTAATTCTTAGTTTTAGTATTGAATACTATGTGAAAAAAATACTATAATTACTATTTTGAGGTCAGAAACTTTTTTGTCACAGTTTAAAAAGGATATATATTTTGCCAAACAGATTAGATTGATGACTGATTAGAAGGAAGCTAAAGTAAGTCTGTGTCTTTAATAGCTACTTCAAGTGACTTCAAGTACGGACTGTTGCCGGGTACTTCAAATGACTTCAAGTACGGATTGCTGCCGGGTACTTCAAGTGACTTCAAGTATGGACTGCTACCGGGTACTTCAAGTGATTTTAAGTATGGACTGCTGCCAGAATCTTGGCCAAAAGAAGCTTGGGAAAATGGTAAGTGTATCTGATGGAGAGTAGGTTGGGTTTTTTCCCCTGATAGGGGTTCTCTATCTTTTGTGTCACTGCTTTTAATATTTGATTCATTCGTTTAGAGAGTTATGAGATTATGTGAACATTTAATCTTCTTCCATATCATTTGCCTTTTTGGATAATGCTTCCTCGGAAGGAGGAAAAGGAATTCAAATGTATGGAAGAGTAAAAACAGAATGTGATTTATATCAGTTCTTGTATTGTGACTGAGTGTGAAGATACCTGAGGTCTTTAGTGACCTGATAGCTTCCCCCACTGTACTAAGCTAAATGCAGATAAATGGCCTTTGAAACTGAACACTTTGGTGAAGATAGAGAATTAAATATAATTTTTAAAGGAAATCTCAGCACATGTCTTGCTATTAAAAATTAAAACTTCATTGCAATAAATGTTTTTAGTTCAGTACAGCTGTAATTAAGCCTTCTTCTGTCAGTTCAAGCAAGCAATTATCTATAATTATTTTTCTGTCTGAAAACATACTGAAAACACCACCATATCTAAAACAATTGTTGCTAGTTCCTTAAATACATAAAGTCTTCAGTAAAAAGAAGGTGTCAAGTACTGGGTAAGAGTAATGCTTGCCTCTTTTCTTTGACTTTGAGCTGCTACTGGGATGTGGTTTATGGTTTATTTGAAATACTTTGGGGTTTGCAGTAGAAGAAATTTGGTCATCTGGAGGTGAAATTTGCTAGCAGTCAAGAAATTAGAACCTGGATCTTAGGAGGTCTGCCTGTTCTGAAACCATTGAATTGCCATATATCTAACAGCCCTGATATCTGCCTGTATAGAACTTACTTTTCTCCCTGTTAGCCATTACGTGACATTATACTGACATGCAGCTCACATAAGTGCTCCAATGTACCAATGCAAACTTGTGAATCTTAGCAAAATGTAACTTCCATGTTAGGATGGATTTAGAAGCTCAAAGGAGGCAACTATATACAGGCCTGCAGGCATGTGCACATAGCACACAATTACTTATGTTTTCTTCCTGCCAGCCTGAACATTAGAAACTCTTGCACATAATCATGTAGCCTTAGCCAGTGCTTTTTGGATGCTTCTAGGTGGTTATGATTATATTCATAAATTCTCACGTGTAGTAAGTTGAGTCAGTATGCTATTATCAAAACTGTCCTTGTGTTCCTGTGTGGCCTTCTCCACATCATAGTATCCTGTGTTGTTCTTTTTCACACAGTAATAGGCAGCTGTGTTAAACCTGTTTTGCATATATCCTTTGAGCAAACTATGTGAAGAGTTCTCCTCCATCATAAGGAAGAAGTGAGATATTGCTACTTCCAGAAGTTTTTTTCTGCTCTTTTTATTTTTTTCAAATGTTAGATCAAAGTAGAAAATATGTAAAATCTGAACCAGTAACTTCCTTTTGGAGAATTTCAGAAATTTCGCTTTTAGTGTCCTACTATTTTTGTCAATATTCTTTCTTGCTTAGTTATACTTTCTTTTTATTGATTTGTCAAGTCAGATCTCGGCAGACAGTTCCTGCATGTAATTCTAAATAGAACATTGGGAGAGAAGATTGCGACTATCTAAATGCTGCAGAGTTAGAGGGTTTCTAATCCAGAAGAAAGTGTTTTCTGGTATAACTGACCTCTAGAAAAATGGAACATTGGTAAATTGTAGTTAACTTACTCCAATTAATGAAATAAGACTTCTGTGGTAAAAATGCCTTGGTTACAAGTAGGTATTTTTGTAGTAGAATTGTACATGCAGAACTTACGAGCATTTGTGATTTCTGCAGACAGGCATTGTCCTGATTTGGCTGATGAAAAGTCATGTGTTTTGCCTTATTGTTTCGGCACCTGTTTATTTTTGTGAACCAGGCAGAACATATTGAAATATTTTTTGTGTGTGTTTCATCATCTTTTCTCCTGATGGCTTTTATCTTGTAGGTGATTCCTCTGCTTTAATCATGAACAAGTTGAAGTGTCCACACTGTAATTATGTAGCCAAATACAGAAGAACACTAAAGAGACACTTGCTCATTCACACAGGCGTGAGATCTTTCAGTTGTGACATCTGTGGGAAGCTGTTTACACGAAGAGAGCATGTAAAGAGACATTCCTTGGTAGGTAATCTCAAGTGTTCATGTGTATGTATGCACATGTACGAGTGGGGTTTTATAGGGTTTTTCAGGTATTTTGGTAGTTGGAAGAAACTGTTCTCCTATTTGACATAATGTAAATTGTCCTAATCTGAAATGGATGAAGATAAGCATCTCTTTGTGGTAACTGTACCTCTTGTTCCCTTAATGGAAAATGCAGTGTCAATGAAGACAGTCAGTCATTTCAAGATTATTTTGAAAGTGATGTGATAAAGGGATGCAGTGTATGTAAGTATTCTGTAGATAGTGAAAAGCAGTTTTGGCTTAGCTTTACTGCAGTAGAACAGCTCATCTTGGTCTATAATGCTGCATCACCATTTTTTGTGAGGGCACCCTGTTAATTCAGCAATTGCACAATATCTTGGGGTAGTTCTGAAATATTTATTTCACAACTAGACAAAGCTATAGTATAGCATCTGCTTTAAGATTAGGAAAGAATGAAAAATATCTGATGCAGAAAGTAAACAGCTGTCTGACTTGCATTCTACCAGTACCATAACCAGCAGTTCTTCTTACCCTGTCCTGTGCATGGTGCATAACTCAGGATTTGACTTGAGTACTTGTTTATCTGAGGATCCAGAGAAAGTATTATCTGTCTTGCGTATTTTGTAGGTACTTTGTATCTAGTCTGTAAAGAAATTAAGACTTCATTGTAATATATACTGTATAAAATACAAGGCATGTTTTAGGGCAGTAATAAAAGCAAGATCATATTGGTGGTGAGAAAATAATAACACTTCTCCAAGCTGTGAAACCCCCCTCATTTTGCAAGATGTTTTGTAGGTATAAAAGGTTAGTACATGGAGTGGGGTAAATTGCACTTCTCCGAGGCACTGCTGCTGGGCTGGGGCAACCCTCAGTATCTATACAGGCTGCTGGATGAACATGTTTAGAGCAGCCCTGCTGGGAAGGATTGGGGGTGCTGGTGGATGAGAGGCTGGACGTGAGCCACCCATGTGCTCTCTCATGCCGGAAAGCCAAATGTATCCTGGACTGCATCAAAAGCAGCATGGCCAGCAGGGTGAGGAAGGGCATTCTGCCCCTCATGAGACCCCACCTGCAGCTCTGCATCCAGCTCTGGGGTCCCCAAAACAGGAAGGACATGGAACTGTTGGAACTACTTTAGAGGAGGGCTTTGAAAATGATTGGAGGGATGGATCATTTCTCATATGAAGTAAGGCTGAGAGAATTGGGGTGTTGTTGCTTCATTGATGGCCATGCTCCTTGCTTAGTGGCTCACCGGAGAAGACAGCAACAGCAAGAGTTAGTTGGTCTACCAGGAGGAGTAGAGTGGGACTTTGGTTTTCTGTCCTGCAGTGTCTGACCAGGACTTGTAGCTGAAGATTTTTTCCTCCAGGAAAGGAGATGAAGTCAGACAGTGTGAAAATAGCTATGGAGTGAGCTCAGTGCAGTTCTGTGCTTTCACTGAAGTGTCCTTTCCCTGATGAAGTCAGAACACCTTTTCTTTTCTGTTTCCCCCCCACCCTTTCCCCTTTCAGTCAACAAACGTCAAACCATTCTGCCTTGTGTGAAGTATTATCATAATGAGTCTAGAGGCTGAGGAAAACACATGTATCAGCTGTACAGATTATACAGCAGAGCTGAAATATTTGTATCTTGACCTAATTTCTTTTTCCCCTCATCTAGGTGGTAATTTCTCTTTTATCTAAAATTGCAACTTTTTCAATGGGACTTCAAATGATATATTTAAGCACATAATTGTAATATGTTGTGGGAACACCAGATAGAAGGAGGTCTTCAACTCAATTTCTTCCTAGATAATAACTAATATACATGGTTGCTGAATTCAGTTACTTGTACAAGCAACATACTTATAAATTCAAAATTTAGGGTTAGTCAACAACAGCCTTCTAATTTTACACACAGACTCAAATACAGGACAAAAAATTTACTAAAGAGACCTGGAAAGTTGATGTTGATTTTGATTGTGTTGGGAGGGAGAAGTAGTGGAAGAAGAATTTTGCTCTTTGAATTTAATAACTTTTCCTTGTTCTTAATATTTCTAGGATTTAAAATTGTAAGAGCAATTTTCTAAACAAGTCGTTATCTTGTGTGCAGTGTAAGGGTTTATGCTGCTCTCATTTCTTCTGAGTCTTGTTCTGTACCCTGAGGATTCGTGAACTGAACACTCGCCTGCGTACAGAACAGGCGACCTGCTGAGCTCCAAGGAGGTAGTTTGGTTGTGGGCAGTAGCTCATGTCTGTTGAGGAGTACATAAGTAGATCTCCAGTAGTCCTTCCTTACTCTGAACAGTGTTGGGTATCTTTTGGGAAAGTTAAAAATAGGAATTTTTATATAAATAATTGTTATTGTTATTATTAATAGTTTTCTAGTACTACATGCAAATGTAACCTGATATGCCTGAAATTTCTCTTCCATAGGTGCATAAAAAGGATAAAAAGTATAAGTGTATGGTGTGCAAGAAGATTTTCATGCTAGCAGCCAGCGTTGGAATAAGACATGGATCACGACGTTACGGAGTTTGTGTAGACTGTGCAGATAAATCTCAACCTGGAGGGCAAGAGGGAGCAGACCAGGTGCAGGACACAGATTTCCCTAGGGACGAAGAATACGAAGAAAATGAAGTGGGAGAAGGTGATGAGGAGCTTGGTGATGATGTAGAAGAACAGAATGACCAGTCTCGATGGGATGAAGCTGGGGAAGTTTGTATGCCTTTAGATGACTGACAGAGCATATGACTTCAGGGTGCTGCAAATGGACACTGTATGGATTGACTGTTTGAATTTTTGGACTGAAGGCTTGCGAAATATGGTACAGGCTGGATGGTAGTTATGTTGCTGTGAAAATGTAGGGTCAAAGCCTTATAGCAAAAAAAGGATTATTAATTTTTTTATGATATTTGCACAGGACTGTACAGCATACAACCACTTGGTTGAATTATACAGAGTCCTCACATCTACAGTCAGTTATCAAAAGAAAAATGTATTTTTTATTATTTATAGGCTATAGCTACTTGGGTCCTATTCAGACATAGTAGTAACTGTAATTATGTTACACATTCATGTATCTGTTAACATGAATGAAGAAAATTGCAACTTTGTATGGAAATACAAAGACAGCTTTCCCAAATCCACTCGTACTTTTGTCAGTGAGTCAGTGAAGCTAATTTGGGCTAGTGGCTCTTGTTTTCCACAAGCATGTCTTTGCCATACAAACCTTACCTCTCCCGTAATCTGATAGGTGAAAGCCAATCATTTAAATATGTGTCACAGATATTGCCAACACCGTGTTGAAATTTGGGTTGAAATATTTTGGCTCTGTGCTGGCAGGTGCTATGGGTGATAAGCACTGGAGAAGTTGTTAATGGCATTAATTTAGTGTCTGTTTTTAAAGAAGGTTGTTGTTGATTCATCAGTTCCAAAATGATAATGCAGAAGAAATGACCAGTAATGAAAATAATAGACTGATCAGAGCATGGGTAACTCTTGTGCCACATAATCAAAAGAGACAGTCATGCTAAAAGGTATCTGATGTAATAATGTTTTCTTCCCTCTTCTAAGGCCCCCCTTCTCTCAAAATTTTTTGGTTTCCCTGGTGTATACCTCAGTCCCACAGAATAAAAATGCAAGGAATGGAGAAAGTGTCATATTAAAACAACTCTTTGGTCAATAATTTCTTACTTGTCCGTTTTTTGGCTAGTTTATGTGATGTGAATTGGACACTAGGCTATTGTGCCCATCGTTCATCATTGAACACAAACTTTTTTTTATTCTTTTGTACTTCATGGGTTGTTGTTAGTATTTAATGTAAACAAATTACGTTTAACTTGCTCATTTGCTGGAATTTTTTTTAAAGAAAAACAAAAAGTCCAAAGCAAAATAATGCTCTTTGAGTTGTCTACTTTTCAGGAGGATATGCTCCTATGCTCTTTGTTTTAGATTTTCTAGGAGGCATTGAAACTTGAATTTTCGTAGCCACCTGGATTTTTTTTTTCCTAAGCTTGTAATATTGTACCAATGATTACAGGCCCCTTTCATAGGGAGGGGAGGGCATTACACCTTCACCTTAAACTCCTCTGTGTTGTTTAGCCTAAGGCAAGTGAATTCAGGCAATCATTGGAACAGTAAGTCTGATGTACTGTTACGTCACAGTGAGTAAATACGCAGAGCATTTGTCATGACACATAGCTAGGCCAGTGTGACAGTACTGTATAAAAAACAATTGAGGGTCACCATATTTTTCAACTTTGTTTAATTTTAAAATGAGTATATTTTTTCCTATTTTATATCAGGTAACTAAATTATGGTAGTTGTGTGGATAACTTTGAATTATGCTTTGATGGACAGAATCTTACTGGTGCTCCATCTGATCAAAGTTGGTATGTATTTAAAGAGACAAGCTTTACTGTTGTCCATCGAACAGTACCTTAATGTTAAGACATTGTTTTTGCTGATTGAAACTGAGATGATAAGTTTGAACTACAGTTATATGGGAATTAAAATGCTTTTTTTATCATCCACTTGTTTCATTGGTAGTTTCCACATCATTGTAAACCTGACATCAGTAGTTTTTTTGGGGAGGGTGGGGAGGGCGGGATGCCTTTTTTTACACTGAAGAATACATTTTATTCTCATTGTTCTAGACTGAAATGAGTAATGTGTAATTCTGGTGGGGTCCAAAGTAGAAATTAGTTGGGCAAAGATGATATCAATGAAAAAGTATTTTAAACGTTAAAGTAATGTTCTGCTTTGTGAATATGTAAGTATAGCATAAAGATTTTTCCATCCCATTTATCCCTTTTAAAACCATAGTTTACAATTGGTAGATCTGTCTATATATAAAAATATATATATATTACTGAAATTCACCTAAATCTGCTTTATTAGAATACTGCTCACTTAATGCTTAGAAACTGGACCTGGCTCTACATTCTTAATGTATTTTCCTTTTTTTTTTTTTTTTCCTTTTTTTTTGGTTGGGATTTTTTCCTCAAGGTATGAACTTATTCTATTGGAACTGAATCTTCTTTTACTACTTAAATCATTTATGTATATCTGGTAAATTATGACCAAATTTGTTGTTAGATTGCATTACAGTAAATTGAAATATACACTTGGTACACTACAGAATTGTTGTGCTTTTGTTCTGGTTCTATTTGGAAAAGCAGGCTTTAGTAGATATTTGTGTTATTTATAACTTCAATTATTATTCACTGGCCTTAATATTCTGTTGCATTGTGACAATCATAATTTCCTTGGTAAAGCTCAACTGCTTGCTTTTAGAAGTTGCATGTAATTGCCCATGCTAGGTTGGGGAGAGAGGGATGACTGTCTTTAGCAAGTGATGTGAAATACTTCAGTGAAGGTCCACTGTTCTTGTCTAGGAGAACCATAAGAATTCAGATGCTGTCTGCAGTCTGGCTTTTCTGAGTTGTTTTATTTAGAAGTTATTTTAAATATGTTAGCTTGATTGGGTAGTTCTAAATTAATAAAATGAAATTTCTGAAGAATTCGTTTTTGAGGGACAGCTCAAGTTTCTTCAGTATTATAAGAAGTAGGAAGAGATTTCTTTGTGCAAGAAATTCCCTCTAGAAATGCTGAAGTTATGCAGTAGTAACACAGCAGTGGATTTTGTCTGTTTTGAGATTTTTCTTTTCCTTTTTTGAAAGAAGATTAATGCCCTTAAAATGTTGTATTTATCAAATGAAAAGACAGCTAGTCTTTCATTTTGTCTTCTGATGAAATAATTCTCAAACCGAATGTCTGTGATTTGTGTATTTGGGCAATGCCACACAAGTAGTTTTATGGAATGCATCATGTCTGTTACTAAAACAAACAAAGTTTGCCTGATGTTGGGGGCCCCCCTTTCTCTGTGGGTTTTTGTTTGCTTTCTGATTTCTTCAAGCAGTGGTGGGTATCTTTTAGAGATAATCATACAGAGCACTTTCTGGCAGGGCACTGTGATGCAGGACAAAATCAAATTAGTAAGTAAATTCACTTTAGGTTCACAATTACAAGTCCTGGTCGAAGTAGGCATGATGTAAGGAAGACACACAACGTAAAATGTTTGTCTATGCCAATGTTACTATAGTGCATTAGAAAGCATTTTTCAATTGCAGTGACAGATCCATCTTGCAGGGAAAACGGCATTTTCCAATTACTTAGACAAATTTTGTAGTTCAGCTTGCAAACAGATCCTTTAGTAAAATAATTTTTGCCATGAAACCAGTTTTGAAAACCAGAAGTTGTATTCAGTTGTCAGTATGCATCCTAAGAAGTACGAGTTGCAGTTACTGGTTCCCGTAGTGTACACCTATTTTTTGAGGTGTGTAGTCTTCTGCAAATGCAGTTTTCAGGTATCGCTACATGTCTCCCTTTCTTCTGACAAGAATAAGCATTATCAAGTGAAGTAAAGTTGGGGGCCTGGACACTGGCATGAGGTCTGCTCCTAGTTGTGGGTCACAGCAGTAATGCTGTTAGCAGAAGATGCTTTCCTTGCCTAGCTTTAAGTTGGTAAGGCTTTTAATAGGATTTGCTTTAATGAGGCCAATCTCGGTTGTTAGCTTGCTTTTAAGTTTTGTTTCACTTGATTTTTCTTGTTCTTGCCACCCAGTAACACAAGTCTCCCACCCATTCCAAAATACTTTCACAGTCTGCTGATTCCACATAGATGCAAAATTCACTTTTGGAAGTACTGTACCTTGTTTGCTGTTCCTTTTTTACTTTATTGTATTTTAATGGCTTTAGAAACTGAAATGAAAGCAAGACAATTGACATAGCCATCAGCCCAAAAAACTTGTGCCAAAAGAGAGTGAAAAAGGAGCAAAGTGTGGAGTGCAATGTGATAAGAAAAAGGCTGTTGGATTTGCATTGTTACAATTCCTCTGGTTTGTTACTTGAATGCTTTGGACAATTCCCTGTATTTTTCTCTAGCACTATTTGGTGACAGCCTTCTGATGAAGAAGCTATTCAAGAAGCCCAGTTTTGAGTTTATTCAGTGTCTTCAGAATGTGGTTCAGGCTCTGCAGGGGTAGCAGCACTGAGTAGCTTTCTGTAGATATTTTACTGTAGAGCTTTCTGTTAGCATCCCTCTTCACTGTGTGATCTGTTACCCATTTTTTATTTGATATGTTTGCTCCTTTGCCTTTTATACGTTTTTAATAGCACATTACTGTGCATCACTGAACAGTATGGTAAAGGTTAAATATTGGCACAATGGATAAAAAGAAATAAGTTGGTTTTCATTTAGTATCTTTCAACAAACCTGTAATAAAATAATTGATTTGTAATAAAGAAAATACAGGTTTGACGTCCAGGGGAAGGGGTGTTGCTGAGCAGAACCCTTTAATGTTGAAGATTCCATGTATAATTCACCATGGGTTTTAAAAATACTCTTACATGGGAAAGTAAAACCTTAAAACTACATTAGAAAGATCTTATGACTTAAACTTGAAAATAAAACTGGCTTATTGAGTGCTTTGTATTTGACATTATTACAATTTGAAGTGAATGTTTAAAATAAGCTACACATAATGTTTCTTACCTGAATCAATTTGGATTAGCCACTTCAGGATACAGATATAAGTAACTTCTCACTAACATTTTGGTATGTAAACATAATTTCAAGACTTCTAATACCATGTGCACCAGTCTTTAAGTTACTACACTGCAAATAAATTTAAGAAATACCCGTTTTTTCCATCTATTTTTCTGTGCCTTGCCTCCTCACTCTCCACAAGTAGACACAGAGAGATTTCTTTGGATGGCTAAGTGTTAACATTCAAGACAAAAAAACCCAACTTGCTGCAAATAATTTCTGCTTCTGACATAGAATAGAGTTTATAGAAAATAGCTGTTATTTTAAGCTGTATTCTTAAACTTCTTTCATAATAAGGCAGTATTAGACATACATTATTATGCCAACTTTAAGATGACCAGTTTCCAAAAAGCAGAATCCGGATGAGGTGGTTATACCTAAAACTGGATTTTAGACAAACTGCAGTGCAAAGCTGAGCAGGTCACAGATGGGGTACTTCAGCCCCAGTCTATTGCATAGCAGAAGGTTTGGATCCCCTCAGAGATGCAGTAGTACTGTGTGTGCCCAAAAGCTTTCTCTTGCTATTTTGTTCTGTCCCTCTGCTCCACCAGCCTGAGAATTTTGGAGCAAATGCTTCCAGCTGGGTTTATCAAAAGCTTCTTGACTGAATAATGCTGGATATGTGTTTATACTGGTGTTTTGGCTTCTGTTATCTTCTAAATGTGGGTCATTTTTGGTAGGTTATACACAAGTGAGTTTCTTCAGTTAGAAGATGATCAGCCCTTCGGTTCTTTGAAGGATTTGAACGCTTCAAACTTTTCTGTTTGCCCTACAGAGAAAGCTTTAGGTTTGATACCCTGGACAGGTAGGTCTGCCTCTGTGTCTTCACTGTGATACCAGGGATTACTGAATAGCAAAGGCCTCTGTTCAATTAGCTTTTCCTTTTCCCTGGATCTGAACACTGCACATCTGATTGTAGCTAGAGCATGTGAGGAAACGGTCTTGGTTTGGGAAGAGCTCCGGTTTGGGAAGAGCTGGGAAAATAACTTCTAGGCCACTGAACAAACTTCAGCATTATTTTTAATTATCTGAATGGTGTTTCTCAGAGAATTGTGTTTAGACTTTGAATATACTTAAAGCTTGCTAATTAAGCATGGTACAGTAATGTGGGGTTTTTGTTAAATGTGTATGAACTATTATATTTTGTCTAAATATGTTAGGGAAAGAGCTTCAGATTCCACAGAACAGCGTTAACTTTTTAGCTAGAAAGGAGCAGCAACAGAAAAAAATATGCTTGTTAAAATTCAGCAAATTCAATCTAATTAGATAAGAATTAACATTGGGACAGCAAGGAGCTGTAGAATATGAACTGCATAGTTAGAGGGAGCGTGGTGGAAAAGCCAGTGCTGCATGAATGTAGCAGCTTTGTTAATGGGCCTGAAGTCTGGGTGCATTCAGCAAAGACCGGAAAAGGTGCTTATCTTGCAGCACTGCTCAGTTGATGTTGCTGTAAAACCCTTAACACTTGAAATGCTGGCCTTTAAAGGACAGACCTCACATCAAACTTTGAAGTAGTCAGCCTCCCTTTAGCCCTTTAGCTTGGAAATGCAATCAGGATTAACTGTTAAAAGATACCAAGCTTGTGCTGAGAAACAGGCCAAATTATTTTCAGATCAAATGAAGAAGGTCTTTTTGAGCATGTAAGTGATTATACCACTTCAATGCATTTATTTCCAAAAAATTCATGCAGTAGAGGCATAGTATTAGTCCAGTTTCTTCAAAGATTTTATTGATATTGTATGCCAAAACTGTCAGCTTGACAAGAAATGGTAGCTGCATCCCACTTCTATAAACGTAAGATGCCTCTAGCTTGGAAGGGTTGCTTTTATGAGTCAGTGTGTGCTGCATTCTCCTGAGATACTGTCTGCATAGGTTACATCTTGTTCAAACTAGCCTGAAGTTCCTCCTCCTGGGTTCCGGTTGCAAAACGTTATCAGTGAAGAAGTGTCACAAAATAAATCTTACCTGGTAATGTTTTTCTTGTTTCACATTGCTGAAATGTAGCAAATAAATTCCAGAAGCGTTGCTTTAATTGAAAGATTCTTTGAGTAACTGTTTCCCTTAAGAAATGCTGCTTTAGTGAGTGACCTGTATGTGCTCTTTAGATGTTGTCATGCCGTCTTTCTGCAAGTTATCCTCTGCATCCACTTGGAGATCACACTACTGAGGTCATAGGATATACTATTAATATGTCTATACATTTTTATTATCTTTCTCAGAAATCGAGGTAGTTGGAAGATGAGGAGTGGGAATGTTTATCTCTAACCTCTGAGTAATTGGAATTCAGGGAAATGCTTGCTTTTAAACCTTACTGAGACTTGATTTGCCAAGATGTTTCTAAGCTCCATGGGATACATTATATTACTCTGGCTAAATTTGCAAAAATTACCATTGCTGTTTTCAGTCATAGTTTTTTCAGAACTTTTGGATTTATCCCAAAGTAATCTTCCCTGTGATACCTCTAAGATAATTTGCAACTATGGAGGATCTACTCACTTTCTAGAAACAGTAAGATATGAATTTATAATGTTTACAACGAAGTTGCCAGTAGCTTTCTGTTGAAAATTATTCTGCCTTGGATTCCTCTTTGAACAGTGTTTTTTTTGTCTGGAAGATGTGGAACGTGGCATGGTGACCACTGTATACTCACAGGGCTAAAAAACCCACTTGTAATCTACAAAAAAGGCATATATGTTTTCATAGTGGAAGCAGACTTCCCTTGGAATTTCTTACCCCTTGCTCTGAAGCATTTTAGTTTTGAAACAGGCACAGCGTTGTGAAGAGGCCACTAGTCAGTCTGAACATGTAACTTGACGCTCACGCACCATTTAAATTAATAAAAATATGATCTCATAATGCTGAACACATCTTAAGTGCAGTTGTCACTATTTACACTGCTTTAATAACTGTAGCTATTGGAGTCATGTATCTGATTACAACATTTACAGGACTCTTTAAAGCTGTTTTGTTGCCTTTTGTGCTGTGGCCTGCTTGGTGATGTTTGGGAGGTTGTTTTGCCCTGTGTGTGTCATTTCCCCAAGCAGATCGTTGTCTTTTCATAAAGCTCTTCCTAAGCACTGAGAAAATTGCTCTTCGAGAGCTAAAGTACTGGAGTACCTGTGTAAATCTGTGCTGTTTAATGAGAATTATTGGAAGTTCCTGCTCTTTGATGTAGGTTTAGAAAAGAATCTAAAACCGAATGTGGTTTTAAGTTACCACATCAAATGATTTAACTTTAGAGTTTATTCATAGTGATGGATGATGACTCATTTCTTTATCATCACAGGATAAAATCTCAAACAGCTGTTCTCTCAGAAACACTTCTACCTGTTTATCTTGCATATATCTTTATCCTTTAATCTTTATACTTTTTTTTTTCTCCTCACTTGCTGTAATGCTTCAGTTGAGCACATAATTATCTTTTCTGCCCTTCTGATAGCTGGCTCTGAAGTGATTGTCTCTCTAGATCTATTGCCTTATTTCCTTGCTGGAGATGCAAAAATGCTGGAAATGAGTTCCTGTAGAAAGAACCTCAGTGGAGTTAGGGAGACCTGGGTCTATTTAACCTCAGCTGATAGTTGCAAAAAAACCCTTGATGGAAAAAGAACAATGAAAATATTTAATGTAAGTATCTTTTCTGCATTTTGTTGTGATGCTGCCTTGCTTTTACTGATATTAATGAAGATCATTGGCTTTCTCCACACCTCCTACTGAAGGTAGAACAGTTACAGTAAATCCTTCGTGACTGCATTATGGACATTGGCCAAACAATTCTGCCTGTAAATTGTCTGCAAATTTGGTGTGTCCTGAATATTACTAGCATTCAAGAACGTTTCTTTGTGAGCAAAGTGTTTGTAAGAAAACAAACAGTAACTTTTAATTTTGGTACCACTGTTCTACAATGTTGTAGGTAATGCATCTTAAAATGCAGTTAGGGGGGTTTTTGGCACCAGTTTTTGGAGCTATATTGCACTACCTGTGAATTACTGCACCAGGTCATTTCTATAACTATTTCTATAACATGATATTGGGCTCTCAAAGCAACATGTTTAATATCAACAAGAAACCTCCTGATTGCTGGATCCGTCATGGAGCCTGCCAGTCAGTTCTTGCATGAAGAATGGCAGGGAACAACTGAAAGTGTGGTAGGAGAGGGAATCCTCAGCTTTGACACAGCAGGGAGGAGGACCCCTGCTTTTTAGAGTTGCTCTCACAGTAAAACTACATGGAATTAGATTTATGTACTTTGGAAGGCGGAAGGACTGAGTCAGCCCAGTTGGAATTTGAACTTTTGTGCTAGGGCGCTTCGATGATTCCAAGTCAGAGCTTACACTGTGTCCCTTTTAACAGTATAGAAGAGCTGAGTGCATTGGAGCAATAAGTCTACAACCTGTTGTTGCTACGTGCAGGTCAGATTTTGGGTTTAGTGTGACTTTGATTCCCAACTTAAAGGTTAATTATTTTTTCTAACGGTGTTGTTAATTGAGCATTTCAGAATCCACCGTTTGATACTCTGTATGTGTTCAGTGTTGAATGAAATTGATAGAATATGCAGTACATTTTCACATGCAACAGGGCTTTGTTTTTCATCTTGCAGTTATTAGAGAAGCAAGCTGGAGCTCAGGTTGTGTCCCTTTGTTCCTGTGAGGACTCTAGATCAGGATTTCTCTTTGAAATGCAGCTGCTCTCCACCTCTCTCAGCTGCTTTTCCTGTACCAAATCAAACATCAAATTTCTCATACCATGTTTAGCCTTATTTGGCAAGCACACTGTTTGAAATTTGATATTTTTTACACTCTACGTAACTTCTGTCAAGAAAAGAAAAAAGCAAGCCGTGTGTTGTTTTTCAGGTGATGAAATAGAGATTGTTCTTGAACATCTGACCTCTCTGTATTCAGAATGGCCAAAGGAATATCTTATTAATGCATGTAATATTAATATAATGCCTACTTTGCCTTGAAGTAATGTCTTGTGGTTCCATGCTGAGGTGTGTGTCCTCAGGCACAGTTGTAATTATGAATAAAACATGGTGCAGAATGCAGTTGCATTTAAAAAGTGCAGCAGATTTTTTGGGCAAGTGAAGTGGGAGAAATCGAGGTATTGCTAAGTCTGGGGCTGGTGGGACACAAACATCACCAACCTTGTGACATGGAAATCTTTTCTGAAAGCTTTGTCAGGTCTGTGTTTGCTCTCTGCCAAGAAGCAACGCTCATTCTCTGTAGTGTGTGGCTTTCTCCTGGGCCTCATCTCGAGGGACAAAAGGCAAGTGCGTCAGGTGTCCAATGTTCTCCCCAGGGAGGAGGGTTGTTCTTTTGAGCTTGCTGTCATTTGGCTTGTGCACTTCTTTGAATAGTTTGGGGCAGGGTATGACAGTGTTGAGGCTTCAGATATTTAGTAAACTCTCGTGAGAAGTGGTTTATGTTCAGCTTTTTAAATTTGACACTAAGGTCTCCCTTACCTTTTAATAGCGATGACACCTTATGTGGGTGATAGGGATAACAGGCTCAGTATTGACAGATTTTGTGTCAGGTCTGCACTAATCTTGCTCCTTGCCAGTTTTAGCAGAGTTAGTGATTCATGTGGTTGATTTGTTGGTATTCTGTATTTTGCTGTTATCAGCCAAAAGCAAGGGGCACAGATGCAATTTCTGATTTAAGTCCTTTTTATGATGTTTGCTGGCTAAGCTGCCAGTGCTAATAAGCTACTTTACTCTTAAGCTTTATCAGTTTGCTACTATTGTTGTTAAAGCCAAGGAAAGTACAAATCAGCCTTGTCATATCATTATGATGTAAAACAAATAATGGAGTTGGCACAGATACCATAAAAAGGGCAACTCTGCTGTTACTTGGGTCTAGGTTGTTTAGAAGTTACTGTACTCAGACCTCATTTCAGAATAACAAAAATTGATTCCTGAAAATTTATCCATGCCAAGTTTCTCGTGTAGTTGTGACCACTCTCTTTTTTGTTTCCAGCAAAGTGTAAAACAATTACAACCACTTTTTCTAGTCTTCTTTTCCCACCAGTCTTATTTTCTTTGACCCATTTTCAGAACTTTTTTGGCTTCCTTACTAAGTATATAAATTCAGATGATGTATTGTTCTGAAATACTGCATGAACCACAATCTCATTAAACTTGCAAACTGACATTTGGATCTAATTTTTTCACCTTGAAAAAGGGGACTGCAAATAATTACTCAATTTAAAAGAAAAACCAACAACCAACAAAAAACCCCCAATACAACAACCCCACCCTAGGGCTGGGAATTTTTGCTCGTGTTCTTGAATACCTTGGGCACTATCTGTCTGTTAATAACTCCTATCCAAAGGGATGAGGAGGCAAAGAAGATTGTTTTCCAGGTTCTTTCTGCAACTGAAGAAAACTTGACTGCCTAAAACTGGTGCTGGGAGAAACAATGAAGATCTTCCATCCAGATCCTATCATAACTTCACACACCCCCAGTGCTCATCATCATTTCCCTGGGCTGTTTCTGGGGTGACAAGAGAGACCAGAGGATTTGAGCTGTCCTGTAGCTCTTGCAGAGTCAAGGTGCAGACATTTCAACTTGTTCCATGTATGTTTGGACAAAGAGAAGGTGCTGCTGTCCAGTGCCATCAGTCAAAGCCAAAGTAACTGCATCCAGGTCCTGATTTATTTTAGATCAGGAGGCCACTCCTGAAGCAGAGCTCTCCATCATCCCACTTTACCCACCTGTAGTCTTTATTGCAGAGCTCCCCGAACTCTTCATTGAATTCCTTTTGGACAAAACTAATTGAAGACATACTGTAGGAGTGTTCCTGATATGCTCCAACCACAAATGCTTTCCTGTCTGTAGGACCAAATTAAAGCTAATTAAAGGGAAAGTTTCCTTGAAATATGCATAGACTGGACAATTGTTTACACATCTGCTTTTATGAGATTGCAGAACAAAGAGGCATAGGCAAATGGTGCTATGCTAGAGCTGTGCTGCTTTTCCTTACATCAACTCTACCAAAGACCAAAATGAGGACATAGAATTTCTTAACTTCTGAAATAATTACTGAAAAAAAGAGATTTACAAACCATGATAACTACTGGCAGTTTCTCCTACCCAAGTTCTTTAGCACTGTGATGCTGCACAGGCTGGGAGTGAGAGGAGCATTTCTCTTCCTGCTGATGAAGCAGTACCTGCAATCTTGCATGTCCTCACTTATTTTGTCTTGCTTTAGTATCCTGCTGTGGATTAGGGTTTTTTTAAATGAAGCTGGAAGCAACAAAATGTCTTTAAATGTTAAAATCTTTAAATTTCATTTTAGAACTGTCCTGGTGCAGGACAGTGTCTTTACTCGAAGTAGTGACAAACTAAGGTGGGGGGAATCACAGTGGTGATAGCAGGATTAGTTCTAAGTTGTGGATGTGGTTTTTTGTGGTTTATTTCTAAAATGGTACAGGGGAAGAACTCCCCAACCACTGTCCTAGAGCTTTTCAGGAAACTATTTATGGGGTGTTGTAATGCTTCTGCTCTCATAGGGACTTCCAATATTCCTCTGAAAAACACTAGGGATAAAATAGTTTGCTTATGCTTGGTTTGCTGAGCTTATTGCTGAAGAAGGCTGTCTGGACAACAGATATCACCACAATGGAAACCCTCACCTAGCCCTTTTCTGTGGCTGTATGGTAAACACTTCTTGGAATTGCACTGACCGAAAGTGGAATCCAATCGCGATACTTCCTTGTGCCCTGCATCCTGATTTTGGTTGAGAGAGAGCAGCATAAGCAATGTCCAGGTGAGTCACACACACACAAGGAGCTGTCTGGGGTGGTCTGAGTGCCTGTTCTGTGTTGTGCTGTCTGTGACAGACCAGCCTGGGGAAGGTGAACAGAAACAGTCACAAAATTAATTGTAGGTGCAGAGCTAAAGCTGATGAAACTCAGCAGCTCTTTAGGTCCCTGATTGGACCTACCTAGAATAGGTTTTTTCTTTTAAATAAATCTCTCAAAGAAAAGCCAAGTCTTGGATAAATTACCATTTCTCAAACTAAGTAAGTTCCTTCTTTTTCTGGGAGTCACAAGGTTGGGTCCTAGAAAGGACAACAACTTACTTAACATATTTTGACAAATTGTCACTTAACACAAGGGAGTGCGTTTATAAAGTGCAGAACTTTTTCAGAAACCTTCTACTGTCTCTCTGTCACATTAAGTGCTCACAATAACACTGATTGTAATCTTTCTTCAGTCTGATTAAATCTTCATCACACTTGTACGAGCTACATTTTGACATGCAATCATTAATGTTTATGAAGCACGTTGAGAATGAAAAAGATGATTGGTAATGTGAGAAGCTAAGCTATACTTGAATGTTCTTGTGCCCAGTTACTCGAAGTACAATTGTGTGTGCTCATAACAAGGGTTAGCTTGGAAACCAGCCATCTAATTATTCTGGTGTCACAAAAATCACTAATCAAACTCTCATTGATCATGCAAAGAGGGAAACTTCATCAACCATGTTTCATAGACATATTTTAAACAAGTTGGGCACCTTCCAGAGATCAGATTGATTGTACTGGGATAATGCAAAGCAGGCAGCAATCATATCTCCCTGATGGAGAGTGGAATGCCTGCAGCTGTAGGAAGCAAGTTACCACCTTTTGCCAGGCCAAGAGAGTGAGGCTGGGAGGGAGCAGGGGGACAGAGAGGACTTTGGGGTGCAGGGTTCAAAAGAGTCTGGGTTTGTTCCTACCTGCACAGTATTAATGGGTACAATTTAAAGATAACATCTCCCCCTACAGCTGTCTTCCTTCCTTTTTAATAGCCATTGCAATATGTCACAAAGTATTTCAGTCAGGGAACTGATGAGGTGCCCTTTCTATTTAATTCTTTTTCCCAGCTGATGTGGCCCATCTGTTAGGTGTGACTCAAAGTGGTGAACAGATGTTGAATTAATTGTGGAAATGTCTGTTACCCACCAGGATCAAAAGTGTTTGCCCTGCAAAAGATGCTGGGCTAGGGTGAAACTTGGATTAAGCAGGACAAACAGTATTTTTGTTTCTTACAAATTGACCTGATGCAAATATAGAGGAAGAATTTCAATCCCATATTTAAATGCGGCAATTGGTGAGCTTTCAGGGAAGAGTGGTCTGGGGTTTTTTTAGGTTCTGAGTTCTTATGTCATAGCCCCTGCCCTCCAGCCTGCTTCACCAAAAGAGGCATACGCATTTAAGCTTCGGTGGCTTAGTTCAGTTACGCAGCTCTGGATGTGACAATGGTGGATCTTTATGCCTGCATGAAAAATCATTTTAATTATCACCACCTTTTTGAACATATAAGTCGTTCTGTGATTCCCATGTAAGCCAGTGAAGGGGGTCTGTCATATAAAGCAGCAACAGCCAGGAGCAGCACGTACAAAGAGACGTTCTGAAAACAACCACCTTGATTTTGAGCGGCTTCGAGTCATAATGGAATTGGAACACTCCAGTTTGTCTGGTCATGCACAATCTTACACAGATTTACTGTTCTTATCAGTTACTCCTGATAATTGGCAAATCCAAAGCAAATTTTTAATTCTGGATCATTAATTTCAGCTTCTTAAAATGCAGGTTCTTTAATTTGAAGAGGCTTAGTCAAATGTTTCATTAAATCTGACAAGTTTATAGGCCCTGATTCTTCAAAGCACTTGAGTTTTACCTTAAATGTCTTCAAACATCCAGATCTTAATTTATGTAAGTATCTGGGGGGCTGATCAAGTGATACTGATCACTGAGGATGCTAAGATAGTGGCCAGTCCAAAAGAAATTCGCTTCGTAGCCTTAAATGCTGAACTCCTATTGAAATACTACCTCAAGTCACACAGAGTCTTGGGGATTGCTTGACAGTCTTAAGGGTTTGCAAAGACTTTGATACAGTACAGAGAAAAAAAACCTAGTCTAAAAGATAGTTACAGGAATCAGTCAAAGGATGCAGGGAAGACCTTCATTCTCCACATGCTTTCTAGCTAGGCTGGCTGGTAGACCTTAGATTGAGTATCTTATTTCCAGCTCATAACAATCCATGAAAATTAATTTAGGAATTGTGGTAAAGAAATGATCTAGCTTTATTTTTGAAAAGATGGATGCCATGTGCTTTTGTTCTTGTTTGATAGTTGATGGTTTTGTGTAGTTCTTGCTAATATTTTATTTGTGAATTGTCTTGAATGGAAATTCCAACCACCTTCAGCCATGTAGCAGCTTTCATTAGAAAATGAAAGCTTGCCCGTCATTTGCATTTGTGCAAAATATTCAGTCATCCAGATAGCTGTTGCATAGATTCTAATCTGTGTTCTTTAGATTGGCACAAAGAATTCTCAAATTAAATTTTTATTAAACTGTTGTATTGGATAGCCCTTTGGAAAATGAGATGGAGGGAAAGAAAAACAGTGTTTGCAATTAAATTAGAATGTGTTAAAGAATGTTAGAGAGTATTCTTTTTAAGTTGCTTTTAGAGTTAATTTTAATTGAACAATTAGTTCTTTTTTCAGATAAAAGTATCTTCCTGAAATCCCACTCTATTCCCTTACAAGCATCTCCTCAGAGCCCATTTGTTTTAGATGCTTGTCGAGAAGTGAAGTAGGAACAGTAGCTTTGATTTGCAGGAATCTGCATGGACCCAGTTATAAGTGTCTAAATGGAGAAGCAGCAAGATCCAGTCCTTTGTCCTTCACCTTTCTTTTATAAATTACCGTGGTGAAATTACCAAAAAGTCAATTTATATTTACTTTTTCACCAGATGCCAGTACTGATTTTAAAGCTCCCCATGTTGTGGAATCACACTGTTGTGATCCTCTCTGCAGTGCTGTCTCATTCTCTCCAGTCCCTGTTGCTTCCAGGGAAATGTGGCATATCCCGTGCTGTTCCCACGCCTGTATCCATGCAACTGCCTTTGGCTACTGCTGAAGAGTGTGACACTCCTTCAGCTGCTCCTCACAGGACTTGTGCTCCAGACCCTTCACCAGCTTTACTGCCCTTCTTTGAAAACATAACTCGTTCAAATAGTGTCTCTTCTCTGTATTTAATTGTCTTACTTAATACACGCATTCATATTCTTAAATAAAAGTGATCCTCTGATAAACAAAACACCTTGTTGGTGTCCCCAGGTAAGAGCTGTCTCCAGAATGGTGTTTAAATCCTTGACAGACATTTTCACACAGTTTGATTCTTCTGTCCCTAAAACCTTTGTGTGGCTGTCATTCTTTTTAAGTGTTATCTGGACGTTATTTCTGACTGCTGCCGCTAAGATGGAAATGAAGAATAAAAATTCCATGTGTTTCTCTGAGTTGTGACAGCAGGAGAGTCATCAAAGCTTCCTCCTTCTGGAAAGAGGCCAGACGTTCTAACAACAATAAACTTCAGTAAAAAGAAGAAAGAGAAAGCATGCAGACAACATCTTTTAGCTAAAAGAGAAAGAATCTGATTACATGTGCTGGGAAGACTGAAAGAGTTACATTTAATTAGAATTGGAGAACGTGGCTGCTACTCTTAATTTATGATGATGTATATGAAACATTGATAATCTCTCCCCTTAGCACAGGCATGCTTTTCCACCCAATCAAAGGTACTGCAAGATTTATGTCAGCACTGGATTGCATCTCACCCAGGTTGCCTACATTCACCTCATCCATTTCGCATGTCTGCTTTTAAAACACGATAAACTTAACCCAGGAGCTGCTTATGCTTTCTTAATGGTTATAAAAGGAACCCCTTTCACATGAAGGGAGCTAGGGCTCAATCCAGATGCTTGATTTCAGGTGTTTGAGGGTACTTCACTTGGCCTTCATCTGCTGGTCAGGTGGATGGGTGACCTATGGCTCCCGCATGTGTCAGCCAGTCCCATCTGGGTGTTTGAAGAACTGAAATACTGAATTGATCCCATAGCATGGAGTTCAGCTTGACAGCCAGGAACCCAGAGCAACAGTACCTTGAGAAAGGCCTGGAAAAGGCTTGCTGCCAGCTAAGTGCTGGTATGTACAGTGGTGCTCCCTCCTGTTCTCTGCTAAGGGAAACAGGGTTTGTTAAGTTAACAGGGATGCATGGAAAAACCATTCCACTGTTGTCTTCACAAAACCAGAGAACTCCACGGTTTTTTCAGCTACTTGGGCAAAATAATAAGATTTACCTGTCCTCTATCCTTATTCTTCATTTCATAGAACAATGGGGTATAACTACTCTCATGTGTGTATGAGTTAGCCATGGCAAACAGTGTCACAGAAAACCAGGCAATGCTATGTCTGCCAAGGAAATCCTCAGGCTGGGATCCAGTTCTTAAGAGCAGAACTTCTTTAGAAGTGGCTGCTGCTTATGATTAGATTCTTAACACTGATGTGCAGAAAATATCATAGTATCTTATTGTGGGCAAAGCTGTATTATTTACTGTTGATAGATCCATAGAGTATAAAAATTAAAGGGAGTCAGGAGTTAAGCAAAAGCTCAGTGAAACAAACTGGTGCTGACATACGCAGATAATGTCAACTGATAGCTTTTTGGCATTATGAATTGTTTTATAATTAGGTAATTAAAGCAAGTCTGTACAAACTTTAGCTTTGAGGAAGCTGTAAAGATACATGTAGCTGTAAAATTATATTTAGCCATTAATTTCTTCTCAAGTCTGTTATACTTTCTCATAAAATGTCTAGTAAAGAAGCTTAAACATGCACAGTCTCATGCATTTCTTCTAGAAACCGAGGTATGTAACAATGCAGTCCTAGAATACCAAAGTACAATTGTAAAAATATATATAACTCTTTGCTCTTCATTCCTTTTCAAACTGGAGTTGTTATTACAGCTTTCACCTTTTAAAGGCAGGAGAGCACTTAAGTCCCATCAGAGGCCAGTCCCACTGACTTGGCCAATACTGTGCAAAAATGTCAAGCTTTTAAAGCAGCTTCTCTAGACTGAGAACTAAAACTGCTGGTTACTGTTCCGTTGCCAGAAAATAAATCCTAAGACTTCACAGGGAAAACAGATGCTATTTGAACCACCACAGGGTCTTTCTTCTGGGTCTTGTAGATCCAAGTAGGTATTGTACACATGAGCTATACAGACAGCCCATGACAGACATGGAGGAGCTGATGATGAATGAAAGCACAACAGATTCATAGTAAAAAATAATCAGAATAAAAGCCTATACAACAGGCTTAAATCTAGGATACCAGTTTAACTCTCAGTTGTACTTGGAAGTCAATGAAGTTTTGTACCGGTAGCCTGAAGATTAATTTTGGTTCTGTATCTCTGAATTTTCAATCATCTGTCCAGTGGACACAGGTTCTTTTAAAAATATGCAAACTAACTTGCAAAAAACTTTTTGCATTTTTTCGGGGACTAATGGTGAAGGGTTCTTTGCACACTACTTTTAGTTTCAATTGACTGACATTTTTTCACAGAATCAGGCAGTACAAGTTACATAGAATAGACAGAAATCTATCATGAACATCTTTTGGGCCGGGTATTTCTCTAAGATTGAATAAACTAAATGGAGGAATTTATGTAAAACTAAACTGTATTAAAACAAACTGACATATCATGGATGCAAAAAGGGCTGAACTGACTGATATGAAAATTTCCTCAGTTTTGAGTTATGGTGGTTTTTGGGGGGTGAACACTGTTGCTGAACAGTCGACATTGCAACAGTCAGTCCCTTTCACAAAGACGTAGGTTGCCCAGCTGCATGCTTGGCTTATTAAAAGTGCTTGACTATCCAGTACAGGTTTGATCACGATGCATTTGAGTGCTCACAGCAGTAAAAACTGTAGAATTTCTAAGGGCATGTTCATTACTAATCTAACCCGAATTTATCCTGTTTGCAGCTGCTAGCACCTGAAAAAACTGTGATACAGAAAAATGAAACAAAATAGGTATGACTTAGGCAAACTGAATGCTGCCGATATTGATTGCTTTGCATCTTGCTTTATACAAGCAGTTTTCCTTCACTGGGAAAATACTTCTGGCAATTAAATGAACCTTAAGGTGCTTTGGGGGCTGGCACAATTTTACTTCCTTTGTTTCTCTCATGCTTTATTTATGACCTGCCAAGTGCTTGTAAAAGAAAAGCCAGAGCTCACTCCCAGCATTTCACAAGGCTTTTTAATTATTGGAGCAAAGCTTGAACCTTACTAGCATGCTTTTCTCTCTAAGTTTTATGTACAGTACCATAAAAAAAGCAAAATAAGCTGAAATATTGGTGTCTGAAATGCTTTTCTCTTCCTAACTGTGTTGTTATAAAGATGTATCAACAGTGACAAGGGGCTGTTGTCATCACCAAACCTGGATGAAGGTCTCAGTTTTCTTAGTGCACGTGTTAACCATTTGCATAAAGGTATGTACAGTTATTGGAGCTTCTGATGTATCATTCTTTAAGAAAGGACTGGTCATATTAGTTCCACTGCAGACTCCATCAGAACTTCAGTTTCAATTTTATAATTTATTTTGTGAATTAGACAACACAACAGCGAGTTTAAAATACTCTGCCCTTTGTGTGCACTTCTATTGTCTGTTAACCATCTTGTCCCTATCCCAAAGGACAGTATGTGTTCTGCTGATGAGCTAAAAATTTGGTTTTAAGAAGGTTTAGATTGTCTTTTGTCAAAATGAGATGTGAAGAGATTTGGAAAACAGTGGCATTATAGGCAAGAGAAGTCATAAATTGCCTAAACGTTTATGTCTTGACACTTCAGGTTTTAGGTAGCCAGAAATGGAATTCTTTGCCTACCAGCTTCCATTTCCCAGTCATGGAATAGATTTGCTGTAGCTGGTGGAAGGAGAAAACTTGAGGTTTATCATGTACTTTGACACTGGTACTGGGATGCTCTGCAGAACAAATACCAAACTCTTACAGCAAGGGATTTAAAAGTGCATTTGGAGATCCAAGCCCTTACCTGTGTCTTTGGTAACACTGCTTTTGTCTGTTTTAATCCACTCAACCCAGAGGTAGTTGAAACAGCAACCTTGTCTAGTGGATGTTGTCCCTGCCCACAGCAAGGGGCTTGGAATGAGATGATCTTTAAGGTCTCTTCCAATCCAAACAATTCTGTGATTTTCTGTGTATGGGCCTATTGACACCCCACAGTAAGGAGGGAATCAGCCATGCTGGTTTTAGCTAACTCTGCAGAATGGCACTGAGACCCAAATGCATCACCAGCCTGGTGCCTCCTGCAATGAATTTATGGGACTCCCAAGCACAATCATTTCCTCCTCACAAGCCATTTCTAGCACATTCTGTGTCCTGATTGCAAAGTAAATACAGTATGTTGCTTGTGACTGTTGATTTGCATTAAGATTTTAGTATTGTGGCTGGGAGGCTCCAGAACGTTGGCCAAATCAAGGCTAGGTTTTTTTGCAGTAAATTCTCAGTATTTTGTTTCAGGTTTTTGTGTTTCTGCGTGCAGACACAAACACAATTTACTTTCCTCAAGCATGGGGACTGACAGTCCTGCTTTAAATTCAGAGAAACATATGGGCTCATATGCTTAATGCCACAGCTCTACAGCATAATTATACTACACGCAGACCAGTCCATACAGGTTTTTTCTTTCTTTTAAGGTGGCTTTATGCTGCTGGAGGACAAATGATACCTGAAATTACCTGGAACTAGACATATGTAGCAAATTGTGAGCCATGTAGCAAATTGTAAGCAATAACCAATTTAGCAATGATAGTTACATCTCCAAACTTTCCATTCTAATGGGTTTGTAAGGGTTTAATGCTTTGGTTTCAGACTTTGAGGGTCTCAGTGTCCAACACAAAGAAAAAGTTGGGCCAATATATGTGACTGACAGAATCACAAAATAGAGTTGGTGGACACAAAGCTCTATTCAGGACCATGGCAGAGCACTATAGCATTGAAACTGCTATGAGCACACTAGGTCACATTTTAAGTTAAAAAAAAAATGTAACTGGGACCAGACTGAGGGAAAATCTCTACATCCTCCAGCAATTTTCCTGAATGTGATAGATTGCAATATATTTTTCCCACTTGCATCTCAGGAAAAGGGAGGGGATGAGTTCTACCAGGCTGCTTCATCTGTGGGAGTGGAAATTCACTGTGTACACTTGGATGAAAGCTTTTACTCTCAGACTCTTTGCAGAATAATAGCTTTGTAGCCAGAACTGTAACAGTTCCTTGAATAAATGAGGCCAGTCAGGCTGGAGGGACTGGAGGTGACTGTACAGCCTCGTCAAAGTGGTTGGGGAGGAGAGTGCAGTGTAGCAGGGGGCAGCCACCAGTGAATCAACACCTCAAGGGGAAAGAGGCCCCTATGAGTGAGCTGTGGAGTCACACTTCAGAGATTTAATACAACAGGGAGCTGTAAGTACTTAGAATTAAAAAATTACCTTCATCTTCTGCAAGTCTTGTTCTTCAGGAGTGGTGGGTTTTGGCTGGATGCTGGTAGCCTTTTTGGCCTCCTTTCATTATAAATTACTGTCCAGGAATTGTTGGCTTGTCCATAAAGCAGTACAGATTTGTTTTTTCCAAAGATCCCATGATAACTGGAATAATGTACCAGCTGTAATTTTCTTACTTCTGGCTAGAATATAATATTTTGACACAGTAATTAATATGGATACCTACTGTTTTCATCTTGCAACAAACAGACCACTGTGCACTGGTTCTGAGCTCTCTGTCTTGTTTAAGCAATGCACAATAGAAAGATGCTGGCTTCTGTGGGTTTGCTGCACCTCATTTTATAATAGGTTTTCTTTCTCAAGAATTGAGTTGCAGGAATAGAGAGACTGCAGTAGAATAGAACTTTGGTAAAGAAAAATAACCCCAAACAATCCCTCCTAGCACTTGCACAGTGCTTGGAAAATATGAGTCAGGTCCACTCTCAAGCTCAGAAACCAGAAAGCAAATAAAAGAACCTAACAATGTTGCCCAAAATAAATAACCACAGTGTGGAGGCACCTAACTGGGGGACATGGGGAGGAGAAGCTAGTCATTTTTTTTAATCCTCAAACTCAGCACATCTGCCACAAACTAAACAAACAAATTGTTATTGGAGTCAGGAAGGGACAACTAATGTAAAACAGGCTGAGACATAAATTAGTAGTCATGGTAATCTGTCACAGGTGAGTGCTCCTCAAAGAAGAGACTTGAAATGCCAAACAAACCTTCTACTGAAATCCTGGGAATCTGTTTATCCAACCACTTTATTTTAATCTAAGAATCAGCTACAGCTACGATGAAAAATGCATATAGAGAAATATAAGCATTTCAAACTGCTGTAAAATTAATTAGTAAACTTCCTTCCATGGCTTCTCTGCCATCATAGTGCCTGTGCAGCCATGTGCAGTACCCAGTTACAGTAAGTCAGGCTTCCCTAAATCAGAAGCCATGAAAACTTTAAGCATTGCCTTTTTCTTTCTAAATTCCAGTGTTTTATGGAATACAATTCTTTTTCTTTGCAACCATTAGAACTACCAATGGCAAAGAAAATAAAAGGCTAAATTCCTGCATGATCTTAACTCCAATGATGGAGTTTGTGGTTTTATGGGGAAAAAAACCCACTCGTGGTGCAAGACTAAGGATAAAACAATGACAGCTGGTAACAAATAAATGGGCTCATCTTCTAAATGCTTTCATACTCATGACAACTGTTTGAGCAACTTTGCCAAAATTTGTCAGGAAATGTCATGTTATTTCTTTATATTTGTCCCATGGGTTAGTGCAGGCTTGTAACATTTCAGTATCAAGATGGTACATTAGGCTAAAGAAGGTGATCATATGAACACTGAGCAAACTGTTAAGTAGATGTCAGAATGACTGGCTCAAACAAAAGATTAACACTCCTAACTTAGACCAAATGAGTAGACCTGATAGAGACACAAACATGTGCTCTGAAAATAACTGAGCGGGGGCTATTTCCGGAGGGCTTGAGGAACATTATGACAGTAAGTTTGTTCTTACAGTTCAGCCAGCCTTAATCATCACCTCGCGTTTCTCACTTCAGATTACAACTGTCTAAAAAATTACTTCTGTCTAAAGTGCTGATAAACTTGGAAAACAATGTGGTGGGTTGACCCTGGCTGGATGCCAGTTGCCCACCAAGGCTGCTCTAATACTCCAGTCCTCAGCTGGAAAGGGAAGAAAATAATACAACGAAAGGCTTGTGGATTGAGAGAAGGACAGGGAGAAATCACCCACCACGTGCCATCATGGGCAGAACAGACCTGCCCTGGGGACATTTGTTTAATTTATTGTCAATCAAATCAGAGTAGGATAATGAGAAATTAAAACTAAATCTTAACACACCTTAAACTGCCCACACACACACCCCCCTTCCTGGGCTTAACTTTATTCCCAATTTTCTCTCCCTCCTCTCTCTCAGCAGCGCAGAGGGATGGGAATGGGGGTTGAGATCAGTTCATCAAGCATTGTCTCTGCCACTTACTCCTCAGGGAGAGGACTCCTCTCATTCTTCCCCTGCTCCAGCATGGAATCCTTCCCATGGGAGACAGTCCTCCACCAGCTTCTCCAATATGGGTCTTTCCCATGGACTGCAGTTCATGAGCTCCTCCAGCATGGGTTCCCCCCAGGGTCACAAGTCCTTCCAGAAACCTGCTCCAGTGTGGGCTCCTCTCTCCATGGGGCCACAGGTCCTGCCAGGAGCCCGCTCCAGTGCAGGCTTCCCATGGGGTCACAGCCTCCTTCGGGCATCCACCTGCTCTGGATTGTGTCTCCTCCATGGGCTGCGGGTGGATTTCTGTATCCCCGTGGTCCTCCATGGGCTGCAGGGGCACAGCTCCACGGTCTGCTCCATGGGCTGCAGAGGAATCTCAGCTCCAGTGCCAGAAGCACCTCCTCCCCCTCCTTCTGCACTGACCTTGGTGTCTGCAAAGCTGCTTCTCTCAAATATTCTCACTCCTCTCTCCCAACTGAACTTGCTGTTTTGGTGGTTTTTCCCTTTCTAAAATACATTACCCCAGAAGTGCTACCACCACTGCTGTTGGGCTTGGCCTCCGCCAGTGGTGGGTCCATCTTGGAGCCAGCTGGCATCGGCTCACTTGGACAAGGGGAAGCTTCTGGCACCTTCTCATAGAAGTCACCCCTGTAGCCTCCCTGCTACCAAAAACTTGCCACACAAACCTAACACAGCCCTTATTTTGTGAGAAATACTCTGTTCAGGCCCACACTGATTTGATCAGAACTTGATGAATAGTGCAACTTTACATTTCTTTCTTAGGGGTGAAGCTGAAACAACAGTCCCAGAGGCTTTTTTGAATCTTCGTGACCTGTGTTGTTTGGGTATAAGAACAAAGCACATTTATTTGATGCCTGAACAGTCTTAACAGAGCTAAATAACTTAGCAAATCTTTATTTAGATTTAATTTGCAACAGAATCTAATTAACAGTTATATATTAAAGACTTGAAAGTCTCTGATCTCTTCGAAAGTCTCCAATACTGCCAAAACTGCAAACTCATAAAAACAAGGAGACTGATCTACACTGAGAGATTTTTGCACTAAAGTAATTTATACAATTTCTTCAAAAGGAAAATAATAGCTGTAATGAAAAACTAGTAGAAACACAAAAGTGATTAGAGGGCCAAATCTATGAAAAAGCATGAAATGTTGGAAGAACTAGTAATGAAGAGACTTGCCAAGTGTAAGCAGCAGAATACTTCAGTATCAGTTAGATACTGCAAAGTTTCAGGTATCTTCATGCTATCATAAGGAGGAATCTAGGAAACATATTTATATTTAAACTACAGAGTTCTAAAGGCAAAACAGTGCCCCTAAGCATAGGTGGGTACAGCCCTGCTCTGCCTGGCTGCCAAGTGATGAGGGGAGCCTGTGGGTTCTGGGTAATGTGAGGCTGTAGCTTATTTTTCACATTTCTCTGCAGCAGTACAGACTCTCTTTGGTTCACTTGATCTGATGGGAAAGGAAAGGAAAGGAAAGGAAAGGAAAGGAAAGGAAAGGAAAGGAAAGGAAAGGAAAGGAAAGGAAAGGAAGAAAGGAGGAAAAAGAAGTTGCAATACTCCACTGAAGAGGAGAGCAGAAAGGGCCAAGGTCACCTACAATTATCATAGAATCATTTAGGTTGGAAAAGTCCTCCAAGTTAACGGAGACCAAACTTTCACCAGACACCATCACGCCAACTAAACCACAGCACTAAATGCTAGTCATTTCTTGAACATTTCCAGGGGTGGTGACTCTACTACTTCCAGAGATGGCTACTCTACCACTTCCCTGGGCTGCCTGATCCAGTGCTTAAACCACTCTCTCAGTAAAGAAATACCTGTTGATGGCCAGCCTGAACCTCCCTGGTTATGACTGAGGTTATGCCCTCTTCTCCTGTTGCTGGTTGCGTCGGAGAAGAGACCAATCCACACTCAGCTACAACCTCCTTTCAGGTGGTTGTAGAGAGTGACAAGGTCTCCTCTGAGCCTCCTTTTTGCCAGGCTAAACAATCCCTGTTTCCCCAGTGGATCTTCATAGGACTTGTGTTCCTGACCCTTCCCCAGCTCTGTTGCCCTTCTCTGGACATGGTCCAGCATTTCAATGTCTTTCTTGTAGTGAGGGGCCCAAAACTGGACACAGTTCGGTGCAGCCCCACTAGTTCTGAGTACAGAGGGAAGATCACTGCCCTGATCCTGCTGGCCACACCATTGCTGACACAAGCCAGGATGCCATTGTCCTTCTTGGCCACCTGGGCACATGCTGATCCATGTTGTGTCAGCTGTCAATCAGCACCCCCAGGTCCTTTTCCACTGGGCTGCTTTCCAGCCACTCTTTCCCAAGCCTGTAGTACTGCCTGAGGTTGTCATGACCCAAGTGCAGGACTCAGCACTTGGCCTTGCTGAACCTCATACAGGTAGGTTCAGCCCATCAATCCAGCCTGTCCAGATCCCTGTGCAGAGTTTTCCTGCTCTCCAGCAGATCAATGCTCCCAACCAACTTGGTGTTCTCCGCCAGCTTACTAAGGTTGCACTCAATCCTCCCCTCCAGGTCATCAGGTATCATTAAACAGGATAATTTTGTATCTCTCCTCTCTTCAAAATCCTCAGCTTCTGATTCTCCTACCAGAAGAAAGTACAAGTTTAGAAATAAAACCAAAAAAAAATCATGTGATTTTTCTTTTGTTTATCATCTTTTTGTTCCTGGTGCTCCACTGTAGATGACTAATTTCCCCTTCAGTCCTCAGGGGGGACTGACAGTACAGCATGGCCCCCAGCTGTTTCAGGAATGGCTCTTCATTTTGCCAGGAGATAGTTTCCTGGATGCAGAATGTACAGCCCGTGCGCAGTCTCCACACTGTGTCTTTCATAGATGAAGCTACTGACCACACATAGTACATGGAAATAAGGCCTGTGGCTACCTTTTAGCAGGTAAAATGATTCCAGAATACGATGAAGACCTGTAATTTCTCTTCTTCTGTCCCATAAGCTCTTTAGGTTTGGAGAGGACATCTAACCATGACTGTTGTACAAGAAAGAGCCCTGCACCGTCTACTTACCTGCATGAGCATGAGTTCCCTCCTAATCCTGCAACCTGCAGCATCTGCCCAGGTCCCACCACCCAGCTCTTGGGCTTGTAGATCCCCTCCAAGGAATGCCACAGCCACACAAGGAGAAAATAGAGTGATCAAAAGAGTAACAGGCAAATATTCAATGCAATTCTGACAAAGTCAAATGGTTGTTTTATATTTGATCCCAGCAATTTTTTGGTGAGCAGTGAGATGCAGCCATACTCTGACACTGAAGAAATGGAGAAGTCAGAAGCACCTACAGGCTAATTAGACCATGAAAATTGCAAACTTAATTTCTTCCCTTCTGCATGGAGATCTGATGTGTTTTCTATAGCTTTTCTCTGATTTTCTTTCTTTTTCTTTTTACTTTTTTTTTTTTTTTTGACCCAGAGCAGCTAGGAATATCAGCCCTCCAGAAACAAGTTTTGCAAACTTGGAAAAATTGGAAAATCCAATTACATACACTATATTTCAACTCAGAGCACATTTTACAGCCTACTTTGAAAACAAAGTACTAGTTATGGTACTATAATGTTATTACTGAGTTATAATAGGGATTTTGAGTCTGACCTGACTCCGATCTCACCACTCTATCAGACTGGTTGACTTTTGCAAAGTCTGATTAAGCATTAACTCAGAACATAAATCCTAAGGAACTTTCCCAGTCACATCGACATTTACTAGTTTTCTGCCATGCATAAAAACACCATTCTGCAAAAATCCCATGGTGCCGCTTTAGTGAATGAATGCAAAACACTCTTGGAGCCATGGTAAATACAGACTTTTATATGGAGACACTTAATTTATTCCAGCTACATAATCTCTTGTCCATTGCTATGTCCTGTACTTTCCTAATCAAACCACCTGTTGTTTCAGGGAAATGGCTAAAACTACTATCTGTTTAAAGTTTACAGTCCAAAGAGGACATAGTAACAAGATGGTCATTCCATATGAATTCGCCAAAGAGATAACTAAATTCAATATTCAAATGAAAGACAAATGTTCAGTTGGACAGAGAAGCAGCTGAAGCAGCTTGTTAGCCTGCATTCCTAGCAGGAAGAAAGTCCTCTGCTTTTTAAACCTAGGCTGTTCTCAGAGTTAGAGACATACCCTTAGGAAACAGCAAACAGATTCTCCCAAATATGGGGAATTGTACAGTTTCCAAATAAGGAATTCTCCACAGAGTCTTAAACAAAGGAAATCATCCGCTTTTCCTACTGTAATTCAAATGAATCATTTTTCCCCTAGAAGAGACTTGACTGTACTTTCCTAGATGAACACATTCACTTCAGCATTTTGAAGGACCTGCACTTTCATTTTGTTTTTGCAAAAGGTTATAGAACTGAAGTCTCAAGTCCCAGTAGACCAACTTATTTCTCAAGCTTCTTTGTATTGTCTGCCCCAATTGATTTGGGAGAACCCATTTGTCTTCAGCGACAAGCTGAAAAGCACTTTTTCAAAAATACTCACCGTCTGAAGTTTGTAGAGAGTATGTTCACACGACAAATATTTGCTACTGCTCCCAGAACAAAGGGACCAAACCCAGATGTGTACAACTCGTTTAGGAAAGAAAAAAAAAGTCTTAACCACCGTCTAATCTGCTTTTGCTCTATTAGCCTTTTGCTGAGTAATAGGCTTTAGGAACCTCTTACAACAAAGGTCAAAGATTGTTAGACTCACATGAATGCGAAAAACTGCCTTAGAGCCCATAGCTGATATGCTCTTGCATTTCAGTTCTGGCAAAGACACCTCTACCTCTATGTTACTTGTAATGCCAGCTTGTGAGCACCTGGACAGAGCTGACAATGTCAGCTATGTGCAAGTTCACAGCTCCCACCTGGAGTTAGGATTCTTCTCCTATACAAGGGCTTTGTATCAAGTTCTTACTTGCAGCTTTCTAAGAGCTGTTTTAGGCCACAGGCAGACCTCTCAATTTCTGTTGCAAGATCTCCCAGTCCCTCCAATTTTGGTCCCAGGACCAAACTATTAGTGATTTTTTCCCTTTAGAGAAGTCAGTCAGCAATCAGATTTAGTGGGAGCATGGCCTCTGACCAGCCTACATCTTAAACATCCTCCTGATACCCTCGTAGGCAGCAGCAGCTTCTAGCTGCTGCAGCCCATTCAGTCCTTGTAAGATGCCAGCAGCCTCCTAGTGATGCTTCCTCAGAGTTGCCTTCAAGAACAAATAGAGTTAGGCCCTATAAAGAATGCAACGCAGCTGGAGCTTCCATGCATGTCATCTGACGCTCACTTTCCATTTCTAAATTTGAGGGCTAGTTCTCAGTTCAGAACACTTTTCTGCTCCAGCAGAGACTGGAGTTCCTCAGATTTTTTTTTGCTGGTAACAACAGCACAATCAATTAACACTGTGAAAGGAATACTGGAAGGAGTGAAAATGTTGGTTTTCGCTTTAAGGAAATAATACCCTCATTCCAAAAGGTTTCCTCTTCTACTTGGAGAGAGGAGAAAGGTGGAGAGGTAAGAGAGAAGATTGACACTTCTTCTGTTTCACACAATGTTCCTGTTGCTCTACAACACAATCGAAGGAGTTGTGTTCCACATCCGGTCTTAAAGTGAGCGCTGGACAAAGCCCACCCCAACCACTGCTGCACAGTTACACTCTCTCTATCACTCTCTCTCAGATGTGTTCATCCCTGGGAAGGCGCTCTCTTGCCAGGATGTTCTTGCCTCCTCCCACCCACTCACCCACCCGAGTTTCCCTGGCAGCTGTGTCTTAGCCTTGCTCCAGCCCTTAGGATATCTCCACCTACCACTTCCTGCCATGAAAACCTTCTAGATTTATACCAGATCTGCTCGCTTGGCTAACGAGACACCTAATGCTGAGCTGTATCATCTCTCAAAGGCACAGATGGGGGATGGGATGCAGAAGTGGCTTAACGTACCAAAGCAGCTCTTTTCTGCATGGGTTCTAGGGGATCAGCACACGTCGAGAACTGAATCTGTTTTAGAAGCCCTTGAATTCTTTTGATTCATTCCAGCAGCCCCAATAGTACATAAGAGTCACCAGAGTGAACACTCCCTCCACAACAGCTACTGGTGTGGGCGTGTTTATGACTGTGCTATACAGCACTCAGGATGTGACAGTTCTCTGCTCCCGCTGTGATCCCTCACAATTCTTCAGCTGCTGTGGCCTGGCCTTGATGTGATCCTTAGTCACTGACAGGGCCCTACACTGTTCCCTGGTGCAGAGCACGAGGACAAATACACAGCTCTGCTCTAACCAGGTGTGGAGGTTGCAAAGGCTTGTAAGACAGAAAGAAGCTGGGAGAAGGGGCAGGAAGAGGTGAGCTGTGTAGCTATGTGGAGATCAGGAAAGCAGCTGCAAAGGGCTGTAGTCCTTTGGGAGGAGATGTTGCACAGGAAGCTCAGCAAGAAAAAGAAGCGTGCTTCAGACTCCTTGACATCTTTTTTTTGTGGAAAAAGGAGCAAATTAGTTCAATGCATCGTTATTCAGGAGGTGACTTGTTCTGTTTGCTGTATTCGAAGTTATTAAAAATGGAAATACAAAAAATGAAATCAATTTTCCAGACTCTCACTCCATCAGTGACTGAAAGGAAACAAGTATTTTCACATTCTATTTCTAGCAGGTATGTCATTTAATGTTGCAAAACTGTAATGTTTGGGCTGTAAATGCTTCAGGGAACTTGAAAGAAAACTATTTCCACTGGATTTTAAATCACAGAAACCTTTCTATTACTATGAATTTCTCATGTGGTACAAAAATGAGCTTTGATGCTTTTAAATTTAGCTCTTCTTTATTTACCTCATAACATTACAGCAGGAAAGGGTTCATAAATATTGACTATTACACCACAAATAATGTCAAAACAATGAATGTAGATATTTCTAAAGAGAAAAAATGTAGGTTTATGACAGTAGGCAGCAGGGACAGAAGAGAGAAACAAAGAGAGAAGATAATTTATTAAAAGCTGAACATTATACAGAAGCAAATATATGACTATGTTTCTAATAATGTAGCTTTCAGAATCCTGTTGAATCCCTCAAGACTTGTGTATGGAATGCAATATATGCCAGAGGCCCAAACCAAAGAACGCATACAAATACTTCAAGGAATTAGTTATAAATACTATAAGATTCCTGTGTGTAGTGTAAATTACTGTTACTGCAATTTCAAGGCTCTATGCCTGAGATGAATAAAAGCAAGTTTGCTACGTTCCCAGAATATAGGAATATAGCTGTGAAATGAGAGATGTCCATCAAAATAAAGGGCTTATGAGAGTTTTGAGATTCTGCCCCATGGCACGATAAATTAGGCCTTTTTCTCCTTACTTTTACTGGTGTTCTTATATTAAGAAAATCTCATTGTTGACCAAAAGCCATGTAGGTTTCTTTCCCCCCAAGAGAGCAACGATTATACATTTTCTATCCACCCCACATTTCTATCTCTTGTTTCCTGGAGAATATTTGTCCCCACCACGCCAGCCTAATTGTCATCATAAAACTATGCTGTGTTCAGTTTCTGAAGGACAAAACAAGAACCAAATCCAGGAAAGGGTTCATGGCTGTGAATCCATTAAGGAGACTTCCTCCAGTCCAGAGTTAGTTAAGTAAGATCCTGAGCCTCAAAGACTTAGATGTCTAATTTGTATTTAAAGGTACCTAATTACCTTTAAGAATCCGAGCCTAAGCCCCTTGGGGTTAACTTGTGGCTCTCTCCTTAGCATTTCCTACAGCTGTTTCAGAGAGATCCCTGTTCAGTTTGCCAACATTAGGCATTTCAGGAGGGAATAGGTCTCTTATTTCAAACCTGTGATTGCTATTAGTTAAAAGCTAAGGTGATTCAAAGGAGCGTGGCATCCTTTAAATCACTAGAGTGAATTTACTTTCTCATTTCTACTGTCTTTGCACACACCTGAAACCCATCTACTGTCCCTTCTTCTTAAGCTTTCCGCCTTTTATATGCTTCAATACAACAACTTCTTCCATGAGCCCTACATAACATGCTGCTTTCCTCTAAGAAGCAGCAGGCTTTTTCTTCCCTCTCCTCCTTTGCAACATCCTTGCTTTGGAATCCCTCCAGTAAGCTCCTTAAGCACATGGAGTCACAAGTACTTAGCACAGAAGAGAATTACATAAATAATAATAATAATTAATAGCCCATAAATGGAACCTTAAGGGGCTTCTAATCTTTACACGTACTTGGAAAGCAACTCTCTGAAACTATTTAATTTGGGTGAGAGTTCTTAGCAGCACTATAATAATCAAAATATCAAACAAGTTTGTACAGTTACATAGCCAAGTAGGCTTCTGCACAAGGCAATATCTGTATATAGTTTGGCTGTGGCAGAGCATTGCCCATCCCTGATTCCTAAAGTTGACTTTTAAACAAAGTTTGCAGGGAATGTGTAGGATGTGTTACTCTTCTGCACTACACTCTTGAAACTGGGTGCCAGGTTGGAGGAGTGAATCATTTGGAAGCAATGGATTTCCTTGAGTTTCCTAGAATAAGACATGACATAATGCATGCAGTTACATAGCACTAGCAATACACTGTTGATGCCTACATTTAATGCTCTTGATTTTTTAAAGTTAAATGATGTAATACAGAATTTCAATAGCCCCAGTGTTTGTAAAAACATTTTGTTCTCCATTTTCATGGAAGATTTCAGTATCAAAATTGTGAACAAAATGAAAATAGCTAACTGTGCTGCTGTGGCTTCTGGTCTTTCTTGTGACTGAAATGTTGCTTTCTTGTGACCTGAAATGTGTAGAAAAATGGAGATATCCTTGAATGAATAATGATTTTTGTTTCAGAGCAACTTGACTACAATGTCATCTCCCCACTGATCAGCAGTGGGATCTTCGAGAAAATACTAATAACTGAGCTTTCCATGACATATCTTATTTTAGTAAAATCTTGAATGGTTGAGAGTGGAGTATTGAAGCACACTTGGAAAAGAGCTGTCCTGGAAGCGCCGTTCCCAGTGGCTCAGACACAGGCCACAGCCCCTTTCCCTGGCACGGCACGTGCTTGTGTGCTGGCCATGAGTTTCCACTTCTGGTCCTGGGAAGCCACCACTGTGTTTTCCTCAGGGACATAGAAATATCCTGGGGAAAACCAGCCTCCGCCGGGAAAAAACAAGCTGTAGTTGCTAGTCCACCAGGGATGGGAAAACTGCTGGCTTGGAAATGGCTGCACTGAGGAGCTCAGCCCCTCTCACAAGGCCATTCCCTGAGCTTGCATATCCTCTGGGGTGAAAAACAAAGATTTGCCCCTATCATCTCTCCGTCTCCCTCAAGCTTTCCCTCCCGGCTCGCCGAAGAGGCCTCCAGGGGGGATGTCGGGGCCGGGCCGGGCCGCCCCGCTCCCGCCTCTCCCGCCCAGCAGCGGGAGGGAGGCGCCGGGCCGCCTCAGCGGCCGCTGCCGCCATGGAAACGCGATCCCGCCCGGCGGCTGCCCGGGGGCAGGGGGCACAGCGGGCCCGGCCCGGCCCGGGGCTGAGAGAACCCGGGCGAACGTAGCCCCAGACTGAAAGAAAGCAGCGCCACGCAGCAGCGCTGGAGTGTCTGGATCTGGGGTTTTTTTCGTTTGGTGGGGTTTTTTTGTTGTTTGGTTTTAAGGTTTTTTTTTTCCCGGGGGGGGGGTGGGGGAGGAAGGAAGGAATCGTCCAAATGTAGCCAGCATTTAGTCACCATTTGTTATATTTATTTAATTTTAATAACATAGGAAAGCGGCAGCGGGCCGAGCTGGTGGGGTTTTTTTCCCGGGATGAAAGGGGAGGAATTGTACTTGAGCGGGGGGAGGTGACAGGGCTGGGTCAGAGGATGCGGCGGGATAAGGGCGGATGGAAGGGGCGGCGGTGGCCGGCGGGAAGGAGGCGGGCGGGCGGGCGCCGGGGTAGGCAGATGGTGCTGCGAAGTCTCCTCCTTCAGTGTCCCGAAGGACCGGCGTGTGGGGGCTGCAGCTGCGTGGAGGGACCTGGTGTGCGTGGGGAGGCAGACACAGACGCCGGAATGTAGAAACAGAGTTTCTGAGCAAGGCAAAGATACATTGTGCGTTGAAGGGGAGGGATCTGAAGTGTGCCTGGGAAGTACGAAGGCAGCGAGACTACTCTTCCTCAATTCCTCCCGAACCTGGAGGAGGGCCCATTGCCCCTCAGGGGCCGACTGACCACAGCCGGGGTGGCCCCAGGGACAGCTGCTGCGCAGACATCTGCCTCCAGCTCACCCCGTCTCTCCTCATCCCGTGCACTGCCCTCTGCTAATCCTGCCCACAACCAGGGCAAGGAAGCAGAGCGGTGGAGGGGCTCATCATTGCTGCAGAGTTGAGGGGAGTGGGATGTCCTCTGCTGATGGACCAGCTGGGCTGGAAACATGGAGCTGCACCCACAATTTGCTATTCCTCTGCTGTCAACAAATAACGACGAGAAACCATCAAGCCCTTGCACTGCTCATCTGTGTAAAAGATGGCAATTTGCCACTGACAGAGGTTAATCCTCCAGCTCAAATGGCAGAAGGCCGTGTTGTGGAGTTACAGCATTCATCAAGCCTGCTAATGATCTTGTGGTGACATACATGAATTCAGATGATGAGCGTCCTCTCTTTGCTTTAAATATGACCTGAAAGATTATGCTGCAGGACTTGTTCTTAATTTATCCTCCTCCTGCATATAGTCAGCATGTTTCAGTGGTGGATTGTGTGTTGTTTTCCATAGGGTGCCTCTGTACCTCAGTGCTTGAGATGGATGGTGCTCTGGGGATGAATTGTAGCTGGGCACTGAATAGGGATGTTATCTGTATGGGTTTTGTTCTCGTTTTGGAAAAACTGGGCCATGTATAGTAAGCAATGTGAGGGAGGTATGATGGAGATGGGATAGTATCAGGAGCAAGATAGTTAAATGCCACTTAGCAGAACTGGAATCTCTTTTTGCCTGCACGACAGAGCTGGTTACACAACTCTGGGCAGCAGCTTAAACTCCAGCTTGCTGGCCACTGCAGGTATGTGCCCCATTCTCAGATGTCCAACCTGCACTGTCATGGTTACAGCTGAGATCACCAGACTTCTAGTCCAGATAAAGTGCAAAAAATGCTAAATACTCTGAAAAAGTAAGCGAAACAAAAGTTGGAGGTGTCTCAGACTGAGAATCCAAAGTACCGTGTCCCTTGTTCATGTTCTTTATCAGCCATAAGGTTTAGTTAAATGAAGATTTTCTGTAGTATCAAAGCTAGATTCTGTTCCTTCACGTCCCATCTGCCCTTACACTGTTCCCTGCCTCTGTGTGGCAGCTACCAGCTCCACAAATGCACTAGTGAAACTGTCTGTGGGCTTGCAGTGCAGCTGATTTACAGGCCAGACTTGTAAATGATTGTGTCAGTGCTACTATGGAGGCAGCGAACTCTGCTGCCGGAGTGGGAGTGGGCAGCTGGAGACAGGAACTAAGAAAGAGGGAATGTCTTCATATGCTTTTGCCATGGGAAGAAATTTTCCTGTAACAACACCGTGAATCCATCATCACTCAAGTGGTAACACTGGTGTGAAAACTTGCCCCTCTGCCCTTGAAGGTGTGTAACAATATCTACATTAGTTTTGGCGAGTGACTGTACCCTCTGGGCCCCTGAGGAGCACTGATGAATAATCCTCTGTGCAGAACACAGTTGGGGCAACATTTGGCTTATGAAGACACACAAACACAGGCAGAACGGAAAAGAAATCAAATTACTGAGCAGGCGCTCACCAAGTGGTCACTGGCTGTTCTGCTCACCAATGATGCTAGAATCCCACAGGAAAAAAAACACCTTAGAACATCACATGTAATTACAGACTGCATCCTTACATAGTTGTGCAAGAGGCACAGTTCTAAACCAGCATTTGACTAAAATAGTAATATCCTTTGAGATATTCTGTTTCTCCAAAAATACCTCTCTTCCCATTTAGACCTGGTCAGGATGGCTGTTTTTCCATTTCAACCTGCCTGAGGCATCTGGGAGGGTGCTGCAGACTGTGAGCAGCATCCTGGAGCCTGAGGAGTGATTTGGCATTCCAAGTCCTGCCTGCTGCTGGGGCAACCCAGCCCAGCCCAGCCCATTGCTTCAGCCAGCCCCGGCTGCTGCCTTCATTTCCTTCCCCTGACTTGCACGGGTGGAGAGAGGCGGGCTGCGTTCCCCAGGAAAAGGCAGGCTTTGGGATACATTATTGATTTGCTGGGGAAGACTCTTGCCGGAGGGCAGTGAGAGAACAGGGCAGCTGGGCCCTGTGAGACGATGGCTTGCCCAGCTGGAGATCAATATGCTTCAGCAAACCAGGGAGCAGGCCTGGCAAAGCCAGAAGTTTCCTTTGTTCTGTTTGTCTTTTGGAAAAAATAGACAAGCAAATAGGCTTAAGGATTCTGGATATAGAGAAGGGAATAACCTCCTTATTTACAGAGTAGCACAACCCATCCAGCAGTGACAGTTTTAAACCAGACTGTTTAAAGTTTGTGTGTAGCTGAGGAAACGGTGACTAGTGAGGGTGGGGAATCTAGAGAGTTTGGTGCATGTCTGTTGGGTTCCTTTTGGTTTGAAATAAGGGCAGCTTCAGGGACAAGTGACCAAGTTCCCAAGTCAGTATTTTGTGGTTTTACAATCACACTTTCAAAAATGTTTTCTCGTTCCTGTTGCTGTGTGGAAGATCCACCAAAATAGCTCTGAAGATTGCCAACATACCAGGCAAAAGAATAAAATACTACTAATAGCATCTGTTTTGAGGTTTGTGTGACATACAGGACCAGGAGACAAATAGATTTGAAATGCAAGTCTGTTTTCTATTGTTTTTAATTTGACAGTGACTCCTTAAGAACATAACATTGCCTCCAGAGTTTATTTTACAGTTCCCAGTAAATAAGAATTAGGCTGCCAGGCGTGGTTACTTTGTTTTGGGTTTTTTCCTTTCTTTATTTTTTTTTTTCAGTTGCTCCTAAAATCATAGTCTAAAACCTCCTAAAATGCAGATTGAACTGCTGCATGGTGTTGGAAGGACTGGGTCATTGTGTCCCTACAGCACTCCATACTCTGCTTCACTGTTGCACAGTTGCCTGTAAGTCTGTATTCAAATGAATCATTTTCATAACTACTTTGTTCTCTTCTGAAGAGCACTTCCCTTTTATTATTTTAATAACTACAATACAAAAATAATGAGCTAAACAGGGTACAAGTGGTGACTGATGACTTCACGCTGACAGCGTGCTTCTTGGGATAGCTTTGGTCCATGCAGCCCATACTTCTCAGACAGTGCCCAAACAGAAGCCAGAAACTGTTCCCCAGAGACATCATGGAGACTTGTTTTAGGAGACAATGTTGCCACATGGACACCAGCTGGGCAGTGTCACTGGCCTTTAAAGTCAGAGGACAGGAACTAAACCTGTTCAGTCTAATACAGGTGTAACTGTGATCAGGTAACTAGTAGGAAGAGCTACCACAAATTTCAGCTTCATTAAGCACTTAGCTGTCCTGGGTAAAGTTCCTGGTCCTCTGCAGAATCTGCTAGGAGGATCTCAAACTGGTGGAAGATGTAGGGTGCATGGAGCTGCTTGCCTGGATTCTTTACAGAGTATAAGTTGAAAAATGCAGATTTCAGCTGCACCAGATGTATCTGAGTAGTCTTCTTTTTATCAGAAAAATACGTGTTTCCTCTAGGATGTGAAATACAAGTTACAAGGAAAAGGGAGAGAGAAGATGGATAAAATTTGTGTTTTCTTCTCCTACTACAAATTTGTAACCTCTGGCAGTGAGTATCGTGTCAGCTGGGCACTTTCATGCCTTAGACATTACTGCAAAGCCTGCCAATGTTTGTCTGTGAGAGACCGACTTCAGTTGGAAGGAGAAGGGAGATGTCAGGAACCTGTCTCCTTCAGCATGTCACTTCAGCTATTCAGCCACTACACTTAGGGATTTAGCTGTAAAACAACAAAATAAATTCCAGCTTCCCTTCCTCTCCCTCCCCAAGCCCCCTGGGTTCTCCCTAAATAATGTCTGTGGTCACCCATTTAGGTTATTTGCAAAGTTTCCACTTACCACAGTAATTTCATAGGAATGAGTGTGTTCCTTCAGTGCTTTGTGATAATAAGAACAGAAATAGGGAATGGAAAAAAAGACCAGAGAGTAGAGGCCTCACCTAGAACTGCCCTTTTACTAAGTAGTCTGAGCAAAGAATCAGGGAAAACCCAGTCAAGACTGAAAGCAATTACTGACATTTTCACAGGGCTGAGACCACATTTAGGGTTGAATATGCTTGTTCAGGCAAGAAGTCTGCCCTGCAGTTAACTTCAAGACATTTAGTTATTCTGATTCACGTGTTGTCACATCTGAAAACAGTAAAGTCCAGTTGAATTTAGAAACAGAACATGAGGACCCATGTGCACCTTAACACTGCCTTCCTTAGAAACAAGACAGTGAATGCAAGCTCTTGCTTCTAAAACAGTTGTGCTGTAAAATCCCTGAGGTTTTGCTCCTCTCTCTTCCTGTTAGGCTGTATGAATACCTGGAGACTTTAAATCACAGAGTTTCCCTGGATAAGTGTCTTGATGACCTGAAACTTCATCAGAGCAGTATCCTTATACCCTGCAACAGCTGTCTGTAGAAGAGTAGGTGGGCCGTGCAGTTGACAAGCCCCTAAAATCAAGTAACAAGCTCACCTGCTACATACTTACTAAAGGTCATCTTTAAGGCAGGAAAAAAAAATGTTAAGGAAAAGGTAATATGCATGAAGTATTGTGTGCAGTTTGGGGCACCACCATATAAGGAAGATACAAAGCTATTCCAGAGCATCCGGAGGAGAGCTGTGATGATGGTGAAGGGCCTTGAGGGGAAGCCATGAGTGGCTGAGGACACTAGATCTGTTCAGCCTGGAGAAGAGGAGACTGAGAGGAGACCTCATTGTGGTATAGAGCTTCCTTGTGAGGGGAAGAGGAGGGGCAGGCACTGATCTCTTCTCTGTGGTGACCAGTGACAGGACCTGAAGGAATGGCCTGAAGTTGTGTCAGGGGAGGTTTAGTTTGGATATTAGAAAAAGATTCTTCCCCCCGAGAGTGGTTGGGCACTGGAACAGGCTCCCCAGGGAAGCGGTCACAGCACCAAGCCTGACAGAGTTCAAGAAGTGTTTGGACAATGCTCTTGTGTGACTCTTGGGGATATTCTGTGCAGGGCCAGGAGCTGGACTCAATGATCCCTGTGAGTCCCTTCCAACTCTATGACTCTATGCATATGATAGTGTAGGGGAGATAGTTCCAGCACAAAGTTGGATGTGCGTGGAGTCAGGATGTAGTAATCCAGATCTGAAGAGATAACGTGCTGAATTCACATACATATTTGTCTTAGGAGTTTCAAATTGCCAAAGGTGCCTCTTGGATTTAGGTATTCAATTTGCAGTGGTACCAGGGTGCTTAAAAGCTGTAATTAGAAGTACAGATTCACTGTTAAGGCACAAAGAGAAGAGCTAAGAGACTCTGAGCCAATGTGTGTGCTCCCAGCTCCCATGAAGCAGCCATAGCTGTGCACCATTTCAGCAAGAATGGTGTTCTGCCACATCCCTGGGAGTGTTCAAGGCCAGGTTGGATGGGGCATCAAGCAACCTGGTCTAGTGGAAGGTGTCCCTGCCCACAGCAGTGGGGTTGGAATTAAATAGTCTTTAAGGTCCCTTCCAACCCAGACCATTGTTGAACAACTCTAACCACCATGCCTTTGTATATTGGCTTTTAAAGGTACTAGGCTTTCCTTATCAGCATGGAGGAGAAAAAAATGCCCTGAAATTTCTGTTGATCTTACTCTTTTTCTTACAAGGAGGGGCATCCTTGGTTTGACCCGAAGAAACTTTCAGTTCTTCAGAAATGAGTTATCACTGCTTTTGCATTGCTCTTAAGTGGAATGCTTTTCGTGCCTGGCTTTATAAGTGTTAAAAACCTCCAGCCTAAAGTCTACAGCCACATAACTCTCTATTCCCCTTTTTATTTCAAACTTTTCTCAGAACCTTAGAGTACAGAAATATGGTTAAATTTCCCCAAGCAGTTCTAGTAATCAAATATGAAAACAGTAGAAAAATCTGTCTATGAAATTAAATAATATCTTACAGGAAATTCAAGTAGGTTTTTGAATAGCATCGTTTTAAAGCTAATCAGTAGCTAAAAATGCACTTCATCTTTGTAACTTCACATGAAAACCACTTCTAAAAGAAAACACCCCTATTTCTCCTTTTTCTTAGTTCCTGGGGTACTTGCAACAGCTTGTGTTTTGTGTAGTGAAATTAGTGTATTAGGCACCGAATGAAAAGAAACTAAATGATACTTGTGCTATGTTTATCTTGTTTAATTGTTGACTTCTTGCCTTTCAGACCTGAGTTGATTCCTTCTGTCCTTTACAGAAATAACACTCCTTTACATTGTGGGGCCAAGCCACCAGCCCCTTGGAACAGCTCGCATTTTAGACAGTAGCAACCTCTCCCATCCCTCTTTTAAAAGGCCAGTGGACTGAACCTGTTAAACTCCTTCTGTGGAGTCTTACAACATGTGAAAGGGAGTGGCAAGGGGAGAAGGACTGAACATGGTAAAGGGATGAACTACAGTGCACAGCAGTGTAGCTAACACTTATAGAAGATGGCCAAGGAAGGTACAGAATGGCTGAAGAAAGACAAAAACCAAACCAACGGAGGATGATTTTAGGACCCTTTCAGCAAAGCACTTGTGTGCCTATTTTATGGGGCTGAGTTTTGTGGCAGCGCTTTACAGAGTTTGTCAGCCAGACCCTTCAAAAATCTTGGCATCTGCCCTCTCACCAACATTGCCACCTAAGCCAAAGATTTCACTGTCTTTCCCTCCTTCACCTGCACCCCCTTGGAAAGTTCCTCCTCTCTCTCCCTTTTACTCCACACAAAGTGCTTGTTAGCTGCCCACTACTTTCTAGCCCTTTACCCTTCTGTGTCTGATCATATCTCTCAGATAATTTTAAGATATTTTAAAAATTACTATGTTAGAATGCCTCCAGTTTTGAAGCCTCTCTTCTTACATTTTCCTCAACTGTACATTGGCAGATCAAAGAAGCAGAAATTGTTGTCAGCTTAAAACATCTCCACTGCATCTAAGCACAGCTCTGTGATGAGCACAGACTGTCCCATCTTTTGTCGGTTCCTTCTCTGTGGCTGCTGTCACTACAAGACCATTTTTCAATTTTCTACCTCATCTTGTGCCAAAAGCATGATCCAGCTATTAAGGTATAATGAAGTGCATTAGAAGGACTCAGAAGTTTATCTTTACAGCAGGCCAACAAGCACCAGCCTTTCAAAAAGCAGGGCCAACAAAAGGGTGTCTCCTGTTTTACCTCCCTCAAGTAAACAGAGAATTGTGCTAAGATGTGAATTATATTCATATGAATGGCACAAATAATGAAGAGAAGCGTTCTCAGAGTAATAATTGTGATTACCTGAACAAACAAGATAGGCCCCTTGAACATCTAACCCTAGTCCTCTTTATCTGCACCATCACTTGCTCCCTAACACCGTACTTCGTCTCCCATCTAACTTAATTCAACACCTTAAACAGGGACAGATCAAAGAAGTTGCCACCAGACATCTTTGACAGATTTTAAAAAGACCTAGTTTTTGATTTAAAACCAGAAACTTAAAATGTCTGGTGGCCTGTCCTCAGAGATAGTAGTTTGCTCAGTTTACCACACAAAATTCTCTGCTTGCTGTAACCTGCCAGGCCAGGATTCTGATATCCTCAGAAATGGTTTACACACACGCTGGCCTTCACTGTGCTGAACAAGTAACTGGAACACTTTCAGCTCTAGTATTTCAACACAATGTTTTTGTCTCATCATCAGCATGAAAACTGAAAAAAATTACCTCCACCCCCAGTGAAATATGTAGAAATGTTCTCATGTGGAAAGTTTCATTTTGAAATCTTCCAATTCTAACTAGTTCATTTTGGCTTTGTTTCACATGGAGATGGATACTCACAAGTGGTTTTACTGCTTTGCAGTCCTTGGGATCTATATCCCACTCAACATTGTCACAGTTCTCCTAGTTCTCCATTCCAGCCAGAGAATAGAATGCAGTGAGGGATAAAACCACCTTGGTAAGAACCACCATCCCAAACTTGTTTCTTGTGTGTTCCAACAAGCCATGTTTGCATTAAGATGATAGAGTCATTTAACAAATAGTTCATTCTTCTAGGGAAAAATAATCAACTTCTTCACAGTTGCGTTTCTCTATAAAAATTTGTTTTGGTGCAAGTTTTAAAGCAGCTGTATAATGTGATACATTTGACAATTATCCTCTTATTTATGCACCTTAACGTAGACTAAAGGCACACAGATTCAACTCTTCAAAGTTTTGGTTAGGAAAGAATTTATTCCGATGTTTACTGAACAGTACTACTATAAATTGGATTAATCTCTCCTGTAGTTTTCCTAGATAGAAATGTCACTTCCAACTTGATTTTCCCCTAGTGTTGATCAACCCCTCCAGGCACTGAGTCTGTCTGCAGTACAAGCAGAAGAGCTCTGTTGTGAAAGAATGAAATCAGTACAGCCACAAATTGTCAGCTCAGAATAAAAATAAAGTCTCAGAAGAAGGGCTGAGGTTGAAGGACACCATTCAGAAGTTGCAAGAAATCAGATTGGTTTAATACAGACCACATGGCAGGGAAGTGTTAGGTGAAATTGAAGCAGAAGTCCTCAGTACTGTGGCTTTCACTAAATAAAACCTGTATTTTCATTTTCTGTCACAAGTCATTAGAAATGTCAGTTCCTGTTCAGAGAACCTCACTGTTGACTGTACCTCAGTTGGAGGTATCACTTTTCTAGTTTGATTTTTCTTTGTCTGTGCCTTAAGACAGCTGCACTGAATTTCCCAGTGACACCTGCAGTTAAGATCCCTCCAATGAGAATTCAGTAACTCTTCCCATCTGTCTGAAGAGCTATGGCAGCCAAGTGTTTCCTCTGAAGTCCATGTGCCTCCTCCTCCCCCACAGCCTTTGTAACTGTGCTCTGCACAGTGTTTGAAGTCAGCAGGTGAACAATACACACTGCAGAGCCTCCTTTCTGAACTGAGGGATTGCTGTTGCCTGCACACTCTCCCCTTCCCGCACATGAAACCTGGAGTAACAAGGAGGAGTCATGGGCTCGAGCTCTGTCCAGCTTCCACGTTGGCTAATTACACTCCACTTGTCTGTATCTCCTTTGCAGATCTAACTAGAGCCGGTGCAGAAATCGCTTCCCACGAAGTTTGTTGGGTGATTAAGATACGGTTCAGCAAGAAGATAGTGGATAGCCTTTGTGGATCTGATGAAACATAAACAGCATCTGAACAGACTGAGCAGAAACTTGAGTCTTTAGTCAATGAAAAAAGAAAAGCCCTTACGTCTGGTTCTGAAACCTGATTCCTGATGAAACATGCACCACACACTCTGGGTTGCACCTTAAGATCAGAAGAGAAACCCAAGTCAGACCATGGCAGCTAATGGTTCACAACTCTGGGCTCCTGTTGGCAGGAGGCTGCCTAGGAAGTTCTGATACCCCAGGAAATCCAAGCTGCCAGAATGGCCTGAGAGAGCCCTTCTGCTTTGTACTGCCAGCACAGTGCAGGCTGAGCAGAGAACCCCAGAGCCCACATCTCACGGGAGCAACAGCAGAAAGTACTCCTAACCTATCTGCCTCACCTCTCTGGGCGTCAAGCACATCACCACATCACACGAAGAGTACATTTGCACACACATTTCATCAGTGCTCTGCAAATTCTGGCTCCAGCCCTACCATCTGTCCACATCTTCTTGTTCACACTGTGAACTAGCAGACTGACCACTCATCATATCCCTTACCAGCCCACTGAGATAACTGTTACCACTGTTATTTCAGTAGCCATGCACATAAAACACTAATTCTCTCTTAAAACCTAGGAAATCACAACACCACTTCCCAGCAAAAATAAATCAACCAAATCAGAGTCAGTCTTTCTTTCTCTTTCTCTCTGGTCAGGCATAAGAAACTTGAATCACCAAGACAAACAATCTATTCCTCTCCCAAACTAGAAGCTTTTGAAGTCTTTGAGGCTGGGACATGCAACCCTGTGAGTCAATTCATGTCAGCTGTGCCCATCCACACTCCCCAGGAGGGCAGCTGCCCTTTGGAGGTCTTAAAGTGCCTCCCCAGTCTGTGATATATCCCCAGCACATAACACTCTCCAACACTTGGTAGCCATTTGTTGGCTTGCTGATGCTAATGCTCTGTGAACTCTTATCAGATGTATTTATTACCACAGTTGTTAATGTTTTGGGAAGGCACAGGCTGGCTTGAGTTCAAAGGAGAGCCATGAGAACAGAAAATAAGCCCTGAAGGTGCTTATTTCGGGAGTCTGACTAATGCACCTTACCAAAGAGAAGGTTGAAAATGCAACGTAGTGAGTGGGTGTTGGTACTCACAGCTGCAAAAGGTGTTTTAGTGCAGGGCTTTTCAGCTGCAGAGCAAGATCCAGTTTCTTGCTCTCAATGTTAGAATCTTCAACAACATATGAAGTGTATTCCTGAGAGGGAAATGTAATTAATCACTGGGGCTGGAGGGTGGGGCTTGTGTGATTAATTGTAGTTGATCACCAGGGAACACAGGGGCATCAATTAACTGACTGTTGTTAAAGATTTTAAAAGAGAGAGAGAAGGCTGAGCTGCATCACCTGAGATGTGATGGTGTGCTGAGGAGACCAGTGCAGGCAAAGGATGTGAGGTAGCAACATCCTGAGGCCTCTTTTCTAATGCAATAACATGGAAATCCTTTGTGTGTCTGCAGTGTAGCCTGTGAGGGTGGCAGTGGAAAGATGTTTAAGGTCATGTTGTGATCTAAGAAAGAAAGCAACGAGGTGCTGCATATTGTGTTACTACTGCTGGGTTTATTTGAATACAGAGCAGTATAAGAAACAAGCACAGTCCCATTTAATTCCGGAGAGACAGAGCTGCATGTGCAAGAGCTTAAAGCTAAAAAACTTAACATGCATTTTGTCACTCTCATCTCTGCAGATGCTCTGTTCAGTGCTTATTAGCACAAAACTCACGAGAAGGAAAACAAAATGAAATCACTTGTTGCTCTTTTAGAATCTCAAATAGCTCTCCTTTTCACAAGGAAGGGGATAGTGAGGATGACATGGGGCTGGTACTCCGGAGGACATGAAGAGCAGGTGATCTTTATAGCCATGGAGAATAAAAGCTTGGTTTTTCTGGAAGATGTGTTGCTTTGTGGAAGATTTGTGTAGGCCAAGGATGAAAATTACAGTTTAGGTGCTCTCCTAGTTCCTTTCTGTGGCTCATTTTAGTGGCTCTTTTCTTCCCTGAGCTCTTGGGGTGCTTATTTGTAGCCGTTTGCCAGGAATTCAGTGAACAAGGGAAAGAATAATTTTTCCATCATATTCTATGTTCCTTTTAAAATCAAGAGATTTAATTAACAATATTCATGCTACAAGCTGCTTAAATATTTTGTGGAGTGTGGTATTTTTTGACACTCCTTATCACATTGATAAGTATAGAATACATACATTCAGTTGACTACTTCAGACTACCCAGGCTGTTCCTTCAGTGTTCTCTTTGGAGAAGAAGAATGAAGATGAGAACTTCTTGCCATCCAGGGCCAGGGTGTTTCATACACTCAAAAGGATTTACCACAGCTAAAAAAATGTTACTTGAAACCGGTGAGAAGGAGAGAAAAGGTGCATAGGGCTTCACGTGTTCTTGCCTGATGTCAGCCCTGCGTGAGAGTGCTTGCCATGGGTGGGGAGCTGCCCTCCTTCTGCAGAGTGATGGGGCCAGGCTGAGCTGGGCAGCTCTGCTTTGCCTCCTGCTTCCCCCCAGAGAAGGAAGCACTGGTTTGTCCCTGGGAGAAGGAGCATCTTCCCTACTGACTTTTCAACTGACTCTGCTCTGTTCTGACATTTCCGACTGTTCTGCTCTACTCCCTGTCATCTCGGGCAATCCTTCAGCCCTGCCACCAAGCCTGGTTTGCAGGGACAGGGGAAGCAGTGGTCCCAGGAGAGGCTAGTAGGAGGGAGGCAAGGGAGTGAACAGAAAAAGAATGTGGTTTTTTTTCAGAAGTTGAAGAAAAGAGAAAGAATCAAGGGTCTGCCAGTGACAGGTTTGTCTCTTTACTGATCTCTGCTTAGCCTTGCCATGAAGAGCATAATCAGGTGTTCCTCTCTGTTGATTGTGTTCTTTTATTGTATAAAATTGTAACTGTAACTTGTGCAAAAATAAAATGAAGATATTAGAAGGAGCTTTCCATTTGCAACATTTTTACTGGGAGCTGAATCAAGCCTAACTGAGGTAAGCAGAAAGGATTTTGGAAGGACACAACTTTTCCTGGACTTTAGAGACCTTAACTGGAGACACAATGGGGAAATGAAATAAATGTATGTTTTTACATATATGTGCAGCAGTCACACAATCAGTCATATGGCAAGAAGGCGTGGATCAAAGAGGAAGAGCCTAGCATGAGATTAAAGGGGGGATAATTGCAAACAACCAGAAAGTTTTATAATAGATGTGATAATAATATACAGCAGAGGAAGGAAACGGCAAGGAACAGAAATGAGGATAAAATGGAAATAAAAGAGATCCTTTGATCCTTCTGGCTTGCTCCTATAGAACAGAATTATTTTATCACCCACTTACTTCATTTCCCTTCCGCTTTCATCTTTCTTTCCTCTGATAGCTTTCTAGTTCCCCTGCCCTGACACCATACCCGCTCTGCCTCTCTCCATGTCTGGTAGCAGTGCAGTGCAGGATATGTCTTTATCAAGTGCTGGTTCTAAATATGAAACATCTTCAGTGAGGGATTGTACTTCTCATTTTGCTGCTGACTTTGGGAAGCAACTGAGCTGGCAGGGGGAGGAACGCAGAAAATCACTCCAAGTAGTGAGCCAAATGGTCTAAGTTCAGCCTGAAATGCCAAAACCCCTCACCACAGTCCTGGGAGAAAACGCAAGTATTTAAAGAAAAGAGAACCCAAGAAAGAAGCAGCCTGGGAGTGGGATTTTGCAAATACTTTTGAGAATTTCTGGGTTTTACCAAAGCTGCGGAAGTGAAAAAACATTTTTCTTCCTCCTTCCTTCCCTTCTTCTGTATCCTGTTTGGTTTCATAGGTCAAGAGGTCTGTGACCAGAAGGAAGGAACCAGCCCTTTTCTAAAGAGGATGTCATTTGAGTCTCCGAACAGAAATCTCTGCACTACAGCACTGTAGAAAGCCTGGTCAGCCCTGGCTAAAAGCTCAGGCTAAACTTGGTTATGTGAGTCACCACTTCACTGACTTCATACTGCAGGCACGACGGGAAGGAACAGCAGTGATGCTGATAGACACCAGAGCACAAAAGAGGGGAGAAATAAGAGAAGCAAAAATAAGGGGCCAGGTTCTCCTCTGCAATGGCTAGAAGGTGTGTTGATGGCCTAAAAAAGACTTAGAAGTGCATCTGGCAGTGATTTCTGGGGGTGGCTTGCTCTCTGCTCCCTGTGAGGGGGTGAGACTTTAAAGCACAGGATCTGCAGCTAGAAGGACTCTTGTGTTTGTGTTTGAGTAGCAGTTCCAGCTGTGTGGGAAGATGAAGGCATCCTCAGCGTGCTCCGGTTTCGGAGGGTACACTGGGAAGGGCTACTTTACACACAGTGCTTTTTCTGCCAATGACAAAACAGCAAGGCTGCAGGAATAAATTTATTCCCTCTTCTGCGGTAGGACTCAGAGCCCCCTTTTTACTGAACACTTGTACGGGCACTGTTAGTGAGAGCCGCGTGTCTTTGAGGGTAGGGAATGCCCTGCATCATCTGGAGAGTAGGTGAGGTGCATCCCAGGGACTGAGGAGCAGGCCTAGTGGGACAAGGATAGGTGCACCAAAATGAAAGGGTATCTAGTGCAACTGAACTCCAGAGTGGGGTAAGAATATGATAATCCTGTTCTTGTCCCAGCCCTCAGGCTTTGACAGTTCACTCCTGGCAGAGCCAGTAGTGTGTGCTTCCCGCGACCTTAAATGGGCTCGCCATTGAGGGATGGTATTAAACATATTTGGGTTCCCACTTACTGACTCATTTTCCGATCCTCTGGAGCCTAAAGGGAATGGGTGATTTGAATGATGTGAGCAGGCGCTTAGAGGAGCAAATATTGAGACGTAGAGCATGTGTATCACCTCCCTGTGACAGCTGTGGTGTCCACTGTGCTGGTGGGGAATGGAACAACAGCAAAGGTATCAGAAGTGAGACAAAAGACTTGGCCTTCCACAGATTAATTAAGTCAAATGCTCTCAACCACAAGTAGTGAGAGAGGGATGCTTTGTGCCTTGAACACAGTGCGATAACTCAGTACTGGTGATGATACAAACACAGCTCTGACCTGCAAGGATGAAGGACAAGATTCCCAGCTAAAACTGCTCATACATTTTGGCAAGGAATTAAGATGAATCCTTCTCAAATTTAGGAACTGTTTTTACCTGATTGATTCACCATGTTTAAGTGTCGCGTAAGATGTAGGATTTTGTGCGCTTGAGAGTTAAACACCAAAGTTTAAAGGGATGTGTGTCCTCTGGGACGTGCTCTTTGTGTTCCCTGCTTTCCCAGTCTGGACTGGAGGACCAGCCTATCGGTATTTCTCCAAACTCCCCGTGCTGTTGACTTCTGGCTATTTTTGGCGACTGCAGATTCCTTACGTACCACAGGAGGTCAGCACGGGATAAGCTTTTGCCTCCACTGAACCGGTGGAAAAATGTGTCTCGATCTCGAGACTGTGCAGTTCCCACCTGCTTCAATAAACCTGGTGAGCACCGCGTTGCTTTTGGTAACAGCTGTATGTAATACATTTTTAGGCCGCATGTATTTTTATTCTCATCTCTCTCCTAAGAAGGACAGTTTTAGAGTTTTTTCCCCCTTTTTCTGGATGTTGTCACTATGAAAACTAATTTTGTGAAAAGCATCTCTGAAATATATACATATATATACCCACACTATACACACACACATATATTATCACATGTATATATATATATACTGCTTATAGTATTTAGGAGGAAAGCTAAAAAGCCTGCAAAGCTAGCAGTTTAAAAGTCTGGGAAGGATGGGTAAGTTTGCTTTTAGCCAATATCCAAAAGGGAATGTTCACATATTACTGAAAAATACTGAAATGAACGTTTGGTGGACTAGTGATCATCACAGTCAGACAAGACACTTGGAGCTATGGCTTTTGCTTGGTTAAAAACAACTTTGGTGGTTTAATCCAGTCTTTGGTAGTGGTTCTTCCTTTTCTCACCATCCATAACTTTTGGCTTTTTACAGCCTGGAAGAAAATCGGTGAAGTCTTGTCTCAGAGCAAGACTGTACTATAGGGATCACAAGGCAAAGCTGAGACAGAGCAATGAGAAATTTGCTTGTCATTTGCCTTGCATTGAAATAAATGTGTTTGAAAACTCTTCTCTTTCCCCCTAAATTCTAAAAGAAAAAAAAAAGAAGAGCTGTGTCTGTTCACGGTGGTATCATCAGGGAATAAACAAGCAAAATATAATTCAGGAAGATGCAAATTCTTTTTCCTCTCCAAGGTTAAATTTAGAACATAAATCTTAGCATAATGTTTGCTTTTTATTTCGGAAGCCAAAGGGAGAAATGTAGCTTAGTCTTCAAACAATTTTTATAACATAAATATTTTTCTTGGCATCATAGAAATGAGTGTGTGGGAGAGGGAGAAAAAAGTTGGCAGTTTAAGCAAATAAACTAGAAAATAATATGTTCGGTTAGGGGCACCAAAATAATATTATTGTTCTCTAAGCAACATTTGCATTGCTAAAAATTTGCTTCTGTTGCAGCAGATTTCCATTAGGACCTCACATCAGAAGTAATATTATAACATAATGATTCTGTAAGGCCACATTTGGAGAACAGGTCTCAAATGTAGTAGCATAAAGCAAGATGATGGCAGCATGCAAAGTACAAAATGCACAGGTCATTTAAACAGAAATTGTTTTCTTGCAGCTGAGATTATTTGAAGTCTAAATTTGAATCTAGTGAATTATTTTGGTAAAAGGAATGAGGTTAGAGGAAGTTACCGGTGCAGGTAGAGACTGAATCATTCTGTCTCAAAATTTTCTATGGGAAGTACATGAGGTTGTAAACTATTTCTGAACCAAATGCACTTAAGCCAGTCATTTTGTACTCCAGAACTGGATCAAAAAGAGACAAAGCCTGTGCAGGAGTGGAGTGAGGGAAGCACAGGTATTGAATTTTGGTCTAAAATGGAATCCCTTTAATGGAGAAAACATGATGAGAACTGTAATTCTGAAAACAGCCCATCTGTCTTCAGAAACATCAATTACAGCAGAGATTATTATCTCTTAAAGTGGCATTTAATTAGTGGAATTTAGTCTGAAATATCACTTAAATGCTTTCTTGGTAATTACATGACTTCAAATCCCTTCCGTTTTATATCTACAGGAATCAGCCATAGGATTCCCTACTCTAATGACACAAGTCGGACAGCTTTGAGTACCTGCGTGGCAGGAACGGGGCTGCGGAGACAACTGGCTCTTCCAGCAGCAGCAGCTGCTACAGGGAGCGCTGCTGGCTCCAGCAGTGCCCGGGATCTGCTGGATCAGTGCAGGCTGCGGAGGCACGGCCGGGACACGCCCGACTGCCGCTGATGGGAGCAGGGCGGGGCCCTTGGCCACAGCTGTTCTGCCTCTGGCTCAGAGCAGGTTCGTTTACAGATTTCCTTTGCTGGAGAGGTGACGGGGTGCGCACGTGTGTGGTGAGGAGGTGCTGCTTGAAGGGAGGAAAATGCGAGCACAAGAAGAGTGATTAAACCACTCATTAAGTTTAATAGCCTTGCTATTTATATCGGAGTTGGCATTGCAGCAGTAGGTAGGAATGCATTAACCAAAGGAAAATCTAAATATGACCTAACAAAGCTAGAAGGGGAGTCAAGAATTTGGACAGAAATGGTATTAATTTGTACTTTTTTTTCAAGAAACTACTCCCTTTTTTTAGGAATGCCTCTCCAACTTGCATGTTTCAAGCAGTAGCTTCATCAGCTTTACTACAGCAAAGGCATACCCTGGTCAAACGATGCTTTGCTATCAGGAGTGTCCCTTGCTGTGCACAGGGAGGCTGCTCCCCAAGTGCCAGGCAAGAGCAGGACAGGGGAAGTGTTGCTTGCAGAATGCATCAGGAAGAGCAGCATGAGCCTGGAAGCTCACACAGTCACCAGCTAAAGGCTGCTCTTCCAATTCACAGGGGCAAAACTTAGAATTCAACATCCCTGCCCCGTGTGTCTCAGCTCACAGTGTCTAAACATCAGCCCTCTGATGAAAGGGAAGGAAACCAGCCCTGTTCATAACGAAGTCGATGCAAAGGTTATCACTGACTGACTCCAGCCAGTCCTTGGTTGATGCACAGGCATTCATGGCTGTGAAAGAACTGAAGTTCACATAAACAACTAACAAAAGTTATACACAAGGGATTTATTACATGAATAATTTGACATACTCCGTGGTAGTCAGATACAAGTGCATTTAATTAATGTTTTGTGGACATCATAACAGTCGGAATATTTCAGCTGAACAGTCAGTATTTGGCTGAATTCAAGCCAGTGCAATTCATGACATAACCAGAGACAGGGAGTTACAGGTCTACAATGAGGTTAGACTAGATAGCAACAGCATATTTATTGTCACATCAAAGCATTACAAAGTATGAAAGCCCAATATTTCAACTATCTCTACAATGGTATTTGTACAAAGCTGTTGTAGATACTTAAATGTAAGGATTCGTCGCATCAGTAATGGACCATGACTTTATTTTTGGAAGTTATTTGAATACTCAAAACTATTTGGGGCAACAAGAAGAAATGTAAACATCTGACAGTCCTTTGAAAGTCCCTTCTGAGAAAATACATTGTGTGCCACAGGAAAAGTGCATTCTTACTGGTGTGTCTGCAATGGCCAGTTTGACTCACATTCACTTAGCACCAGGTATTTATCCATTTCTGCAGTAAAAAGTTAGAAAATCTTTGTATTAACTCAGAAAAGAGAAAACAAAGTCAAAAGTTTTTTTTCTTCTTTCTTTAGAGGAACAACAAGTAAATTTAAAAAACCCACCCAACATTTAAACGGTTACCTCTTATGTACAAAGGAACCAGGAGCTAGCAAAGCGCATAGCCCCTGAACAGTCTTTATTTTTTTTTTTCCTTCAGGTTCATGTACCTGAATATATGAATTTATTTACAGGTGGACAGGTATCCACAGAAGTAATAATCAGAATTCTTCTATTTGGCTAAAAGTTGTATAAAAAAAGACAAAACACTTTGTTCAAATACTTTCCAAATATATATATATATATTAAAAGTATTCAGTATTTCCATCAGTGCCAGAGTTGGAAGCTCTTTCTCATTGTAAAAAGTTAACTTTGTGATAGTAAGTGACAGCAAAGGACTGACAGAGTCAGTCAGAGCTTTGATTTGAGGGACTGCAGCTGGAGCTACCCCAGGCCCATCGGGCAGTTGCAGATTGCAGGGAAATGGATCTGTGTGTGTATGTTGCAGTACCAGGCCACGTCCTGGTAAAGGTGACCCACTGCTCCAGAGAGCCTCCCACTCACACTGGACAACCCTGTGGAACCCTCTGGGGCAGGTTCCCTTTGAAAACAACAAATCAAAAACCTCTGAAGTAGTGGAAATATTCTTTATGCAAATGAACAACTAGCATGGGCAGGTAGCTCAGTAAATGGAAAAACGTAATTGCCACACTAATTCTTGAATATAAAATTAAAGACTTAGCCCCTCAAATACAAATACATAATGCAAAAATATTTTTCAATTAAACATAACCTAGATGAGTGCAAATCTCTGGATACATAAGAATATGACTGCCTTCATACTGGTATCAAATATTTAAACAGTTTGCATATAAACAAAAATCTTTCTTTGTTGTTGAGTCCATGCTTGCTTTATTCTAAAGCAAGGATATTCTTATTACTTCTACTTTTTTGGTCTTTCTTCCTGTAGAATAAAGCGTAAGAAACACATTTCATTCATTGAGTAGACTGGGCTGATGTATATTACAGCAACAACCCAAAATTTAAGTAAGAAATGTTGCATGCAGTATCTTTTTCCTTTATTTAATTACACCAGCTACAAGAACAAGACATCCATTTGCCATCTTTCCTGCTCCCTTCCAACAGAAGGTACACTAAACCCAAGGTGTGATCCTTCATCCCTTGCACATCCCAGCCCTGAAGCCCATCAGTGATTAGGACGAAGGGCTGAGCATTTTGAGCCCTGCATTACCTGGGGCAGCAGGTCTCAGCAGTGAGACCACAACCCCCGAGGAGCCATCCCTGCCTCCCAAGTGCTGCAGGGCACCGTGGGGAAGTGATGGTCAGAAGGAAACCGGGCTGCTGGGGTGGCTGGAAAGGCTGTCCCAAGGGGGAGTGTGGTGTCTGTAAGCTCAGGGGCAGTGGCCTCTCCCTGGCACAGCTGGACCGAGTGTGGCTGCAAACTCCTGCTGACCCCACGTGAGAGCAGCTGCTGGACCTGCTCGGCCGCCCCCGTGTCCAGGATGCTGAGCCAGAGCGCAAGAGGTGCTGGGGCTGGAGCAGCTCTGGTGCAGGGAGCACAGATACCAGGTCTCTGTGTTTGGCCATGCTGGGCCTGGGAGCCCAAACTGGTCCCCCAGGGCACGGCAGGTCCCTGACTTGGCCGCAGGTCCCCAGCCACTCCGCTCCTTGGGCTGTGCAGCTCAGCATTCCTCTGTCCTGCATCTAAGGTTTTCGGAGAGCAGAAAAAAAGACAGGAGACAAATATATGCAAAAGGAGATTGGGAGCACCTTCAGCTCCTAAAGTCTGGGGGTATCTAAGCTAGGGGAAAGGTTGAACTGATTCAAGATACAGTATGCAGCTCTGTGAAAATGCATAGTTCGTATGTATACATTCATTTACAAAGACCAAAGGAAGGTCCTTTGCTATGTAGTTTATTCACCACCAGCTTTTAACAAAAATGTGAGCTGACAAAGCTACAGGATGTCAGTTAAACACACAGCTTGGGAGTTAATGGTAGCTGAATGGCATTTCCTAAACAGAGAATTAACTTTTCTTTTCACTTTTGTGGGATAATTTTAGGTAGTTTTTCATTTCAAGTCTGTTGTTTCTCCAATCATGTACTTTAGGATTTCAAGAGATTTCTATTTAACCGTGGTCATCTCAGTAATGACAGACCCTGCTTTGAGGGTTGTTAAGAAGTAAAAGCCCCATAAGACAAACAAGCAAATCAACAGAAACCTGGGTTTAGCTATGGCGTGCGAACTAGATCAAAACATGGTTCTTTAAAACTGGTGAAATTCTAGTTCAGTAGCGAGTCGTGCTTTTTTGCTGTTTTGGTTTTTTTAGTCTTATTTTGCAATAGCTGAGCTACTACTGAGAAAATCCTATGAGTTTGCTCACTTTCCTTTTATTTAGTTGACACTTTGGAACCTAGCTGCTTCCCATGAGGAATGTCTGTTGTCCTGAGCATCCCTGAACATACAAAAGTAATGTACCAGGCAGGATGGCCTTAAATTGAAAAAAATCTTGACCTAAATGATCTATTTTAATGTTGTTTTCCATTTGCACTTTTTCTGAAAAAAAACCTGCTTAGTCACTTGTGACACTAAAACACAGTGGTCTGCTGCTAAATGTAACTTTGACTAAGATCAGTACTCTCTGTTAATCAACATGTTCCATAAATATTTAATTCAGCAAAGGATTGACTTTTCTCATGATACTTTCTTCATGTTTGTTTCACATACTTGATTTTTACTTAGCATTTGACTCAGATTCTTCCTTGCAATTTTTATTCAACCGTATCTATGGAAATTGCACAAAAGCATTTTTGAAGCTAGAAAAAAGTAATAATCAGATAACCAGGATTCACATGAACAAGAGTAAAATTACCTAAGCATATTTTGCAATCGAAAGTTAAGAAACATTGCCTGTATTTAGTGAACTGATCATTTACTGGGAAATGAAAAGCAGTAAAGATTTTCCTTCCATACAAACAATGAATATTAGAAGTGCAAGAGGATGAGATTTGCTCATTCTAAAATGCATTGACCAGAAACAAATTATTTATTACCTGAACTACTTGGGTAACTTGAGAAAAAAGCAAACCTTCTCAATTTTTATTAAATTACTCTGTACAAAGCTGGTTTAGTGTGTTAATAAAACTCAGGAGCTCATGCTTAGCAAATCAGGAGTTCAGTAGTCATTCTTTAAAGTTTCAAGTGCAAGCAGATACTTCTCAGTACCTCAATTATTTTAATCGACTTTTAGGCATTAATATGCACACTGCTAATTTTGCAAATGTTGTTAATTTAAGAAAAACAACTGAAATGTTTGGAGTGTCCTGACTTGTACTGAGAATGATTCCCTAGATATCTGAAGTCCACTGGAAGTTCTCTTGGTTCAGCAGGCAGAATTGACTCATATGCTGACACAAAGATTTTAACACTTTTTTTTAATATTAAATAACAGCAAAATTCTCAGAGGAGTTTTGGAGGGCCCAAGTCTGTGTGGTTTTGATCCAGCACTAAACCATTTTCCGTGCCAACGGACTGCAGAGGCTTTTTGATGAGTTATGGCCAAGGTCCTCTGAATTCTTGAGTTCTCCCCAGCTGCTGGTGCTACAGGGGACTGTGAGAGTTTGACAAAGGTCTGCACGGCGGTATTGTGTGTTTTTAATGTTGCAAGAAAGATAAAAGCACCTGCTTCTTATAAGAAACAGTTTTTTCGCTATGTCCAAGTCACTGTCAGCGGAAGCCCCTTACATAAATGTGCTGTGCCGGCCCACAGCTGCCCCCAGAGGGCAGAATCAAACCAGACTGCGAAGGCATAGCATCTCAAGTCTTCTGTCCTAAGCCTTCCTTCAAACATACACGGAAATACAGCAACCAGTCGGGCCACAGAGCTGCTATTTGTGCTGCCTGAGAGAGCACGACCTTGGAGAGGGCCTGTCACCGCTCTTGTTCCTCAGCTGAACACGGACTGAGTTTTCAACCCTGCGCTTACTAAAAAGGTTTTAAGCTTAATTTTCCCCATAATTCCAAGAGCTGAGCCATGCTGTGCAGCCCTCATGTCTGTGGTAGGATGAACAGGTGCCATCAGTCCGTGCTTCTCCTCAGCACAGGCACCACTGATGTTAAGCACAAGGCTTGCACACCATTGGCAGTGCGCTTGCCTCGCTCCAGGGACTCCTGGTGGTCCCTGGAAGGACACAACAGCTTTGCAGCATGCACGAACACCTGGATTGTGCCCATCTTTCTCAGGAAGAACTGCAACTTGATTAAAATGGCAAGGTGATACGTTTGCAGTCCAAGGTGAAACTATACCCAGGCTATTTGAGCAGCTTTTTACCTATGGATATAGAAATTATCAGGATGTCTGGAAGCCTCTGAAAAGGAACTGGGGTCTCTGGGAGGTGGCCAACTACGAGCTTTTGCAAGGATGGATTTTACATGACTTGTGAGCTGTGCATGGTCCATGCACACACACGCTCAGCCTGGGAGAGGGGAGCCCAGGAATGACTCACCCTGGGAAGAAAACGAGCATTGCTGTCTCTCTCTCCCCTCTTCACTGCCATGTGCCTTGTATTCCCCACTTTTCTACGTGTGATCTGGAATGAAGAGTTTGGACAAAGTAAAAATCAAAAAGGTCTTTATTTTTCAACATACTCCACAAGATTTAGAAGGATTCTGTGCTGGGGCAGAGTAGCCGTTCTTTGTTTAAAATGCTGGAATTGGCATCTACGAATTAAGACAAACTACATGCAATAGTGTGAGTGCTGTAAGCTTAACACCAAAACCAGGGGGAAGATGACTTCCTCAACTCACTTAGGAACAAGAGGATCGTCTTTAGGACACTAGCTCCCAAAACTAGTGGGGATGAAGTCAGGAAAGACCAAATGGAAATACTATTGCGAACACGGCAGTGGGCCTGCAAGTTTGGAGAGGTGCTGTTTAAAGCAGGAAAATCCATACTCTCCTACAGCTTCTGCCCTGTACTGGCACCAGTTCAGCCCCTGCAGAGCCCAGGAGCTTCTCAGGCTGCATAGCGCTGCGCCAGCACGGGGAGAAACACAGCTCCTGGCTGCTTCAGTTAAACTCATTTCCAAACTTCTATCAGCTCTTGGCATTTTAAACTTCCCTATTAAACAGTTTCACACTTCTTCAAACTAGATTAGGCTATTTTTTTAAATCCTTATCAATTAAACTAATGTGGGTTTTGCATATAAGGACAACTACTGTCTAGAACTCCATCTCCTCCTTATTCACATTCCACTTTAAACTGTGATATACATTAATATATTGAACTTACCAAACGACAAGTAATTTCAGAAGCTATAGTATTTCTCAGTGTATCATTAAAAAAAAGTCTGACCCAAACAGATTATTTACTGTATTTTATGGAACTTGCATTTTTATAAAAGCATCCTAGTTTCATGGTTAATTTCAAGTTAAAACCAGATTAATAAAACCTTTACTGTTTTGTGTATCAAAAATACATGGCCCAAAAAGTGAAAAAAATACATAAAGTGCAATGCAGAACAAATTAAAGCTCAGTAATTTCATACTGAAGTGAAAGAGGAAATGCTCTGGTTCTAAAAATAATAATTCAGAAAAAAATGTTTTTAAAATAGAACTTTAATTTGTTTTATACTCTTTGAAACAAGATTTGGTAGGAAACAAAGGAAGAACAATGTATGCAGGCAGGTATTTCTCTTCTGTGACTGAAGCAAGATAAAAGGATGCGTAGATCTAAATACTGCAGTCTTCTGCAAGCAGAATGTATTAGAAATCCCCTACTCATAAAAACCGGGCAATTGGGGTTTTAATTTCCTACAGCTGCTTACCCTGTGCTAAATTCACCCCCTTCTATGATGGAAATACTTTTCTTACATGAGATAATATGAATAGCAGGGGACAAGAAAACATGCTCGCTTTTTCAGAGAGTTAAAAAAACCCACAGTGCAATTGATGCTGATGGTCCTCTTTTTTCAGTTACTTGATGACCCTTTACCTCTTGCTCAGCATTCCCCTCACTATTAAACTGATGCTGTAATAAAAAGAGGCTGAAAAACTGCACTAGCAAAGCAGCTGAGGACCTTTCCTATTTGCTGCCATGTCTGGGTAAGAAGTGTACCCTGGTTCTCTGCAGTCCAGAGATCTACAGAGGTCATGACTTCCCAGCCCCTTAATGAACCTTGCAGGGCCTGAGACTACTGTGAATAATTCCAGACTGGTTCCAGGGAGGAGCAAGGTCCAATAAGGTTGTTTTTCGCGTCCCTTAACTCCTCCAGTATCTGCTTAGCAAAATCATGGTGCAGTTAAGATGTAGTCTTAAGATACATTGCACGTACAATTATTGATCTAACTCCTCTCTTTTCCCCTATATACTTCATTTCATATCAAAATCAATGCCAACAAGCCTTAAGTGGTGCTCTCCTGAGCTTGCTGCTGTAGGAGTATGTGCAAGTTCAGGTCCTTAATGAGACTCCAGACAAGACAGAGTGGGATAAAGGCAGTATTACCATGCCTGCCACATGAAAGAGCAGAGGCACAGACCCAGCAAGCCATAAGCTATCTAGTATTTTATACAGACCTACCATTACAGGACTGGCTCAAGCCAGCATAACTCAGGAAATTTCTCTCTAGAAATGTCTCTGCTGGGGGTAGGAAGAGCTTTTTCAACAGCAGCACAAGTTTGTCACCTTAACCTGCTACGTAAAAAACCTCCAACTCCATGACTGACCAAGATAATGTCTGGCTCCTTGCAAACATAGCAGTGGATAGTGCTGTGTAAGAAATGCCAAAGGAAAGTGATGAGGCAATGCCCCTTTATAAAGGTCTACTAATAAAACACTAACCTGGGAAGTCTAAGAGTTGGGAAGGAGTTGGGAAAGAGTTGCAAAGAGCCTCCTTTACCTGGGGGTCAAACTTGGTTTAGGGCTCAGTGCTGGGTTCCAGCAAATCTTTGGGAAAAACTTGGTTAAGGTTACAGGGCTCAGTGAGAGCCCCCACAGGAGCTGCACCATGGCTCTGGAAGGAGGGAAACAACCATGTCTGAGTCAAAGTCTGACAATGCTGTGACTTAGTGACAACATAAAAGTTATACCACAGTTTTATTTTAATCACTGAAAAAGAGATTCTCTGTCTTCAAGAGTGTTCTGTACTATGAACACGTCATGAATGCATGTGGATAACCAACCTCCCCCCAGCTGAACACAGCAAAGGCAGCTCTTGACCCAACAGCACACAGACTATGGTGGTGACTCCCTTCTCAACAGGCTTGCTATCCTGGATCCCATATCGAGAAACTCCCTTCTCCCTGGGGCTGGTATCAGTAGGATGGATTACAGGCTGAATATCACCTGCCTAACAGCTCCTAAATCTGTCACTAAGTAACACATCCAGAGTACTGCCCCTCTGGTATTACCAGAAACTCTTCCAAGAGCCCTGCACATGTGCCGAGGTATCCACTGTATCCATCCCTCTCACAAAGCCGAATGCACGATTCTCAAGCCCTCAGAAAGGGAGAATCACAATTTCACACTCCCAATTCCAGTGGAAAGCACACAGAGGAAAACCCATGTGCCTTTGTTCTACAACCATTACCTGTGTCAGCAACCCTTGTCAATGAAGTTATTCATGGGAGTAACTGGAACTCTCCTGAGAAAACCTGTACTGCTTTGGGGGCTCAGCTCGTTACAATGTGATCTGCATTCTGCTCTTAATTGTGCAATAAGACTTTTTATCAGACTTGTAATTTACCAAAAAAACCCCAAAACACCAAAAATCAACCACAGAATTTCTGTAACTGACTGCTTAAGACTAGTTTCCTCTTACTGGGATCCAATTCTGAGCAATTTTCTTCAGGTCTTGCCTGACTGGCACAAGCCTCTTTTGACTAATGTCTCTGCATTTGTACTTCGGCCCTTTGTCAGAAGTCAGTCAAACAGGGAAAGAACCAAACAACCTCTGCTCAACAGACCCAATTATTTCTGTCTTTCAGTTCATTCTGGACCCAGAGCACAATACAAAAACAGGAAGAGAGATGGGAAGACGATGTGTATTTCATTACTTATCAGCAAAAAAAACCTCAAACAGGGGTGAGATAGCCAGATACACTGTACTTGGCAGCCGGTACTCCACCAACCCTGCAGTGCAGATGGAGAGAAGAAATATGTGAGTGGAGCTTTTAGTTTGATCATTCAGATCTTTCTCGTGACTGAACAATGAATCCTCAGCGCAATCTTCTCCTACAATCTTCTGCTTGTATGAATGCTTTATTTAAGCTGGAGCAGATCATGTTGCATGATCTCATTCAGACTGTACAGTATCATGAAGAACTCAATTTTAGAAGTTTTTTTCCAAATAATACCATTTAAGCCAAATATTGGTAATTTAGGAATGTTTTCACCATCAGAATACAAAAAAACCCAAAACCAAACCCAAACCTTTGAGAAAATGCAAGAGACAAATCAAGGCAAATGTGAGACTAAACTATCTCTGTAACCAAGGGAAGTAGATTTTTTTTCTTTCAATAATCCAGAATTTGTATGGCTTTGTAAAGGTGTTTTAGTTTACTTCTGCCATGTAAAATAACATACCACTAGTCTATGTGATTTACAATTTCCACCTCCGCCTTTTGGTTCTCAGGAATTCCCAAATCCTGTTTTATAATGGATAATAAAGAGTTTTAAAATTATACCAACATTATCATTTCAGAGAGGTATTAAGATCCCAGTGCTATAAAAGTTAGTTTTCAGAGAGTGCACATTTGCAGTGATGTACAAACACACGTCACTTGTTTCCCTAATTTAGCCCTTTGTAAGTATTGCACCTGGTTAATAAGGCTACTATTTTATTCTAACACTAAAAATTACACATACGCAACATCATTTGTGGCTTAAAAACATAGTATTCCTAAGTTTTTAGGTAAACTGATTTATTTCCTTGCATACTCAGAGTTCCTATGCCTCGAGTTGCCTGGAGGGGTGTTGAGTGTACAGAAAATACAGATGGAACATGAGAAATTTATTTAATGTAACCTGCTGATCATACATTTTTTTTCAATGTGCTCAAGTAAGTTTCTTTGAGCTTGATGTCAAATACACACCTTTTACAAATTTCACCAATGCTTTCACATGATGAAATGTACAGCTGAATTTGTCTCTTTCTCACCTTCCCTTTTGCAATGCAAAAAATCATAATAAAAAAAGAGTTATCTAAATTTTTCTGGTCTTCTAAACACAAGATAAATTGCATAAACCCAGGAAAAGGTAGATTGTCCCACAAAGTGCGTATTTCAAACAAAGCTATAGGAGTATCTGCTCTTGCCAAGGCCTGATTTCAGAAGAGCTCAAAAACATGTGCGAGACTTTAGAAATATGAGGAGTCTCATCAACAAACTCCGCAAGTGGAGGTAAACACATACTCGAGTGCTCTGATGAACCTAAGCCTACATTTTATTCTTGTAATACCAGCAGTTCTACGTTTGTGCAGTCATACTTCCTAATTTATACACTATGTGCTCCTCCTCCCTGAAAGATTTGTTGGCATCACTTTAAGAATTAATTACTACAGTTAAACACTGATACTAAAAATTCCGATACCATGTAAATGCTATTTACATTTGTAGGTGCTAATACTGAAGATGCTGATTTTATTCACTTCAGTATACACATTTGGGAAGTTGCAAAACAGAGTGACTGGACACAGGAAAAAGGATTGATAGAAAAAAAATATTATGGATCAAATAGGATTTTTCTGTGTAAAAATGAAGCAAAATGGAGAAATTGCAAAAAATACAGAATTTCAAAATCCCAGATAGCACGGCTCAAAACCTTGGGTATACTGAAGCTGATACCTTTGCAGATACGACAAAAAATATGCAGTGACATGTTTTCATTTAAGTTCATGTAGAATTAGCCCTTTGCAAACTGCAGTACACAACTCTCCAGGACATCATGTTGCCATACTGCTTTTTTGCTTGCTGAAGTCATTTGGTAAGAAGTAATTCAATTACAGACAAAGCACGTTTTGACCAAGCAACTTTATAGACAAGAAGCCTTTGTATTTACAGGAGATCCTGAAAAGATTTACACAAATGTATGGATTTACATTATAATTAGGTTATGGTTCAAGCTAATTTTCTGTATTTTTATATCTTTTTTTTTTTTTTGTATTTGGAACTTCCTAAGCTACAGCACTAAGTAACATCATGTTCATCGATAGTGCTTCATTCTAATTTTAATAATTCAAGTAGTGAAATATTGCTCTTTTAATTTTGCCTAAAATAGAAAAAAAATCATTTTCTTAGCCATCTTCCATTCAAATAAACTCATATCCCGCATTTACAGCCGTCTCATGTTCCCTGAGGAAATCTGTATTAAGTATTTTCTTTTTCCGTCTTCCAGAGGCAGTTTTTAACAAACAAGTTTTTAGTAACTTTTCTTTATCTGGCCATTGCCATTACACATCATATACTAATTGATACTGGGTATCACATACTATGATAAGGACTGCAGTATCAAATCTGAATCTTTAAGAGGACTGGCAAACAGTAAATACCAAGTCCATCTTTAGACTTTAATTACATACAGAACTCAGATTTAATGCTGAAAGAGCATTTATATTGCTCAATTTATTTACCTCAAGGGTGCATTAGAGATCTCACATTCAGATTCAAACACAGGAGAAACATTCTAGGTGTTAAGATGTGTCAAAAACCAGCAGAACACTGGCTTGTTACTAAATTTATCTATTCCTTTCTATTTCATCAGCTGAACGACTTTTTGCTGTGAGTGTGAGCAAGCACCAGAGCAACCTGTACCTTCTTCTGCCTGGTGCCATCAGACACAGGCTGATTTCTGTTCCCAGGGTCTTTCTGCATTGCTGTTACAAATGGTCTGAGTGAAGCCCAGAGAAAATGATGAGTGTTTTCTGTATCGAGGAATAAACTCAGAAAGTTGCAAGTGAAGACACACACCTCCTTAAATCCTGCATTTGGATAGAACTGAGAGCACAGTCAGTGTGAAAGCACTGTAGTTCAAGATGGAAAGAGTAGTTCAAGTGGGCACTCTCAAGTAAAGGTGTACACTGGCTGTTTCGCAATCTTGAAGATTTTCCAGCTCTGCATGGATGCAAAGAAAGGCTGCTTCCATCTAGCAGACAGAGTGTATTTAAACCCTCAGCTTGATTTCTGCCCATGACTTCCTTCTAGGTATTTTCTAAAGGTGCCATAAAACTCTGCTGACCTTACATTAGAATAAAATCTACACTATGATACTTTACAACTTTATGGTTATCTACCAGAAAAATCCTGACAAATGCAGATTAAAGCCCAAACTCCATACTGCTCTCAGTTCCAGTGCTACCACCTCACAGGAAGGTTGAATAAAACATAAGATCAAGATGAGACTTTACAAATGTTTCCATATCAAAATATTTCTAAGAAAAGGCACAGCACAACCTTCTCCAGCAGATGCCTCTAACTTTGAACCAACAGAAGGAAGCCTCACTGGCAACCTCCAGAATCTCTGCAAATGGCTAGCAAGCCTCTAATTCCATGCTCTGTTTCTGAGATGATATTCCAACACATACACAGGCAAGAAAGAGAGAAATCACTTTGTATTGCCACACTCAAGAGTGATTGTCCTGGATTCTCGACAGGGCCATTTTAGCTGGTCCCAGGCGACAGCAAGCAATAAAAAACCATCCCAATGTACTGGATCAGAATGAATGACAAAATAAAATTAGTGCCAAGAACATCTGTGAAATTGCATGGTGCTGGAATCTAACACGCAGGTTCTACAAGAGCCTCTGGCTAAAGCTTTACCTCCTGTTGTGCTGCCTATCTAGTCATTACTGTGAAAAATGAAAGGGAGAAGGAATAAAGACGGTGATGTTGGCAATAGCCAATGGCTGCATGGAACTCGTAGATAATTAGACAGCTAATGCTCATACCAGGCTAAGGATTTGAGAAAAGTAACCGGACAGACAGGCATTCTGCTCAGCTTATTCACACAAGCAGGGCTCACCTGCCAACAGTTACATGCTAGGTGACGACTGGTATTGGTTAAAAGTGTAAACTTGCAAATTGGAACAGAAGACGTTTTACTCACTTTGCATCTTGTACATCCTGTTGCATTTGTGCAAGGCACTAGAGAATCAGGCACATTGTTTTGAGTGGAAACCGTTTTATGACTAAGATGATCTGAGTTTTAATGTTCAATAGCCTCATAGAGGAGCAGTTGGAGCACAGTCAATATTAAAAATTGCCATTAAAATTTCCCACTTCTAAAATTATCTCATTTTCCAGATCTTTTGGTGGATGGGGTGAACAGGGAACTGGGAAATAGCTTTGTTCTACCAAGGAAACTCCTAAAGAAAAATATTTGGGATCAATACAGTTGATCTCTACTCTGATACTGATGTTGGCAATTTTTGTTACCAACATCAATACTATTAACAATAAAACAGATCCTTACATTTTTTTATCAAGTTCTGGCTCTTGACATAGATAAACCCACGTCCAAATCCCTGTAGCACATAGAGACTGCATGATGTTCAGGACATTCCTTCCCACTTCTCTGGGGGTCAGAGACAATGACCTACCTCCCACAGAGAAACTGAAAACTGAAATTGGCATGTAGTGATGACAATGAATGACCAGAGCATTCAGACTAGCTCTTCCTCAGGAGAACAAAGAAATCTGACTGTTTTGGGGTGGTCAGTGCAGAAGTGTGAGATAAATCGGGTGTTAGGACAGCGAGGCAGCCCAAAGCAACACAGAAGCAAGAGACTGAAAAATGGAAGAGATTACTCCAGATTATGATCGGTACTGCCAGCAGAAGGAAGGCTTTGCTGACATTTCTGTTCTTGCTGGCTGTGTGAGGATCACAAAGGGGATCTTGGCAGGTGCTGAAATGCTCCTGCAACATGAATTAACTGGAGTTCAAAGCACAAAGCGACTGCAGAACGCTTTGCGCGGGGCCAGGCGGCCGGGCCGTCGCACTATTGCTGGCCTTGGTTCAGGCACGGAACCTCAATAAGCGCCTGTGTATCAATCAAAATGCCACAGCCGTAAGATCCAAAACTGATTTCATATAAACCACTGATTAAAGGTTGTGTGAAAATACTGGTAATTTAGCTTTGTCCTGGCAGGATTTATCAATACCTTCTGTTCTCTACCTCATTAACACCATCTTTCTCTCCTGTTCTGATGATTTGTGGCTTTAGTCCCTTATGTAATCCATATCCAATTTGTACCAGAGGGCAATCTGGTCTGGCAACACAACCATTCTTCCGTGCAGAAATTTATAAAGAATAATCTTATTACAATAATTTGTAAAGTGCCCTCGGTAAAGGTGCTCACAATGCCATGACATTATAGAAACAATATACAATCCGATACATTATTTAAAAAAAAATCCTCCAAAGCAAAAAGGAGGTGAACAAGAAATATATAGGCAAATACTGTTAGTCCAACAACAGTTGAATTAATTATGGAATGCTTTATAGTCTTGGAGTGCTTGTAAAAATGGGAGGTGGGGAACAAACTGACAGGAGTATCTAGGGAAAGTCCCAAATTTTTTAAGTTCTGCCAAAGTAAGTACACCATCAGCAAGCCCAGTGTTTGAAGATAAAATGTCTATGAATTACTATGAGGTATTTTACTGTGGAAATTGAAAAAATACAACATGTAAAGAAAACCCATGTTTTACTAAGAGGAAAGAAGATAATACAGCATCTGTGTATATCCACTGACTCTTAGTGTCTTTTTTTTCTATTTGTAAAGAAAACAATCTTTCTTCTCCCTGTTAATTTCAGACTTTATATACACATATAAAACTATACTATATATATAGTTTTACACGTATATACACACACATACAAAAATACTCATACACACTCGTGTATATATCTCAGGGTCTTAATGAATTTCAGAGTCTTTTTTTTTTTCAAATGACTTAGAAAACACAACTGGGCAAAAAATCAAGTAATTGCATGCATGCAAGTGTATCTTGCCACTTGTGCATGTAAATTACACAATTTGTAAATAACAGCAGAAATAGCATGCTCAAATTAGGCACCTGATTGCCCAATTAACTTGTTCACAGAGAATCAGATGATAACCTTCAGTAGCTCCTATTACAGCTTCTTCTTTTCAGTACTACCTTATGGAATCCACAGTGTATATTCCAAATAACTGCATTGTTATTTTGTGCTTTTACACAGACACAAGTAGCACTGCACACTTAAAAAAGCTATCAAGTGAACTTTGGACCAGATTTTAGAAAGTTGTTTAGATACTTAAAAGTCCTCTTGTGAGAATGAGCCAGCTTAGGCAATTAAAAAAAAATAAGTAGAAAAAGATTTGGTCTACTTTCAGTTGGTTCAAATGCTATGAAACAAAATAACCCAAGAATTTGTGGCCCTTCATGCCTCTATTAGTAGACAAAGTTTTGCTTCTGCATCTTTGATTTTTCTAAGGTGTCTTGTTTTCTTTAACAGGCAAGTATTATTTCGCCATATACATTCATTTCCTAGTAAATCCTTCCTTTATTTTTGCACTGAAATAAGCATTAATTAACAGGATTTGATACAAGTGGACACAGAACACCAGGTTGCCGCTTTCCAGTGTATACTTCCTAATGGTCAGAGAAACTGAAGTACCCAAATCAATCCAAGTACTGCAAGTAGAGAAACTTGTTAATTCATATATCAAAATGAGTTAAGAAATGGTCTTTTACCACAAATATGTTGCTCCTTTGCTGTTGTACTTCTTTTTCTGAGACGATGTTGTGGAAAGGGGGTATTTTCTCTAGCAATTTTTTGCTTCAAATCAATCTTAGTAGCTTTAAAAGAAAAAAGCTGAACAAACCATTATCTTAACAACAATCTCTCAGATAAGAGAAAGGGAAGCAAAAGCAGGACTGCTGGGCTGGATCGTGTCCCTGAATTAGGTATTACATATAATCCTAGTGGCTGCATTTACCAGTTCTTCACAGGCCTCCTGCAGCAACAGCTGTGCTGGTCCAACTGTTCATCCCCCCCTCAGCAAGGGGAGAGTAGTAAGAAAAGCTACTGGAGCCCCCTTATATTCTTGTGGGTTTCAATCAAGCAACACCGATTTCTTCCCTCAAACTTCCGGTGACAGTTATCTGCTGGTGACTTGCCATTGCTGCTTTTCTTTCTCTAGAGGATGAAAATCCAATTTGGTACTTAAATTACTTTGTTCCACTCCACTGGTCTGTGCCTCGTTTAAAAATCTTCCAGGAATGCTGCTTGTCCTTCTTGCAAAAATCAGACTTTGCTTTTCTCCTACAAACAAACAAATGAAAATCCCAACTCTTCCCCACATCCCCTTTTCAAAAATATAATCATGATCATTTGTATCAGGAGAATTATTTAGCGGTCTCCAGTCTTAGTACAGCTTTTGTTGAGAAAACTGTAGCTTATATGACTCTGAAGTGTTTATTAGAAAGCTTTCAAAAAGAGATCTTCATTTCAGGAAAAGAAAAATTGTTCAGTTTAGCAAATACAGATGTTCACAGCAGAGAGATTGAAATGGTTAAAAATGATCCTAGGGAGCAAGCAGCTCACAGAGTTAGCAAAGTAATTAACTTTTTCCTTTCTTTTACAGAAGAACACTAATAGCTGCTCTGGTTTCCACACTTACTGAGACGGATTTTGTTGTGTGGTCTTGGTTTTGCTTTTTTTCAATGCTCTATTGCTCCACACAGGTTTTAATTAGTGCTTCTCCTTGGCTACAAGTGCTTCATTTTGAAATACAAAGCTCTTAAAAAAAAAACCCCCAAAAAACAACAACAACAAAAAAAACACCCCAAAAAACCAAAACCCCCAACACCACATCATTGGAGGGGAAAATGGGAAGTGATACAGTGCAGCTGCAGCAATCTGGTTCTGCTGTTGTCCTCCCCCTCCCCAAATCCTCTGCATAATTTCAATCGTTAGTCGATGAACCTTTGGCAGGCCTTCTTCCATCGGCAGGCAGTGCACCACATATCTCTGTTCTCCATCCCATAGACCTTCCGACACTTTTTCCCCTCCCCTCTAGGCTTCCTGTCAGAGAGAAAAGGAAGCTCGTTAACAAGATGCTTTAGTAGTTTTGCTTTTCACCCTAAGACCAGGACAGCAAACTCAATGGAGTGCAGAAGGCAGAGAACCCTGGGTCTTTCACAGGATTTGGGCCATTTTTATTCCAGCTGGGAGCTGATGAAGCGACAGACACATGTATGGCCGTGACTCCACCACTCTCAGGGACCAGGCCTTCTCCTTGCCTGGCTTCCACAGCCTCTGCAGCAGCTGCTGAGCCTGCTCCTCTGCTCCTGGGATGATCCCAGGAACATACAGCCCTGACTTTAGCCAGCAACTAAACCTGGACTAGATAAATTATAATTTAGCCACATGAAGTGCCAAGCCGTAATGGGCAGTCATAGCTGTTCCACAGTACAGGCTAGGCCAAGCCAGGCTAAAGAGCTGCAGTAAAAGTATTTGGCATAGCTCAGAGCAGCAGACCTTGACCACCAGCGGGTATCAGTTATGTCAGAGCGGAGAAAAGCTACCAGCTCCTAACCTTGCTGGTCCTTCCTGCACAGTTTGCTCTGAGCTCATTGACTGAAAAACAACAAAGTGAGTGGAAAGTTTTAACCCTAGCTCTCACATGCAGCACATTCTTGTGTGCACATTCTCTGTGGTCCCCAAAGCCAGCAAGGTGGGCAGCACCTGCTTTTAAAGCTGTAACAATTATCCTGTTTTCTATCTTACAACCACACTCAAAAGATCACAAGTTCAGAAAATGATCCAAGTAACTGTTAAAATGGAATTTTTTTTATTCAACACACCGCAAGCCAGCAAACCTGAGGAGCAATGCTTCATCAAACAATCCAACGTTCACTACAGCAACGCCATCTGTCCTGGCATCTTTAAATAAAGTAACTGTACCAACAGAAAGGTTTAATTCCTGTCTTACATGTTGCATGGCACACATGGGAATTGCCTGATGATTCCTCTCTTGCATACCTACACATTTTCTGATTACTGAACATTAATTAATGGGCACAATCCATGAATTGGGAAGATCCCAAGTCTGGTTTGTAGCATATGCAATGATCTGAGAGTCATGAAAAAAATGAAAAGCATGAAATCTTCTTTTTGTCTCATTTTAGGGTACAATCACCTTTAGGACTATGAGAAATAAAGAGTTTCTATACTGGAAGAAATTCAGAATTACAGTTACATTTTTTTACATAACTTTTTGAACACTTTAGAAGTAGATTCTGGTCAAATATCAGTTAGATTTAATGGAAATGAATGCAGCTTACGTCTAGGAAGACAAGGCACAAAAAGTGTTGCCTTGATCTAATTTATTGTAGGACAGGGCTCCTTGTAATTCAATTGAAGCCAAATACCATTCTGACTGAATGGCGATAAACATGTAAGACAGCCTAGCCTTTCAGGGAAAAGTGCAAAGACAGACAGTGCAGCTGAACTTTACCTTTGATGGTAATGAAAAGAAAAATAGGTTCTGAACGCTTACTTAGAAGAGTTCTAGCAAGAACCTGCCTGACAACTGCAATCAGGGCTGACGGTGGGCTTTTTCTGTTTCTCTGGCACTGACATCTTATTTACTGAATGCCCTCCAGGTTGTGAGGCTGTGGTGTGTCAGCAGGAGCTAATGGTCCCATACCTCAAGCCAAATGCTACTCTAGGCGGTGATGAAAGAACTGTGTGGGACTGTTTCTGCTCTCCACTCCCTGCAGGACGATTATGGGTTGGTGAGACCTGTCAATACAGACAAAAAAGCTGCTTACGAAGAACATATACATATGAATGCAGTATAAATTATTTTTCCCAGAAAATGAAAATTATGATGCATGGTGACAAGGATACCCAGAAAAGGTGACTCTATAACAAACAAACATAATTACGTTTATTTAGAATTAGGTACATTGCATTAGGTTCTTTTTGTTTCCCTATATTTCCAGTCATCCTCCTAGAGCAAACCAAAATACAGATCAGCATCACTGCAGGTTTTGGAAAAGACAAGAAACATATTCATTCTTATTTAAAAACTCCGAATAGCTCTTAGGAGAACCTTCTCCAATTTAAGCAAAGAAAATAACAGGAAAAATAAACTCTGTCCTGTGCTGAGATCAATACCAATAATCTCCTATGAAATAAAGGGATTTCAGTTGTTACTCCTGTCTGTGACTCGGCACTCTTTGTGGAGAGACACCCTTGGAGAAGAGGGTTTGCTGAAGAGCACTTAACAGTGTGGCCCCTCGAGGTTTTACAGGCAGGGAGCACAATGCAGCCCTTCCGATCAAAGCTGCTAACAAGACGTATCTCATTACTCTGTGCAGTAAACCTTCTCAGCACGTGTCCTCTTTGTGAATGTTTCCAAGGGAAGGGTGTAGTTTGGTCTTCTGAGACTTCCCAAAGAAGTCTCCTACATGAGCACGGGGCCTGGCAACATCATTCAGGCAATCACACGGCATAAAGCTTGGCCTTAAATAACACCTAAATTATCTTACTATGGTCTTATTTTGCTCCTGTGTGAAGGCCACAACCACTTTACATCTTAAAACCAGAAAAAAATTCTGAACACTAATTTTTTTGTTGTGTATTAAATGTAGCAAGCTTCATTTGGGCATCTAGTGCACAGTCAGCCCCCTGCTGCCAGGAACTGCAGATATGGTCATAGTTCTCTGCACTGCTATGACTTTTCCCTCCTGCCCTTTTGAAGTCTTACAATATTCAGAAAGAGAGGGAACTGACTGACCTCACTTGAAGAGAATTACTGTATGTGCTTCGATACTTGATACAAACTATTTTAAAGCTACTCCACAGTAGCAAAAGACTAATGCTTGTAATTGAGTACAAGACACTCTTTCAACTTTTACACTTGGCTGGTAGCAAGAGAAATTTCTGATTTAACTGCACATGTGGCTCACATTCTGAACAAACTGAGATCATTACCGATATATGAAATTCTACCTGCAAAACTTGAAAGAAATTTCCTTTTTCTCTGCCAGCTTACCATGTTTTGTACATCCAGAGACCATACCAGCTCCTCTTGTTCTATCCCTCCAGAATACTGAGGGCAGCTTGTTCTCTGCTACTTTTTTTCCAAATTTTTATCAACTACTTTCCTTGTTTTACCTAAGAATGATTGAAACACTGAAGATAAAATGGAAAGCAATAGCACTTTTGTAGTATTTGGCATTTACCAGACACTGTACAGTTTTCCAGTCATTACCAGTAACCAGAGATCCCTAGTCATTGTGCTAGGGTTCAGAAACATTTTAAAAACCAGAAATTAAGTGTCTACCACTGGTAACTGACACTCGACACATTAGCTGGCTGTCATTGAACAGAAGAGAACTTGGATGGCCTCCTATGTTATAAGCAACTATCCTGCTTACTTCTGAACAGAGATCAGGCTGGAGCAGTAATTGCAGTGTGCAGACTCCTCCCTCACATTCTCCTGAGAGGGTGTCTGCACGATGGTTCCACGGACTGGCACACCAAGGCAGCTAAACAGCACTGAAGCTGAGCTTTAGTGTATTTGATAAGCTTTGCAGCGGGCCGAAACAGTATCAGTCAGCTGTTCTCTGTAGGGAACACTAAAAGCAGATTAAGAGCAAGCCCTGAGAAGGCAATCCTTGCCCTTGGAGGCTTTTCATGTCTGAAGTGCTGTCTAATGCAGAGTAAAATGATGATGTTTGTTTGAAGCAAGGACCTGGAGTTTCCAGTTACAACTCCTAGGGGGGAAACTGTGGTTACAGAGAAGATTTGGGATCTGTAAACATCAGATTATCAAAGATCTTGCCTGTTCAACCTTTTTGGGTCTTATGAGCAGGCAGATAAAAGTCAGTATCACACGGCGGAGATCACACTGACATTCAGGAAGACTTTTACCCTACATTACATAAAAGTGCAAGTACATGGCCATTATGTTAAGTCCTCCACTACCGAGACACATGGACTTCACCATGGCTCAACCCATTTGCATCATTTAACTCACTCTCCTCATACATCCCTAGGCTGTGGCCGATTTATTCTCTTAGCTCAGTCTCAATTGAAAGAACAAACATCAGCCTGTCCTTTCTGCTTCATGCAGAGAACACCACCTCGCAACGGCTCATAACTGTTTCAAAATTCAGCCTTTCACCTGCAAAGTTATCTTGGAAAAACGGTATGAAAAAGTGTATTTCCCATCTGCCTTGGAATCTAACCTATGCATGATACAGAGCACAAAGGGCTTTGGAGGTTCCCCTAATTACAGAACCACAGAATAACCGGAGGTGGAAGGGACTCACAGGGATCATTGAGTCCAACTCCTGGCCCTGCACAGAACATCCCCAAGAGGCACACCATGTGCCTGAGAGCTTTGTCCAAACACTTCTTGAACTCTGTCAGGCTTGGTGCTGTGACTGCTTCCCTGGGGAGCCTGTTCCAGTGCCCAACCACCCTCTGGAGGAAGAATCTTTTTCTAATATCCAACCTAAACCTCCCCTGACACAGCTTCAGGCCATTCCCTCGGGTCCTATCCCCGGTCACCACAGAGAAGAGATCAGTGCCTGCCCCTCCACTTCCCCTCACGAGGAAGTTACAGACCACAATGAGGTCTCCCCTCAGTCTCCTCTTCTCCAGGATGAACAGACCAAGTGACCTTGGCCACTTCTCCTCCCTTATGACTACAATACTTCTAAATAAATGCCTATGTTTAGATGTTGTGAATACTCCTGAGCCTAGAGCAGCCACATACTGGAGCCAAACTGACCCAACAGTACATATGGCTTGTTTTGAGGTGCTCAGTTACTTGCTGATAAGCACACCCATATTCACAAAGGCCTTTCGATGCTGCTCTGCTAAAGACTTTCCGAAAACAAGGACTTAATGCAACTCGTGGTGTTTGAACACCCCAGTTCCCAGGACATAAAGCAGGAAGTGCTCAGTGTCCTTGAAATTCAGTGTCCACAGGAATGAAAGGGGGAAACACTACAGTATGCATCAAAAAAATAAACTGAAAAGGAGACTATTTTGAAATTTTGTTTCTCTCATGGTCTTAACTACTGACATACAGGTCTAGAAATAAGCCTGTTCAAAACCAGGATTCAACAGCCCCATTCCAACACCACTAGTAACATGAAAAATGTGTAGGCCTATGTACTTTTTCAAATCTATACATAATCTTTTCCTGCTCAGTGGTTTGTCCGGGCCAGAAAAGTATTCCAAAGCCATTTTAGAAAACTGCTTGCATAAATATTAAGGGTCAGTCAAAAAGTAATGATTTGGACTTATTCTCTGAAGTTCTGTTGGGTGCTACAGACTTCTGTCTCATCTCAGGGACTGTGTATGTCACAATTGCATGAGTTTTTGTTATGCTGGCTCTGTGACATAGTCTGGGCTTAAATAAACCCCACCAGGGAAGGAGGAAGTCCGAATTTAGGTGAAGAACCTACGCTCAGCGTAAGGGTGGGAATTGCCAGACCCCCATTTTTGTAAAGCAATATCTAATTTACTTCGAAACAGAAATAAAACTTTAATTTAATACACAGGTATTCAACATAAATTTGCATTTGCACCCTCACTTACTGCACATCATTTTTCACTGCAGGCAAGCCTTGGTAATTCATAAATAATCACACTGATGACAAAGTAGTCAAATGTGTGCAAACCTGGAAGATTTTTTCCTTATTATTATTTTTTTCTTTGTTAAACAGCCTTATAAATGTTGTTAGAGCTATAATGGCAGTTCACATGGTTCCCTGAGCAGTTTATAATTCTGCATCACTGCTTCCCCAGGTTTTTGTACCAAGATTACTTCCAAATTGTACTTAAATCATTGCCATCTCCATAGAATTCTCAGAAAGTGATTTGGCATTTCTTAAATTCCATTGAGAACTCTCCACTCTACAGCTACAGACCAGCGTTGTTGCCTGAACAAGTAAACTTGAGGCATATGTGTCTAATCCTGTCCTCTTAAGTGTCTGATTTACAATGTGACTAATTGCATTTTTAGATTCCAAACACTCCTGGCACCAGTTTCTGCTACTCCACAAAAGGAGCCAGTTTCATAATTACTCCGTATCAACCCCATTGTTGGGAAATCAAATTCTCAGGGAACTTTGTGGATAGCACACTGTCAAGGCACTCTTTTTGAAATTGCTGCCAGCATGATGTCTTTCACTGTTAGTTGTTCCTTGATGGAATTTAATAAATATTCATTAGCAGAGTGCAGTGTAATTGATTCAGTCACTTTCATTTTTATCAGCTCTGCAGGATGCCACAGCCTCTGCAGAAAATCTTCAAGATTTGCCAAAGGTTGACAGTAAGAAGCTTTGGAGATTCATTTGGTGAAGAGAAGGGAGGGAAATAGTATCTCTTATCGCCTTGTCTAATATTCACTGTCAGGAGAAAAAAAGCTATGTGGTTCTTTGGGTGAGCAATGTGCCTTATATAACACACTTTAAAAATTCATAAATTCATAAAGTGTAATATTAAATGAGATGTTACGATAACAAGAAGGTTTATGATTAGAGAATATCAATTTATCATGAAAAAAGTGCTTTCCAATAAAATGAAGATACTTTACATAAATATTTATTTATATTCATCATAAAGATTTCCCACTACCATAAATGGTGATTTACATTTACTTTCAGCAGTCCCCATACCAGACATGACAAGCCGAATCCCTTGCAACTCTTCATAAAGGTTTTTCACTCCCCCCACAGTACCCACACTTACACTGTGGTACGTTTAGAACCACTGCGATTCTGTGTTTAAGCAAACATCACATTTCTGCAGTCCTGTTCATAGAATTAGGCCCTGTACACCAGCTTTTTTGAAGAAAGGGTCTGTGTTTAATTTCCATCTAATACACGCTCATTAAAAAGCTGTCAAACTGCAATATGTATTAATAATAAAATGCAATAGATACTGAACGCATTTTCTGTATAAAACAACATTTTTCTGCTATCAGTAGTGGCTACATACTTGTAGCCTCCTAAAATGGGACTTTGCATCCATCTTATTGTTTCTTTCAGTTGCCTTTCACATATACTTCATCTTCAGAGTTCATGTAGGTAACAGCCTCACCGCCTGAATCCAACTAGCCTGTTAGCATAACCATTACCAGGCTGATTTTCCATCCAGTTTTTTAAGAAATCTCTTAATGGCACAAAAAGAAGTGCATAGTGCCAGGCTCTGCACCTAGTAGAATGTTGTTTTGTAAGCATACAGTTTAAAAAACATATACTATAGATTCAATTGTGTGCTTGTAGACACTGATGCAAAAGTAACCTAACTGTAATGATAAAGAGAGTAACAAAGGTGTTAAAAACAGCCTTGCTGGCAAACTGAGGCATATGTTTGTTTCTTTGTGGTGCATGTGTGTAATTTGTTTCTTTTTGGTATTTGTTACGTCACATTTACTTCTATAATTACACACTGTGAAACAAAGCAAGAAGATCTAAAAAACCTTTTTTCCCCCCTTCTTTCCTTTTTTGATGTGCACTTACTGGAATGCCGGTGAAGGTAACTGGAGGCGACTGCCAAGAGATGCTAAAGCTACTGCCATTGGGAGTGAATTTTGCTGACCCTGGAATGTTCACCGGAGGAGTGGCCTGCGTGAAAAGAAAGTATTATTCCAGCAAGAAGAACCATTCCTCTTCCAAAGCATTTCAAAGCATCTTTCATTCCTTGAAATGGTAAATCTGTGAGAGATTTTCCAAGGTATAAAAAAACTTCATGGTGACAAGCATTTTACCCTTGTGAGAGGGATAATCATGGATAAGCTCTAAGGAAGGGACAAAGTTATATATATACACCACTGTTCCTAAACCTTGTTTAGAGAAAGATGATTGTTCTCAAAAGAATCCATAGAAAATCCTTAAGAGCGAGAGCTGTTAAAAAACCAGACAAAATCAAACGTCATGTGCAAATAACTTTTAAAATAATGCCAGCAAGGAGCAAAAACTACTTCACAGCTGATCACCTGTTCCACAGTGATAAACAAGGCCATACTTAAACTCATGGCAGCTGTTTTACATAATTTTAGTGTGAATAGCAAGGCTTCTTGGACGGAAGTGATCAACAGCAAGGGCTGGCCATTTCTCACTTATCAGATAAATGTTAAGAGTCATCTCAATTAAAACAGTTTTTCCTATTAAAAACAACGAGCTGTAAATCACCCTTTGGATTCAAAAAACAGCTCCTGAAATACGAAACTAAAGCAAGTATTTGACAGACTCCTGGGCTCCTTGAACTCCTATGTTCTTCCCCTCCCAGGTGTAATACCCAGTGCTGCCCTGGGGTGCAAATGCAGTAACCTGAGCTTAGACTGTTGAGCACCTTTCATCTTGTGCCTTTCCTCTGATTTTCTCACAGCGTTATGAGTTTCCTGCCTCTTTTTGAATCCCATTTAATTTTCAGAATCATGAAATTCATAGTTGTGCAGCCACTCTGCCTAGCAGGAGAGTGAGCAGCCACCATGAACAAAGGCTCACTTTGACCCTTGAATTTCAAGCTGTCACCACAAAAAAACCCTCCTCGGTTTAAACTTACAGAGAATTTGCTAAAATGAGTTTTCACTTCTGCCTTTCAGTTGACTGGATGTGACAATAACAGAATACACTCATTTAAGCAGTGTTTGTGTTTGGAGCTGCTGAAAATGTCTCACTGCTTCAGGAAAAGAGTGCTTCCTTGAGCCACCAGGCAGAGAGGAGTGATGACAAACTACAACCTGTAGTCCCCATTAAAGATAACCTTCCAAGTAAACAAGGGCTGAAGCAATCCCCTAGAGCCTTTCCAGGAAAAGGAAGGCGAGACCACCAGATGCCTCTGTGTATGGCAGTGATGCTCTGTGGGCTGCCAAGCTGCTGACAGCTCCAAGAGAATCCACACAGACATGCAGAGCAAACATCCACTGAGCTCCATAAAATATAAAAACCTCTCTGAAAGGCGTCAAGAACAATTTGGCAACTTCAGATGGTACCAGTAGTTCTTCATCACAAGCCTTTTCAAATGGGAAGGAGTGAATGACCACAGCACTGCAGACAGAAAGAACTGGAGAGAGCTGGATGAGCAGTGAGGCAGCACTGCCTCTGCTCAGCAGCCCACAAGGATGGCAGCTCAAACCCAGGGTCAGCACAGCAACTTCCTCAATATTTGAATAAGACCTGGAAGGGAAATCCTATGTGCTTGAAAGAGCCTGCCTGTAGTTCCTCTGTAGTTAAATATAACAGGTACAGGCAACAGTTTTGTAAGTTTAAGTTTAAAACCAATGCAATTTGCAGTTGCTTAAAATACCATAGTGCTCAATTCCTTTTTCTCAATGCCTAAACATCTACCTCAGACATGATCAGACTTAGATAGTCAATCACCTTGTTCACTTGTTTCCCAGATGTGCATCTTTGCTCATCAAGCACAGTCAGCTTTTTCAGGCTAACATTTTAGTCAATCTCTTCCATAAGGCAAGCAACCGTAACATTACAACCAGCTGAAGAATTTCTGTACCCCAATCTCAATTTGCTTAGAGACCCCCATCTAATTGCCAATCAAAACATATTAATGAATAATTTGTATTTATTTATTTTTTTGTGCCAGCATTACCCTTATATCTGAAACAGCCTGCGCTCATCCTCTTCCCCTCTCATGCTTGTCCTCTCACTTTCCTCCCAGGCAGCAATTCCATCCTCTCTCCTCATCCCTTGCTTTGCCTGAGGTATCAGTCCCAGGGCTGGAGAGGCCACACATATTCTCTCTGCCCTCTTTCTTCAACACTGACGACGTTCTTTCTACTTCTTCTGGTCGGAGCCCATCACATCAAATTTGGCTGACCAGAACTCTACTCAGGATTTCAGTTGAAGTTATATAGGGGTCTTGCATAATGGCATTAAAAAGCCCTGTCTCTCCTAGATATTTCTTACCCAAGAGAACTGATAACTATTTTTTTCCCCCTTCACAGCTCTATTGTTGTTGGCTCACGGCCATTTTGTGCTTGATTAATGAACATAGGTTTCCTTCTCACATGATTTTCTAACTACCCTAGTTTATAGCACAAAAATCTCATTAGTTCCTCAGATGCAGGACTTTGCACGTTCTGACATTAAACTGCATCCAAAACCTATTATTCTTAAGATCACCCAGTCACGTAAGCCTGATATATAACTCCTTTACTGCTAATGTCTCCCAAATTTGTTATCAGTGAAGTTTATTGTAGTACCTGTGTATTACCAAAATGATTTAATGAAAATGAGATCAGGGTCAGGAACAGCTTTTCATTTAACTCCACTAATGACATTCAAAAGCCCTTTGAAAATAACTCACTGCTGTTCTCCCTGACTTTCCAGCTCCTTCTCTTACACTACATTTCATCTCTAGCTTAACAAATACTGCCTATACGTTTTAAGATCAAATGCTCTCCTTGAATCCAGAGGCATTTGTTCTTTGCTTCCTAGGCTGTTCTAGCATAATCTTTCTCTGGGACTCCCCCACTGCAGTATACCTCAACTGCTGTATTTTCCAGAATTTCTTCAATTATTCTTCTAAATCTTTCCCCACCCATAGGACTGGGTCAGGGAAGAGTATCAGTACTTGCCTCACTTTCCTCATATCTTTCTCATTGCAAGTAGTCTATTTGATGTTTTCCAGTCATACAGGAAATGGCAATTAATTGATCTCTTTAGGATTCTTGTGACCAAGCTTCAGGTTCCGTATTTTTCCCCCCCCATTTTTTTTAAAAGGAACCTTATCCAAGTTCCTTGAGCTGCTCCCAATGAAGTGATCTCCACTTTCTCCTCTGGCTGGTGAGATCTCAATCTCCATCCTGCCTCCTGGCTCTTCTTGCAGGGCTGGAGAGATCCTGGCAGAGGATGCCACTGAACTTCTCTACAGAAGCTGCTTCCTTTGCCAGGACAGCCTGAATGCTTGAGCATTCCAATTAGCAAGCTGTGAACAGTGTGGACTGTGTCACTCCTCACTGATGAAATTAAGCATTGAAACCAGAGCAACCTGAAAAGCCGACAGGGCCCAAGCACTTGTAGTCTTATGTCATGGAATACATCAATTCAAATCCAATTCAAGGGCCCTAAACACTTGAATTAGGATTTCCTTAGGCAAGTGCTTTACTCAGAGGCTCCTTGGTCTCCAAACAGCAGGGCAGACTGTCATGACTGCAAATCCCAAATGAAGCAAAACTTCTCAGCAGCCTAGACTTGTTGCCTCACTCTCTGAGGCAGGGCTTAAGCTACACTGAGAAGCAAGTCTTTCTCCTGGCTGGCTTCATCAGTCCCCAGGTTGGTGTGCTAACTGATGCAGCTTCCACCTGCGATACCAAGCTTCCACTCAAGCTTTTCAACATGCATAAAAGTCTAAAACAAACCTGTAAATTCTCTATCATCCCCTCCCGCCTTTTAGTAGGTGTGCTCCAAACACACCACAAAAGTTGTATCTGCACAATGCTATATATGATAGCTATCGCATCTGATAAATTTAACAGAGCTCAGTTCTCCAGGGCATACACAGGTCATGGACCACACTACTTGAAAGCCTCTATTCCTCTTTTCTCTTGCGGAATCCAGACCAAAACGTGTCAAGTTTTAGTGCACAATGATAATTAATGCTTTCTGTTCAAACTTAGTTGGAACATTTTGGGACAGCAGCTTTTGCCATTTGAAAAGAATTACCTCCAAAAATAGAAAAATACCCTATTTGCTTTTTCATTCTTCCTGCTCTACTTCACATCTGCAAACTGACATCTCACACTGTACAAAAAGAGGAAATGAATTGTTCCTGGCATCCTCTGGGTACTTGTTGACAGCTCAAGCAGAGCTTGTACTTGTTCAATAAAAGCAGAGCTGAAATGAAGACTCTGGAAGGGATTCGGCTGACTGGATGGGAATTTTTACAGTGCAGGAGACCCCATCTGAGCACATCACCTTGGGGTCTCCTTCCGGTCAGTGAAAACTGAACTGATGTAGACAGTGGGATACGCAAATCAACTATTCTCACCCTGAAGTATGCACCTATCGTGTGGCTGGATAAAGAGCAGCCCAAAATCCACTGGCTGTGGTGGGCACATAAACAAACAAACAAACAAACAATGAGCTCAGAAGAATACATCTCATTTAAATTTAAAAAAATGCCTTTTGCTGTCCTGAAAACCTTTCAGCCCATTAAAACCCAAACATTTTGATGTGACATTTCTTTACACATTAATGACATTAGTGTAATCACTGGAGCTCATCCCACTGGTGTTACCTGGTAAGCATGGTCCGTGTGTACGAGGTAGAGGTTGGTAGGAGCTGAGCGGCTCAGAGGTGTCATCAATTTAGTCTCGGTTTTGGCACAGGAAGTTTCAGGACGGATTGTATCTTGGGTGGCAAAGGAAGGAGGAGATGCTAAAGATGGAGAGACTGGGGAAAGACTGCTTAAGCCTTCAGCTACTGAGTCTGTGTTGAGCCTGATTTCTGTATAGTAAAAATCCTCCTCTCCATCACTGTAGTCAGACTCTCCTATACGTCTGTATCAAGACAAAGAAGTAAGAGTTGATTAAATGAATGCAAGAACCCCGAGGTGAATTTTAAGTTCTAGATACATGAGCAAACATATTCATATTGTTGATAAATTAATATTTGCAGTTTCAACCCTTCCTACTTTATCTGCATTCTGGCTGCAGGGAAGAGGGAGAGGAAAATCATCTAGCCTGAAGGGAAAAGAAGTAGGAATTACTTTTCTTCCCCCTCTGTGTCATTCTTGACTAATTCGTTGACCTTGGAGTAGATGTTTGACTTCTTCAGGTCAAGTGTCAGCTTCTCATTTGCAACTATTGTAAAGTTAAGAAGAATCTCAATGCACTCTGTCTTCAAAAGTCACAGCAAAGATAACAGGCACAGGCAAGATATACTTCACTCATGTTACAGCAAACAATAAGCAATCTTATCGGAAGTTACTTTATACCAAATATAGCTATGGCTGCTATTCACCATAACTTTCTGCAGCATAACAGAAGAATTTGCTAGAAAACAGTCCCACCATGCAACTCACTCAGACACAGAGAAAGGACTCATAGGGGCTGGCTTGCTAGGACTTTCTGGTCCTGCTCTCCAGAAGCAGACTTACTGAAGCAGAGCATGTGAAAGGTTTAATAGCCTTTAAGTTTCATCTGATGTGCATTTGAGCGCAAGTGCTAACAGTGAAGCAGCACAGTCAAAGCAGTAGCTCCCAGCTGATTACATCTTATCTTGAAGTCCAAACCAGAACTTGTTGAGAGAACATATGGTTGAGAGAACCATCAGGTTTGAAAGGCTCTACCAGAAGTACCATCCATCAGAATGCAGCCAGTCACTCACCAAAACTACTCTCCCCAGCAAAGTCGTTAAATCCAGCAAATTCCAGAAAGGTCTTGCTATTTACTTCTCCCTCTCCCACACCATAGAGGATGTCCTCATAATATAAAGCACAAAGCAACATTCCTAACTGCATTTTGAGAGAGATTTTCTCTGTTTCCCACAGCCTTACTTTTAAGCCCTACAGTAACTGCTGTGAACTTTTCAAGACCATCCTGAGTTCCAGACTTTTCTTGTGGTGGCTTTAATTTTTAAGCAGCGGGTAACACAGACCTACACAACAGACACGTATTTTCACTTAACAGGTGAAGACCATGAGTCCTCACGGTAATTATATATGAGAGAGGTACATCCCTCAATGAACTGCACAGGAGAGTTCAGTTGCAAATTAAAGCTCTAAAACAAACTTGTGTTCTAAAAGGTTCATTTGCTTTTGCTTCTAGTCCAAGTAACATACATTTATGTCCTGGTTTCATCTGGGCTGGAGTTAATTTTCTTCCAAGTAGCTGTCACAGAGATGTCTTTTGGATTTAGGATGAGAAGAGTGTTGATAACACACTGATGTTTTAGTTGATGCTGAGCACTGCTTACTCTAAATCAAGAACTTTTCAGCTTCCCATGCTCTGCCAGTGAGCAGAGGCACAATAAGCTGGGAGGGAGCACGGCCAGGACAAAGGATATTCCATACCACAGAATGTCATGTTCAGTAAATACATTGGAGGGAGTTAGCTGGGAGGTGCTGATCACTACTTGGGGACAGGCTGGGCATTGGTCAGCAGGTGGTGAGGAACTCTAATGTGCAGCACTTGTTTCTCTTCAGTTTTATTTCTCTCTCTCTCCCCTTTCATTACAAGTATTAGAGTCATTAGTAATACTGTTATTATTATCATTAGTGTTATCAGTTTTATTTTGTTTAAGCCATTAAACTGTTCTTGTCCCTGCCCGTGAGGTTTACTCTTTATTCCTTTGATTCTTCTCCCCTCTCAGGGATGGAAGAGGATACTGAGTGAGCAGCTTTGTGGTACTTACCTGCCAACTGGGGTCAAACCATGACAACATGCAGCTCAGTTTCCTTTTTTTTTTTAGGTTTCTTATGCGGTTTGTGGTTTTGGTGGGTTTTTTGGCTTTTTTTTTGGCATTAATTCAACTCAGAACTGGCACAAGCACCTGACCTGATGTGAAACAAAGTTGAAAAGTATCCATGCAAGACCCTGAACCTGTCTACCACAGAGTGCCATCCCGGATGTGATGTGCGGACAGCACATACAACGTAATGGCACTGAGCTGTGCAGCTGACAGGGAAGTGCAGTGTGACATTGAGCTCTATTTGGCCTTCTAGCAAAGTTGACAGAATTTCAGGAAAGAAAGAGCCTCACTGTTGGAATAAGTGATCATTTGCCTTGATGCACTATTCTGCAATTTCCTCAGAAACCCAGGAGTATGAGACAGAGAAGCCAAGGACAAGCTCATCCAGCTCATCTCTCCAGCCAAGGGCAATTGCTCCCCTTCTATACCAAATCCTTTAGACTTCCAAACAGACTTCCCTCTTACCCAAGGTGAATGGTCCGTATGTGTTTCTGAATCCCTGCAGCTGTGCTCAGTACCTTCCCACAGTTCTTCCACAGGCATTTGAACATCACCTTCATGGAGTTCTGAAAATTATGCGTAAAGCAACGTTAGTTGTATGGAAGTTGTATGGATATCAGGAAAAATTTCTTCCCTGAAAGTGTTGTCAAGCATAGGAACAGGTTGCCCAGGGAAATGGCTGTGTCACCACCCCTGAAGGTATTTAAAAGACGTGTAGATGTGTTGCTTGGGGACGTGGTTTAGTGCTGGACTCGGCAGTGCGGGGTTAAGGGCTGGACTCTTACAAGTCTTTTCCAACTAAAACACTTCTGTGATTCTGTAATTCTATGAAGGTAGAAAAAACCTCAAACTACCCGCAACAGATAAACAGTTAAAAAACACTTTGAGAGTTCAGAGCCTTTGACTCCAAACTTGTAATTATCTAATAGTCTCTCGTTAAGTGTGTCACCCTACTGAATTCAAGAGAATCCCAGTGAAAAGCTGCAGGAGCAGTGTGTGACAAAACTTTACCTCTCTCTGTTCATTGGCAATACTTCGCCATTTTCGAGTTTGAGTTCCTCCACTAAGGGAGGTCGATGATATAAAAACTTCCTACGCTTTCAAAAAAACCCTGATGGGGACTCCTCACTTAATCCAAGGCACCTTCTTAAATTAAGGTCTTTCCAAAGCAAGCTCTTACGAATGTTTTTGCTCACGATATTTGCAGCACAAAAAAATATTGTGCCAGAAAAACATAGCTTCAGTTAAGTCAATATTCACTATAAGCTGGCACAATCGGCTTTTGTTTCACTCAGAAGCTGCTGTAGACCTTACTCAGACAAGAGAATGAGAAGTTATCGGTCTGCGTTCAAATAAAAAAAAATAAGGATATAATCTCATTTAAATATCCTTTTTATATTCTTTAATATAACTTCATTGATCCCCACTGAGTTATCACTGATTTAGAGCACAGCCAACAAGGCTATAACTAGGCCAATCTTCAACATTTTGAAGACTCTGGAGTAAAGTAGTCTTAAAACAACACAGATGTCACAAACTCTAGAGATATGTAAAAGCTAATTTTACCCCAAAATGAAACTGATTTTGTACAGTTTAAATAAAAGAAGAATTCTAAATAGCTTGTAGTCTCAAAAATAATTTTCTCTATTATTATAGAACACATTATTAACGCAAAGAAGAGCATCAAAATACTGTATTATTTAGTTACATATAAGACTATATTAATATATTCATATAAAACTCAACTGAAAAAAAGAAAGTGGGGGAACAAGCACATCCCAAGAGTTAAGTACATTTCACTGTGCCTTGAACAAAAGCTAACTTGGTGCTTTCTTCAATCTGGACCCTTTGGAACTGCATGCCAGAAGATGGTTTCAGCATTTGCTAGAAAAATGATGATTAGAATATAACTTAAAAAAAAAATTCTCAGCTGATGGGCTTTTTAAAATACAAGTTGATTGTAGTAGCATGTTCTCATAGTTACCCCGCAGTCTACCATCTCCTGTTTTAAAGTAGGAATGCTTAGGGCTTTGAGGCACCTGATCATGCTGTATGAAAAACTACTTTGGAATAAATCACACATAATTTGCCTCTCTATTTTTTTATTTGATAATACAACTATCAATCAAATAGATCAAGAACTCCTTTTCTTTTCTCAAACGAAATATAATCTATCTAGCAATTCTGATCTATACTTTCCTTACTTCTATAAAATAATACTAAATACTATTATCAACTCAAAACACACAACCAACTGCCAACTATGGCAACAAGATGAAGACCATGTTTATAACTGACATCCTAGGATTCCAATATGACATCATGAACACGACATGCTTCTTTATGAACACAGAATGTTTTAACATCCATCCTCAGTTTGATGGTAAAATCAGTCTCCTAGCTCCACCATGGTTTTGGATTTATTGTCAGTGGTAGGAGTTTGCAAAAACCCATGCACTTTTAACATAATCAAGTGAAAGATCACTCCGTAGAAATAAAGAACATGCTTACATTTCTTCCATTTCCTTTCCAAAAATTACCTATTCAGGCTTAATGTTTTATTTAAGGAAATAATGGAACATAAATGGTTTGGAGAGGAATAACTACTTTAGAGGAAACTTCTAAGCAAATAGTAAGGTTACCAATCACTCTATTTCCAGGTTTACTCCTTCTGACTTCTGCAGCCCTGAAGAAGAAATAACCTGAACATTTTTGTTTCAGCTTCTAAAGGTGCTAACTTGTACTCAGATCAAGTACCATGCTGGAGCCAGAAAAAAGAAAAAAACCTGCAGGAAAGCAAGCTAATTTATAAAACCAAGTTTGGCATGGAATGTTACTGTTTATCTAAATAAAACATTTGCCATACAAAGAAAAATCCCTGTGAACCAGAACAGATAGTGTAATAGACCTGTGGTGGGTACATAAATAGAAATATTTGAAAGCAACTTAGAAAACAATAAAGATGGCAGCTGCAAACCCATCTGTCTCATCACAGCTGAGCACTAAGAGTGGTGCTAATAAGATGAAGGTTAACTAAGACCTAAAAGGCAAACTAGGACACTTCTGCACTCCTACTCCTCCTGTCCCACACGGTCCCAGATTGTCTCTCCGTTTAGTGTAAAGCTCAGTTCCAACTTCTAATTTATTATAACAAAGGTGTCCTCCAAAATACTTTTTTCCTTCTTAGCAAGATGCACAAACATTTTACACCCCTTTCCCACCAACAAGGGAAGAACCGCATGGGTCAGCAAATAGACAGCTTCTGGAGCAAGAGGATAAATCTGAACAGGTTTAAACAATCATTAAAACTTCTTCCTGCTGGTGATGAAGCAACGAACTGTCTCAGACTGAGCCAGAAACAAATTCATATAGGGAATAAATTCTCTGGTTTTTTCTCCTTACAAAAAGCCCTTTTACATCTTGCTATGTAAAATCTCTCCTGCGGTGTTGGGAGGGAAGGAAACTTGGACTAGTGCCATCTCTTCGTTTTCTTTTTCTTCAAGCCAGAGAAGCTTGCTGGCTAGCAATGGTGCTTTTTTGGGGTTAGTTTTGGACCTTTTTTTTAATGTCGTGTTTTATTTAGCCTGCTTTTGCACTCCAACTGAGGATAAATTTGGCTAATACTAATACTATATCAAAAGCCATTGGGTTTGAGCTTGCTCTCTCCTTTTTTCACTCCATATGTTTGTGCAGAGAAAGCTTCACAGTATTAAGGTATCTGACATGCTGTCAGACAAACAGCACTTTCAGGGAACAAGGAGTATTAAGGCCATAGTCAGTTTCTGTGATGACATGCAAAGGCTGCCTGTTGCTTCCTGCACACAGAGAATTTGTCAAAGTAAGACAGAAATCCCTTGAATAGCCAGATGCAGCACCTTCTGGAAATCACTCTAGTGTTTTCTGAGCAGGAGGCTCTGTAGCACCTCACCATCTGGCAGGAAATATGTGGTGCTGATGGCAGCATGTGTGTGCAGGAGGTGACCACATTGAATGAGACACAGTGACTAGGCGAAGTCCCTATGTTAACTGGATGCCAAGGAAGGATACATACGCAGAGCTATTTGGGTGACCTGTTCCTTTCTCACAACAAAATAAGCCTACCAACATCCTATCTGCCCATGGATACGGAATTTAACACGAGGCTAACCTTTCTCTTCCTAGGAATGGGTTCATCGAAGAGAAGGTTGCTTGTTTCACCTTCATCAATACCATCATCTGGCTGGGAAGGTGTCCGAAAAGCTTTGAAGCTATCAGCTGACAGAGGTGGAGATGGGGTGGATGGGTTGGACTGGTCACTGGGAGCATTCCAGCTCCAGTACCCACTGCTGCTGGTACTAGAAGGCACAAATCCTCCTTCTTTCCAAGATCCATTCAGGGATTCTGTCAAGAACAAAAACAGCCATTATTACAACAGTATCATTGTGACAGGGCTAAGGAGCTCTTTTTTCTAAGGTTTAGATGTCATGTTGGTAATTAACTGCACATTTAGTAAAGGAAAGTAAAGTAAAAGCATTGGATGTAGAGAGGACAACCATGTCTAACCCACTGCACACAAGTTACATACTCCACACTTAATTTTTATTCTATTTAAAACAAACAAACAAACAAAAGCAGCAAAGTATTTTTCCAAAAAGAAATGTTGCATTTAAAAAGATAACCTGTTCTGGAGCATAAACAGCAACAACAGTCAGATATTGCATGCATGATTTAAGGAAAACATTTAAATTGACCTTTAAAGGTCCCTGCAAACCCAAACTATTCCATGATTCTAAATACATCCTCAGCTTTCAACAGGAATACATGACTATGCTGCAGCACCGAAGCAAGCTCCACGCCACCGTACGGCCAACAGGAGATCCCGTGGGAAGGGGACATATACTCTGAGCCTCAGAACACTAAGCAGATCCACAAAAACATGATCTTCTTCCCAGTACTAAAACACCAAAGAAAACCATAGTTACACTCTGTGTTCTTATAATCTCTCAGTACACATGCCTGTGCCTAATCGGAATCTCTACATGAGGTGGTATGTATCCCTTGGGATAGACAGGTGTACAGGCATCTGGTTTCAGAAGCAGAACACACAGACACTGGATCACCTCCACACGTACTCACTGGAGGAACTGCCTCCTCAGTGCAGCAGTTCCCCTGACATTACACGGTAAGGAGACACTCGAACCAACAGCTTACACTCTGCAGCACCATGGGTGGGAGTAACAGCACTGCCTGTGCAGTCTCAGGCACAGCTTGAGCCATGCTTCACATGCAGAGGTCCTTAGGCGTTAGATGCCGGCATGTCACTCCTGCCAGTCCCTCAGGGGCTTCTGGCAGCAGAGGAGAATGTAGGTCATCAGCCCAGCAAAGGCATGGCCCCAGTACATCCAGGATGCAGCTACAGGCAGCTCTGCCAGAACCCTCAGGTTCTCACAGGGCTTGAGCAAATGTGCAGGGATGGTTTAGGTGTGGCTTCTCCCTAACTCAGGCACTGGAAGCTTTTCCCAATGACACTGTAGGTGCCTGAGTACTGTGCAATACCTGACTTTGGAGCTGGCAAGCAAATAACATCTTATCTCTTCACTAAACAATATTTAAATGTGAGACAAGTCTTTTCAAGCCAGTGCCTGTCTTTAAAAGATCTGCAGAAGTCACTCCTTCATTCCTTCTCACTTTCTTACAGAAAAATTTAACTAATGATGTTGGTAAGAAAGTGAGCTATCAAAAGCTTACCCCCAAACCAACGAATTTTTGGGTTTTTCTCCTAATTCAATTGGTTCTGGACAAAATCCTTAACGATTAACATCAGCTGCTCAAAAAAACAGAACGCAGTGCCCCCTTGAGTAGGCAGCAGTACTGATTTACTGATCAGGACTACACAGCATAAATGCAATTGGATCCTTTCCCTCCACCCCTCCCAGTTCCTCTTTGGAAAAGGACATACACGTTTCTGGGTAGCTCCTAAGTTAACATATGAAAATGTCATGTTTTATCTCATGATTACAACTTTCATGTGACTGTAATGAAGATGGGTTTTGTTTCTTTTAAATATTTGGTACTTCAGTCTTGTGCCAAAGCCAAAAAATACATCTGGTATCAACTTGTGACCCTAGCATAGCTTAAAATTTCCACGTCTTCAGAAAAACAAAGGAACCCTCTTTCAACTACTACTTTCTGACACAGTTATGGTAGTACTTTCTATTCTCAGTGTTTACAGCTTCTCCTCACCTTGCTGAGAAAGAGATGTAAATCAAGAACATTTTTAAAGTAGTATGGAAAAGACTGAATGAGGCTGACAACAGGAAAAAAACCAAACACTGGTTCTCATTCATGTTAACAAATCTGTCAATGTAAAGAAATTCAATATATAAATAAATGCAACTTACTCTTACTTTGGGGCTCTTTTCACATTGCTGGAGTTGCGTGAAAGAGAACCAGACCAAATATTATTCAGCTGTAGAGAAACAAGAGCCAAACTCTGATCCAGTTTACATGGGTGATCATCCCCAGGAATTCCAGCACGGATCTGACTTTAATGTTAACGCGAATGTTATTTTTTTACTTCTAGGCAAAATTCCATTTGTTTTAACAAACGTTCCTTTAATTATACTGCTACTTATTGCCCTTTTCTGGAAAACCATGTAGAAAAAACTAATCGCTAATAAATTTGTTGCTTGTATTACTAGGATCAGAGCCTAGCCTTGCAACACCAAATCAGCTTTAAATTATCAAGTCTTTACACTTCTATTTAAGTCTTTAGTAAGCCTTGACTCAGGCAAAACTAAGACATTCAGGGAGAAGGTGCTCAAAACCAGCTTCAAAATGTTGTCTGTGACTACTGAAAACATGGGAATGACTTTTTCAGGCTGGTCTTCCCACATTTTGGGAAAAAAGCAGACAAGCTATATGAAGAATTATCAAAGAGCACTCAGACTATGCTAAGTAACATCAAAGGCAGTTAAACAGCCACCATTTACCTATTAGCAATTCAAAAGGGCTTGTTTGGAAGATCTTTCCAATCGACAGCTGCAGCTAATATGCACTGCTGCTCCTTACAAGTGTCACCTGGATGCAGTGGGGGACATGTGTGTGCCATGGCCACACCAAATCCCTGCCTGGCACATCAGCACAGATCCATCTTCAGCTGTCTGTGAGCTGAGCAGCTGGAGAACAGGTGTGCTTTTACCCTTTTGCTGGCCTTTCCCAGGGGCTGGCAACATCCTGTCCCGAAGCGTGACAGTCACCAGGGATGTCACCACCTGCGGTTTCCCAGTGCTCCTCAGAGCAGTGGCACTCCATAAACACTTCTGGCTTTCAACATTGGAAAGCACATGAACAAGGGCCATGAGTGTTCATGGCCAGAATTCCAACTAAATGGATAAAATTTACATTTTCTGAAAATAAATGGGAAAAACACAGCATTTGTTCAAAAATGCTTAAAGATTGGACATTTGCTATGAATTCCTTTAAGAACATCATGCAGTGGATCATGCCTGTTCCCATGAAGAAAAGCAAATATTCCTCAGTCTTCAAATTATTGACAGTAGTAGAGCATCTAGTGGTTTTTTAGCAGTTACACGTTAGTAAGAGAAGTCAGTCATACAAACAATGATGAGATACCCTAACAAGGGCATCCTAATTTAAATTATTCCTTAAAATAAAACACTTTTAAAAATTTATTGTAACTCGAGTCAATGTCACACAGATCAATTATATTTCCTTACCAATCTCTTTATTACCTGAAACTTTTAATATTTATTTTTATTTGTGTGTCTTCTGCTATGCCATGAATGAAGTAGTCTTTAAAGGGATTATGGATTTGATGGAAGACCACCAGAGAGTTACAAACAGCACAGGAACTGGAGGTCTAATCCCGCATCAGCAGAAGCAGACTTCTTGCTGTACAGATTGCACTACGTGGCCTCTCAGCCAAGGGCTGTGATCTGGAAGTGCTTTGCCTTATTGTGGCTTTGGGTAAAATCTGATTTCCATGGAGTAGAGGACAAGAACAACTGCTATCATGTTTCCTGGATATGGCACTCAGGACATGGTTTAGAGGTGAACATGGTGGTAGTACCAGGCTGATGGTTGGACTTGGTGATCACAGAGGTCTTTCCCAATCCTAAGCATTTGACAATTCTAGGACTGTATATGTGCAAATACAGACAAGCTCTTCGAAAAATTAAGTGTTTCAGTGAGATCAGGAGACTTTTTGAAGTGCTCATATCCAATTTACAGAATGGGCATCTCCCATTTCAGAAACTGAAGCTGCTCTACAGTTACAGAAAATATTTCTTTTCATTTCTGCCAGTGCTGCACCAAAGACTTTGACTAGGTTGGAGCACAGCCCAGTATGATTCCCAACATAGAAGACATCCACTCACCGTTTGTTCTCCACCATGGCCACAATTCCTGGAAATAATCCCCCCGGTAAAGGGCCCCTGGCACCCTTTCCCGCAGTCCCTGGCTCCAAAAGCTTACCGTTGGGTCGGACAGGAGGGCTGCGGACCAAAGGGCTGGTGGATAAACTGGTGAGTACCATGGCTGCTGTTACTTTATCCATGTCCAGTTCTTCTGAAGATTTCCTGAAACACAGTGAGTGGGAGGCAGGAAACACATCAGCAAATATTTAACTTTTTTCTAGGTTTGGGGTTTTTTTGTTGGGTTTTTTTTTGTTAATACCAGCCCAATTCCTAAGCCACCACAGCACAGTAACAAAAACAAGCCGTTGTGCAGAGTTCTCCAAGCATTGGTCTTCTGGCAACCCGAGCATATCAAGAGGCTTCTACAAGCAAACTAACTCAGTGTAAATAGGAAAAGAAGTCAGAAAAGAGAATATATATTTGTATAAAATTTTCAGGATTACTGTGACTCTCTATAACTCTGACTTTGTTCCTTTTTTATTTTTCAGAATTTCAGGCATTCATATTCTTAGAGTTAAGTGTGTTCTTAAGGTGGTTTTCTTTTTCTTGGATGAAGACATAGAGATGCAAAATTGGGTGAGACTACTAGCAACATTAATAACATACATTAGTCTCTATAGGGTAAAGAAAAACTGAACTGGAACTAAGGGATGTGAGTTCGCTGCTTCTGCTTAACACTATTAACCTTCCCATACTCTCTCCAAAAGACCAATGCTAAATTTTTCCTGGTCAGACTAAAAACCAAATATTTTAAGTAATGAGGAAACTGGCATAAAAACGGTGGAGGAGGGGTAGTTGGGGGAGAGAGACAGAGAGAGAGAAAGAGAGAGAGAAGGTTGTTTTGCAAGTGTGATGGGTGCCTGAGCCAGCATGATGGCACAGGGGCCCATTGCTGCCTCAGCCTGGTCTTGTTGGGAACCTGTCTAAGTCAGAGGAGAGGAGATGGAGAAGGGGTAATCAAGGAAAGGAGAGCAGCCAGCTTTCCAGGGAAAGGAAGAGAAGATTTGGACAACGGCGAATGCCACCAGGAACCAGGATTCAGTGATCCACTGCTCAAGGAATCATGAGGTTTTTTTAGGCAATGAAAGAATTTTTTTTTTCGTCTGTAAAAATTATATACTTTTTTACCCAAGAGTAACTCTCTCACAATGTTAAATTTCTGAGGAGTCAATGCACCAAAATAAAACTACCAAACCCACTACATTTAGCAGACTTTTGCTTTCCATCTTTGTGGGTTGGAAATCCTTGTGGGATTTCCACCTTGTGGGTGGAATCAAAGCAGACAATTTTTTGAAAACATTTGCTTTCAAACATATGACTGATCATCCAAAATTATCTTCTCAGTTCCTAGAGATCAGGTTAATTTTGTTCCTATAAAAGGACACTCTTTCCCTGTACTCTGCTTTGTGGGTCTCTGGAGATGTCTCTGTGCCTTGCCAGGAGCTCTACTGAACAAATCAGGTTGAGTCTAATTTAAAGCCCAAGATAAGAAGTGGCCAGCTACCTGCTGTTTCCCATCAACTGCTGGTCAGTAAGTCACCAAGAGGAACAGGATGTGTTGGGTGCACTCCCTTTTCTGGAATCATATCTCACCCACCAGGTGGAAGGTTCATTAACTGAAAACTGAGTCCAAGGCTCTTGATATTTTAGTGAGCAAACCTTGAACGTGCCCATGAAAGTTCACAGCTGCTTTCTGGCTGATGCAAGGACCCACACAGATGCTGATGAACACTCTCCCACGCCGCACAACAGCTTAACTCTCACAACTGTCTTTTGCAACACATCAGTGCCTGGAACCGAAACACTGATGATGGTTCCTGCTGTGTTCTGATCGTATCTGTAGAAACGCTTCTTTCCTCCAGCCAAGGCCTTTGCAAAGAGCACAGCAGCCATATGGTCATCATCAAGTACTGGAAAGGTCTCAGATATCTGCTGTAATCAGCTGAATCCCAAATCTGTCACCCATCAGCTCCTCATGTCTGTAGAGGAGTGTTTCACTCAGAATGCCAAATTCCTCTGGGCTCAGAAGACTCTTCCTCGGGGTTGACATGAAGATGCTACACTTTTTCAAGACCAACACTGCCAGATGATGTTCCCATTACCTAATATCCCAGCATGAAAATCTAGTTTCTGAGAAGGCTTCAGCTGCTCTGTAGCCCACTCCAGCCAGACTACACCAACTGTCCCTGTGAATTTATCCAGTTGTGAATGAACCATTAATACCTGCATTTCTGCAACATATGAGGAAAAAATGAGCACAGGTTCCTGATATGATGGAGAAGCTGATCCCTAGTGTTTGAAATCAGCCTTCCAACATGGCTCTTCTTTGTGTGTGGCAAAAGGACTAACATGTTCCCATCCAGGCCCCTGCCGAATTGCAAAATCACACTACAGCAGTGTTGCAAGTGTTTGCCAAGTTGGTGTCAAGATGTCAGAGTCTAGACCCAGAGCTAATCCCAAAGTTTCCCTAAGTAGTTTATAACGAACTTCTTCTAGCTCTTCTCATTTCCCCCCACTCTAGAATGACAAGCACAGCCGTTCTGAAAATCTAACTCTCACTCCAAATAATTTTACAATGTCCCAAAATTGCCAGCTTTGTCATCTGTGCCTAAGGTGAAAGTTTTCACAAGCAAGCAAAGAACAGGAATAGTCATGAGAGTCCTTGCCATTTCTAGCCATGCTAAACCACACTCTTGCAATTACTGGAATCCTTTTTTCTTCCTGATCCAATTTAACAGGCTAACAGCCCAAATAAAAAAACTTTTGGACTTCTTCTCTGCCCATTTTGAATGACAGTCATTTTTACTATTTACCGCTCCTCAACTGCATCCAGTTAACAAGAACACTGCTCATGCTTCCCAGCCACAAGAATTTTAGCAGCTACAAGTGCTGGCGTATGTGACTCTGCTCCATTTTTACAGTTTGGCTCATAAATGTAAACACACATATTTCATATATCACTCAGCCAGTACTGCAGCAGCAGACTTTGAGAGACAGGCAAGGCATAAAACTGAAGAGAGGAACCACTTAAGCCATCTGCATTTAGTCAGCATCACATGTGAGATGATGCCTTAAGACTGTCCCAGTACTTTCCAGCTTTCTCTGCTGGGAAGCTGAACCTGCACACAGCTGTTCAATAGTATTTGCACTCAGAGGGGAGAATAACTTGTTTGTTACGCATCAATTGTTCCCAAAACATTTATCCCACCATTGCTAAGGCGATTTTCTGTGGACTGAAATCAAAAGCCCTTATGTTACTGTTACTAGGTGTAATGAAACTTAAATCAGCTGTAAGATCATCTACTACATCAACTCTGAAGACTTCTTTTCTCTAATCCCACATCCCAGTCTTCAAATGACATCTCCCAAATTCTGCATGGATGTATTTGTGTCAGCACAGTCGGCATTTGAGAACCAAGCAGTTTTGGATCCTTTCTTTCCAAGTGTTTGTAAACCCAAACCCATGAAATAGCTGAATTACAATGAATCAGCTGAGATACTAGCAGCAGAAGTTACGGGTCCTTGGAGACAGACTTTTTACCACCACCCCAGGTTTCTCAGTTTCATGTCTCCCTGCTTCCTCAGCAGGGAGAGTGGTTTCACTGGATCCCTGCAACACACTAATCTAGCCAGCCTGGCCCTTAAAACTGTCCTTTGCTTCAAACAGTCAAGGCCAAATCAGACTTAGTTACCACACTTACTCCTGATCAATCCTTTTCCTTGATTTTGCTGAAGAATTTCTTGCTTTTTTGATAATAATTTATCAATGTTAAGCAACCATCATTTTCCCCGATCAAAGCCCTCTACAAGGAAAGGCTGGGTTTAAGCACCAGAAGATGAGAAGAGGGTCCAAGAAAAGTCCAAGGCTATGCAAGTATTCCAAACCAACACAACATCCAATCTCCTACGGTCCCTTTTCCTCTGGCAGCTCTTGGCCCCTGTTACCTTCAAACTCCCTACAAAGTATTATTTCCATCCGGACACACCTATACCCTACTTCTATTTTTTCTTCTATTTTTTAAGACTTGCTCTCAAATAAATCTTTACAAATACAAATTTTATTCTAGTTTTTAAGTCTTTACACTACTCTTTATTACTTGCCTGGCTTAGATCAAAAAGCCTGCAGTCCTTCCTCTTGGGAAGACTGCATTTTAAGTTGGTACTTTACCCAAGCATATTTTAAGGGTACTGGAGAATACAGAGCAGAGAAACTCGTAGTGGGAGCAGGTGCTTTTGATAAAATTGACCCTACTGAAAAGCACAACCAAGCTCACTTGAAGCAAAGAAAAAAAAAATTCATTTTCCCTGCCCATAACCCCAAAGTTTTCAGTCAATTCCCTGACCAGAAACCTCTGACTCCAGTGCAACAATGCTACAAGCAATGAGGCACCAGTTCACTTTGCTGAAAGGGCTCTCCTACACTCCAGAGCTGCCCCAGCACAGCCTGAGTGTGGGCCAGGCAGTGTTTCCTCACCAGGGCTCCACTCCCCCCAAACAACGAGAGGGACGGCAGCATCCTGCAGCTGGCAGGACCAGGCTGCAAGGGGCTAGAAACTGCAGCATCAGGAGAAGAGCCAAGGGGAGGGGAAAGTGAATAATATTTGCAATTACTTGAAGTGGATGTTGACTACAAAAGTTGATGGTCAAAGAACCAACCTTTTTCTCTAAAATCACATACCCCTGCTTTCCAGCACTGTTGAGCTTGCCTTTCCTTATCCTACGTTTCAAACAATAACCACCTGAAGCCCATAGGCCCTAAACATTCAGATTTACTAAAAGGCTTATATTTTCCTTTGTTTTAGCAGAGTCATGTGCTTATCTATTTCTTACTGTATCCTCACCAGAGGGACACGATAAAAAATAAAAAAAATTAAGTAGGATTGATGAGAAGAGAAACAGTCAAGCACAAAAATGCTATTATTCCATGTAAACTGTCTACTTCACCCAAAATTCAGCTTAGGCCAGTGGTTCACAAAACACCTGGACCTTTTGTTAAGGAAGACCCATATAAATATGTGTGCATTAATAAGCTATAACTGGGACAAAATAACACTGTATTTAAATTGCTTTCTCCCTCCCATACTTACATGTGCTAAATTCTCATAAATAGACCTCTGAAATCTGACTTTGATCACTTGACTATAGCCACATCACACTGATAATGTTATACTGAGCACTGCATCAATACTAAGAAGCACATTGTTAGAAGCTTTTGACACCCAAAATATGATTCATCACATAATGAATCACTGTAATCAGTGCACTAGTAATAACAGAAGCACTTCTGAAAGAAAGAAAAATCCTAAATTACATTTTACAGGTAAAATAAAAATATTTTCATTTTCTTCAATTCATCATTAATGGCAAAAACAACATCCTAACAAAGAACCAGCATGAAAATCCATGTACATGGCTGTAACTGCATGTATCTAAAGTAACTACAACCACCCTTTCATAATGAGTAAAGATCTACATCATGCTACAAAATATTCTTAGTCCATACAATTCTTTGCATTTACAATAATACTTGGTTACCATCTAACAACTCAAAATACTGACAGTACAGATAAATAAATGATCTTGCTCTTGTGTTTGGTTGCTGATTATGGAGATTAAAAATTACTCACTTGCCAAAGACAAAACCAAAAATTAGAGAGAGAATGATCCATATAAATAGTCCAAGGTCCTCGACATTCTTTAGTAAAAGCCATAATTTTTCACAATAAAGCAAAAAGCAAAGGGAAATATTTCCAAATATTATATTAAATTAGCATAGTACTATAATGATACATCTCAAAACATTGAGAGAATTACTATTCACACATTAAAGACAACTGGTATTTGATATCTGAAGGAGAGATACAATAACAATACACTAATTAGAAGTTAAGGATTTCTGCCTTTGCTCATTGTGGTCAAACATAAAATTAACATTTTTCACACTATATCTGCAGACTAATTCATATGCAGAATGAAGGGCCTTTCTTTGTTTCTGCTGTCCTTGTTATACACAAGCAAATTTTTTTATAGTGACAGCTACTAGAATTAATTAAGATTAATATCTTTTATTGTACAACTATAGGAACTTTTCTTCTAAAAAAACATATATACCTGAACTTCTCAAGGCAAAAAAGAAAAATGCATCAAAGGCCACCTCAAAGTTCTCCACCTCCTTCTGGCCAACCTAATAGATTTTGCTATTCAGTTACTCAAAGGACCTTTGGAAGTCTGGCTGGTATGTTAGAGCCTGAGAGCACTTGACAGAGTCCTCAGTAACTGAGACACTGACTTTCTATTTGGACGGTAATAGCTTAAAGACATTAAGAAGTCTCTGCACATCAGTCCTAACAGATGGGAGACATTCACAGAGTGGTTCGTAGCATCCTGGAGTAGAAAATACGTTTAACAGAACCGAAGAGAAAGTGGTGTGTAACACAGGCACGTGTCTCAAAGTCTTTTATTTGAACTTGCATCTAGCACTGCTCCACAAAGAATGGGCCTGTTTTTACAAACATGTATTTCTCTATTGTCTCCATTGTCACTAAAACCATTAAAACTTGACAGAAGTGAATCCATTCATTCTTACAACCCTTTTGTAGATGTCGATATCCAAGAAATTGTGGTATTTGGTTCCAAAGGTTGGCTGATGTACTCTCCCACATACAGGGCTCTCTCACCTGTCTCGCCCTCTGCTGCTCCTACCACCTCCTCAAGCAAGATGGCTTCTGAAGCCAGGTGTGTCCCCAGGAGCACCTGGAGCATCCTTTCCCAGTGCCCTCTCCTCCCTGCAGAGGTACAATCCAGTGATGCTACCCTGGCTGCTATGGAGGCTACCACCATACCAGGCCTACCCAGGGAGTGCTGGCAGAGCAGCACCAGCAATAAAAAGCATATTAAATTACTGTGATTTCTGTTGTCTGATGTAAACACACCCCACGGATATGCTCTGCTCCTGCTGCCCCCTCTGCAGCCCAGCAGCAGGAATAGCTACTTTGGCCCCTAAGGCCCCTGAGAAAAGTTTGCTTAAGTTTTGCAAAACAGATGGAAAAATGCCTTTTTCATAGAAACCTTTTTCATCACTGCTTTTTGAGCAACTTGTCCGACTTCCTTAAAGATAACTGTAATTTCAAACCTATCCATATGGAAACAGGACTGAACTATAGATCTTGCTATGTGATTTACAAAATATGGGATACAGCGTGCTGGGAGTGGGGAGGGAAAGGATGGGTAGTAAAACATTGCTCTCATTATTGGCTGGTGATAAGATCTACAGTTTTAAATGCTCTGCATAAACGGGAACAATGAGGCAAGCCAAATTCCACACTGGGAGATAACCTGCAGTTTACAGGAACAATTTATTCTATATATTAAAAAAACGGATCCAGTGAATAATTTTTACTTTTCAAACAGCTGCAACCTATCAGGAAAACTTATCTGGTGAAGAGCCCTTGGGGCAATGACTGAAGCTGAAGTGGGAGTATGACACAGAAATTGTCTGCTTCAAAACAGCAATCAAATAAAGGATAATCTTGTGATATATTATGAGTGCAAAGCAAAAATTAAATTCAGAGAGGAATAACAGAACCCTGAAGAGAACGGTTATCCCTTATGGTCATCTACCAATCTTGAGGATTTTGGGGGAAGATTTTCTGTCCCATTTTCTCTACTTTAAAGGCCCCTTGCTGATGCAACAAATAACTCTGTCTGCAAACCAAGTCTCAATAGTGCCCTGAAGCAATAGACCAATTAATCCAAATCTTATCCAAAATATTCACGTTCCATCCCTTTCCTGCCTGTGCCTTATGCTACTGTTCTAGTTTGTTCACAGGTACATCCCCACTCACAGATGAGATCACTTTGACAGGGTACTGTTTACAAAAAGAAAACTTCACACTTCTGATGCTTTCCTCAGGGAAAGGGGCTGGACCACTTGCTCAATGCAATACAAATTATCACACTGAACATGAAAAAAGATGGAAAAGTAACAAAACAGAAAGTCCGTAAATCTTCCTTAACTTTTGAGAAGAATGATTAGCTGAAGATATCCTTACAGCAGATGCTACAGGAACTTTGTCTTTCCCAAAGTAAGAGAAAATGCAAGGTCAGAAATGTTTTGCTCTTCCTTCTTTCCCTCTTATCTATTGCAAACAGCATGGTTCCCACATTGTATGAATATCTCATATTCCCAAAATATGTTCTGTAATATTACCGCATATTTACAGTCCTAATGCACATACATGGACAATTTAGCACCATTTGTCTCTGAAAAGTTGCTGTAAGTCAAGTTTAAAATAATATTTAACTTTTTTTCCGCCACATATTAAAGTATAATTTTTTTCTAATAAAACATACATTGATGAAACACTTGAAAAAACCTGCAAGTCCTCATCCCACCAAATCAAAGAGCCACAGGCATGTTGTTCTGTTGCTACAAATATCTACTAATGTGAACAAGATGGCAAGGACTTTGCTGAAATCAAGTCAGTCTGAAAAATGACCCAGGGGTCAGTTTCTGTTTATTGTTAATATTTACATGTCATTCTTTCTGAGCTCTCCAATTCCCTATTTTTTTCAAGAAAGAAGCAAAGAGAATTGGAAATAAAAAGCCACTGACTCTGGACAACGCTGTCCAGAGCTGCCAGTACTGCTGAAAGAGGTCTGGAGACTCCAGGCAAGAAAAACCGCTGAGATGATCCTCTGCTCTCTGCCAAAGTGAGATTGTGTATCTTGAAGAGTGGAACCATCAAGCTATTGTTTCTATGGCATTCACAAGCCAAAAAGTCACAGCACAGTAAACTATCTTCCAGGGGTTTCTTTGCTATTGCAGCCATTCAGGAGACACACGCTATGGCTCACCTCACAACTGGTTGGATTTCTGTCTTTCTCCATCCATTACAAACCTGCTTCAGAACAGGGAAGACATAAGAGTTATCTCATCTTGCCCTCTCCAGTCCTTGACTTCCCTTCATCTCCTGTCCTTGGACCAGTTCTGCAGGGCTACATGGACTACAGTACCTGTGATAGCTAATTCAAAGCTATTTTGTCTATGCACACATCCATGGAGAGCATCCAGGTACATCTCTCAGATGGGTTCTCTTTCCATTTCCCTGATCATCCTACAAGTTTGTGTTCATCTCGTTAATAAAGAGGACATCCATCATGAGCAAAGCTGCTCTAAGTGTTGTTAATACAGTCTTGTCCACATTTTCTTCAAAGACACTTTTATTTCCCTGTTCCTGTTGAAATCTCTATGATTTGACTCACACGGATAGCTCAGTCACCTGTAAGCAACAGTAGAACCCCACTGCTGTTCTCTTCATCGCTTCTTTACAGCTAATGAAGTTGGAATTATCTGGTGCTAATTAACTTTTTTGTTTTGAACAAGTGATGAAAATGTTTCCTTCTAAATATAGTAACATACACAACTGACATTTATCTTTATATCCAGGCTAATTACAGGCCAGATTTTAATGCTTCTCCTTTCTCAGTTTTCATTTTCTCAGGAAAGATCATTATTGAGCTAGCAGTACTTCCAGATACTTTTCAGGTAGAGCAGTAGGGTGTATGGTACAAATACCAACAACATATAAACTCTTATACTTAATATGTGGGACTCTACAGACCACTTGGTCCAATACTCTGCAGCCAGCACTAGCTGTTTCAAAGGAAGATGAAAGAGGGACATTCCTACAATTAATGCATCATCCTATCCCCATGAACTACAAATTTCCTTACACTCTGCGATCAGATTAAAAAAGCACAAACAGAACATTCTAGATATTCCAATACATCTTCTATCAGCTATGGCTCTGGGTATTCTTTTTTTTCTCATTTCCTTCCTCCTCTGTATATTGTCCTCATATCTGGGCTTCAGTCATGTTCCAGGGCAGGGAGCAGAGAAATCTAGTTACATTATTCAGGAGATAAATACTACCTTGTAGCAGGTTTGATTTAGTTACTTCTGCGACTTCTCTGTTGTTTTCAAGCTACCAGACACGGAGAGCAGAAGCTCCAAGCTCATCAGTACTTTATTTGCTATGACATGGCCTCCTATCAATTGCCTTTTTGATGTGAACATACCTAGGAATTTCAGCATTTCTCTACATCAAGCTCCTTCCATGTTTATCAAGCCACAGTTCAGGATACACCCCATTTCTGAGACACGAATGAGTTTCGGAATGAAAGTATCTCAGTCAGCCAGAGATCTGACTGATGTACTTTATAGCAACCCACAGTTCCTCCAAATTACACACACGAGATACAAAGTGAAGCACCCAAGGCTATTCCAGTGTCAAGAAACTGCCTTCAACCAATTTTATGCCGTGATGACTCAAGAGACAAGCTGATGTTCTGACAACACACTGGCAATGTGCTGAAGAGCTAAAGAAGGCCTGAGTCCTTCTGTTTTAGGAAAGAGAGTGCTATCTATTACAGACTGAAATAGATACCACCATATTAAAAATACATTGTGCAGTAAGCATCACCATCTTGCACACGCTCTACACCATATAAACTTTGTTTGGGTGACACATGGTTTACCACTAGGTCTTTCAGATTTATCAGGCAGGTTGCTTTTATTTTTTAAATCTCACAATTACAGATGAGAGGTTTCTGTTGTTTGCTTAGCACCTGAAATTTCAACTGGACATTATTTCCCTATATCTGGAAGTACCACCACCAGATAATCTCCAGGCCTAACCAACACAGTGTCTGTAACAAGGGCATCTGACCTTGAAACAATTAGGGCACAAAGCCATCTCTTCACTGAACCATCTCTTATAAAGAAGAAATACATTTCAGTCAAGCATCCATCCTTCTTCTTGCTTTTTGAACAACTCTTCAAACCTTTCAAGGGTCCAAAACAATTTCTTCCAAAGGAGCCAAATACAACCTCGTAGATAGCCATCTTCTCATCCCATGAGTTAAACTTTTGCTGCACAGATAAGAACAAAAGATATTTTAAAAATGATGGATATAAAACCAGACACTGCAAAACAACAAGACTGGAGATGAATGGACTGTAAGGAAACGCCACTGAAGCTTCTGGGCAGAGTAGGACCTACCAGGCATGAGCCAAAAGTGCCTGACACTACACATCCAAGTTGAAGCATCACTAGGGTTGCCAGCTTTCTGTGGCTGAGCAAGCCATCTGCACAGTCGGTGTGTGGAGAAATTGGGGTTTTCGAAGAGCGTTGTCCCCTGCATGTACACTGTAAAGCATGTGCATACGACTGTCAAAGGAATCCCAGGCAGGAATAACTGCACCAGAATTCATGTATTTATGTAGAGCAGAGTAATATCAACAAGAAAATGAGAACGTATGGACCATGTAGGCTACCTATTCTAGACAGCAGCCAGTGTTCACTGATAGCAGATATTAGACTCCATGACCATATATATTTCTTCACCACTGAACACTAACTACTGCACTGAAGATGCTCCTCCTTAACAATCCCACTGAAGAGGAGTTTAAAATAATTCCCTATAGAAGGCCTCTCCTTAGTCAGTAAACAATTAAAATTGTTTCTGTATTTCCCAGCTGAGGATGTTTTCCTAGGGTACAATTTTCTAACTGATAGATGTTTGCAAGGAGCAGCGGTGGCAGATTAGTCATAGTTTTTCTTCATTAATGTAGGATTGTTAGGTGCCCAGCACCCCAAATAATGAGAGTTAAAAACCACAACACCAGACCTAGAGCTTTGCTTTTAAAGTACACCACGGGTACAAGTCCCAGTGTGAAAATGGATGTTTCACACATAAATCTGGTGACGCTGCAGCTGAGAATGATCATTCTTGCTGCAATAGCATGAACTGAAAACGCTTGTTATGGTAGGAAAAACAGAACCTTGCACCACTACTTTGCATTACACCGCACTAGGGCCAACAAGCATGATGCCACAGTTCACTCATACTATGTGACATTGAAGTATCTATATCACACCTTCAGATCTACCTTAAATTAAATAAGCATTTCACCTTTTACCCCCTCACCACCATTTAAAGTAGATTTATTCACTTATAAACAGTTCTAGAATCCAAAAACCAGTAGTATGAGTGATGATTTGTGACAATTATGGATACACAGTGGTTTGTCTTTAAAGCTACTGAGAAGTCATTTAATCCCTCACGAAATTTCTGAGCTCTGGTTTTTCATTTTTGATTCCCTTTGAGGGAAGTGAAAGCATTGCCCTTTTATAGAGAGACGCCAATGAAAAACAAAAAACAAAATATAGTTTATCATAGCATGGCCTGCGTTGGAAGGGACCCTAAAGATCATCTAGTTCCAGCGCCCTTGCCATGGGCAGGCACATCTTTCACTAGACCAGGTTGCTCAGAACTATGTTGGTTATGTTTTTAAAACACATGCAACAATCCTGGTGGAACAAATTGCACCTGAAGTTAGAATCTGACCCTGTAACTGAGACAACTAAAACACAACAATACCAAATCATCAAAAAATAAAGGTTGCATAGTCAAGCACAGGGTGGATAACACACAATTTAAGAGCAGAGGAGGGCTGATATTCAATAACCTGCAATACACAAAACACCATCTGAAGAGGTAGAGGATGCAGAAAAAGCTGGAGGCAGCAATTACCACATATGGTTCTACTGGGATAGTAGGAGATTTGGGCAAAACTGGTCTGCAAATTATTGCCTTCCCTGTCATTAGTTTCCAAGAAGTTTACAATGATCTGTAACACCATTATAGGAAATAACCAAAAGATGTATTTACATCTAGAGTGAAATAAAGGCAGAACTTCATAAACGATCTGGAGATATGAAAATAAAAATGGATTAAGAAGTCCTATGAACCTTATTTTTGATAAAGCATTGTAAGCATAAAAAATGGTCAATTTAGATGGAATAAAACTGAAGGGAGGTATCAGGAATATTTATACGTACTCCTGATCTAAGCGTTTTTCCAAGATGCTTTTAACATTAAGCATTCATTGTGCTGTAAAACATGTTTGCTCTATGAGTCCAGGGCTTTTTGTTTTGTTTTTGTTTGGTTTTAATTACCTGAATGCTTTGTATTTCATTCTTTGAAAAGAATGAAACCACTGACAGAACATGTGGTAGGAGAAGAATGCATCTGGCTTAACTCTATTGTCATCTTTAGTGTTCTTGTTCTGAATTCAACCCTTTCTTCTTTACAAGAAACTACCAAAAACCGGGGCCTGCAGGTATCAAAGGGAAATTGAGAATACACCACCCAGCCTCTGGTTAGTACTAGGTCCAGCTTGTTCCCCAGTTTGTTCTGCTAGACAGAAACACTTCCTTGGTAATGCATGCATTTGTGTTAGTAGCCGTTTTTAAAGCCACATTACAACAGTGCTGTACAGACTCAGTAAATGAGTATGTTCTTATAGTTTTCAAATTACATAGCAAAACCTGCTCAGCACCTTTTTATTTCATTATTTTTGTCTAGGAAAACACTGCTCTCACAAATATTACAAGTGATAATTACCATGACATAAAACAGCCAGTCACTTATTGTGGGTCTGGTATTATGCTCATGTTATCCATTCTCAGACTTCTATAAAGTTACTCCTGCTGCAGAGAGGGGTACAACAACCATAATGGTCACCAAAAGAAATCACACAAAAAATTAACTTCATTAACATCTTCACCACTTTCCATACTGTCCTATGCAAGCAGTACTCTGTATTAAACTACAGACGCATGTTGTAAAAATCTACCGAAGTCTTACTGAAATGTCCATGTTACAGGTGATACCACTAATTTCTGTTTCCATCTATCAAAGACAACACAGACTTTAATGGCAGGAAGGCATCGTTTTCCATTATAGAATTCAATTCTCTTCTTCCTCTCATAAAAAGAAGTGGACTCTTTTCCACTATTAGTCAACAAAGTACAATATTTTCCATCTTTTTTTTTTCTCTTTTCATACAATTTGCAATGGCCTAATGGTCTAGTTTCTTTGTCTTCAGATCACAAATGTAGAAGTGGCTAAGCTCGTGGAATGTTCCACGCTAATGAATTAGATTTATATTCACAGAGGCACTGACATTTAAACTTTTTGCTAAAATTATTTAAAGTCTCCGTACTTGACAATGGCACCTCCTTCTTCAGAATGGAGTCTCAGAGGAGCACTGTTACTAGTTTACTCTTAAAATCATACCCCCTATGAACACAGGGTTGGAAAGCTGGGAGAACAGCAAATGCAGGCACATCCTACTCTGCACAGTGTCAGGCAGACTGTCCACAACTTTCATAAATTCAGACATCCTCCCGCCTCATCTGAGTTCCTCTGTGATGCTCTGCTTCAGTCTTTCTACACTCCCCTTTCTTCCTGACACCAGACTTCCCCTAGTATGCCTGTCTTTTCCAACAACCATCAAAGAATTTCAGGGAGAAAAAAACCCCTACGATTTAATGAAAACTCTAAGGTTAACACAGATAAAGACATTAACAAACAAATAAATCTTTTCATAAAACAGATGAAAAGGAGAAGCTTTAGCCTGTGAGCAGCTGGCAGTCAGGTTTTGGTGCGTGCTTGATATCTGCTTTCATCAAGTCCTCTCTGCAGTCCTGGACAACCACAGCCTCCTCCTTGCTGCTCTCTGGGGAGCCCCCAGTCAGTGTGTTAGCTACTTTGGACAAAAGAGACATGGCCTTCATGGAGAATTACTTACTTCTTCATGAGTCACTGAAAGTAGCATTTACCTGACAGCAGGTTTTAATACAATACAAATATGAGCACTTCCACAGGGGGATTACATTACTCTCCTGTAGACAGACTGTATTTTGTGCAAGCTAGAGCACTGCAGCTATACACTGTCTTTGTAGAACACTACTGCGTTTTGAAAATTTACCAGTTTTATTTAAAGAATAAGCTATCTTTAGAATGTCCACCATTTCTAATCATTTTCCTGCTCAGAAAAATGAAGGTGATTGAATTTATTCTTTCTCCATTGCACATCTCAATACAGATATAAAATTGCAATGCAGCTGCAACTCTCCAGTGGAGATGATAGGAGTCTCATCTCTACCATCACCCTTTGGCTTTTTAAAATAGATAAACTGTATTATTTCTCTCTTACTTCCCTTCAACAACCTTTTCTTATACACACACAACCTTGACTCTTTTCCCCTACCAAGCACAACGTGGTGGATCACTGAATCCCCCGGCTAGCTTAAAGTAATTTTTGCCTTATTTCACCTGCAGCACAAAGTCCTCATGTAACTTGCCATTAAGGAAAAGATGTAGGTAGGAAAGTATTCCTGGATCCCCAGTATGACCTACCTGACACAAGTGACTATGGAGACATGTCTAACAACTTGCCCAGCAAAGAGCTCCTCCACTGGGTAGTGGGAATTGCTCTCTATCCTTTATGTGACAGGATTTTGCTGTTTGCACAGCAGATCTAAGCAGATGAGGAAATTTATGCCAGCATCTTTCTTTAGAGCATGCTGGGAATAAGGAAGCCCAAGTGATACCAAGTGTATCTTAGCAGGATGTTTCCTTTTTTTAAATAAAAATGACAATATTCTTACAGCCCTGATCATTATGGCTGCAGCTTGAGTAGCAGGTTCAACTCAACCCTTGGTCTGCATTATCACAAAGGTATTGATCTCTGACAGCAAACACAGATCCCTTCCCAAAATATCTGTATGCTTCAGCTACTACTCCATATGGACAAAAGGAATAAAACTGCTTGACTTGGAACTTTGAGAACCATGGGTCTTGCAACTTGGCCAGCTAAAACAGATTAAAACCTCATTTGTGACACACAGTTTGGCAAAAAAGAGTGGCATTTCTGTGCTTCAGGGATGACTGCTAACTATGAAGAAATACATGGCAGAGCCACTGACTACAATGGCTGGACATTTTTACTCATATTGTGATAATGTACATGATCAAATTAGAGCAATATGGGAACAAAGAAAAAGAGCACATGTACACATAAAACTAAAAAAGTACAGTTTTATGACTCAAATTCCTTTTTTTTTGTTGTTTTACATTTCATATTCCATCCTCTTGTATAAGACCTTATAGTTGAATTTTTTATTAATTGATTACATATAAAATAAGGTAAAGAATCATGCACCCGATGTATATTTGTCCTTCACTTTAAAGGAATATCTTAAAAAGATAAGCACTAACTTACAAAGCCAGAAAAAAAAAATCATAGTCACGTGTTTGTGTCTGTACATGATCCAGAAACGGATTTCCTAACAAAAGATATTCAGCTGTAAACAGCAACATGCAGAGCATGATAAATCACTTTGAAGCAAGCATCTGTAATGACACAGCCTCCAAAGAACATTTCACAAGCAAAAGTATTATTAAAACAGTAACACATGCTTTCAGACTGATTTCTCTTAGTCTCAGTTTGCAGCCAGGGATTTGTTTTGAAGATTTGAAGATAAACTCAAGGGCAGATTCAGCTTGTGACAGTTTCCGTACGCCTGCTCTCCTGCGTGCCCTCCCTGCCCACTGCTGTGCTGAAGGGATGCTCTGTCACAAGGGATACATCAACCAGCCGACCAGCAAGGCTGTTACGTAACACGTCCATCTGTGGTTCCTCTGCTGGCATTGACTGCTCGCCTTAGGAAAGCCAAGAGTGTCAGCAGCCTTGCTTTGTAACGACTCTCCTTGTTCTTTAAATAACTCCAGGGATGACGTCTGTGTGACTCCTCGCTGCCATACCTGGCTCATGAAGAGCAGTGCATGGAGTCCTGGCAGTACAACACCAATTGCATTGCCCCTGGGACTGCTGTATTGGGAACAGGGAAAATCCTGACTTTCAAAGCAGAAACCCAGCAAAAAAAACCCTCCCACCCCTCAGAACAGGAGGTGAAAAAGCAATAGCTTCATTGCCGAGCATTTTATTTTACCTGACTTTTCATCCAGGCTGACATGTGATGACCAAGCATGTTTCTGGCTGAGCACAGACCCAGCTCAGGAGAAGAAAGCTGGTCCCTCCTGCTCCCACTGGTCTGTCAGTGGCCCAAGCATGCCATCATGGGAATGAGTAATCACTGGTTTGAACTGGTCTGGTTTCTCTATTTCTGCCCAGATAATGGAACTGCTGGTAACTGCAAAGAGTTGTCCCCAGTTTAGTGGTTAGATAAACACACTCCTAAGTAACACCTACACCTCAGCCAAAGGTGAATAATTAAAACCCAAAGATTTTCAACTGGATAGTGCTGGGTGCAAACACAAAGGCAAATAAAAAAAAAAGAAAAGAAAAAAGCTTTGGCCAACTTCCATAATTCACACCTTCCTTCAGCATACCCCATTCCCAAGCAACATACATGACACAAATTTAAGTATCTACCTACTAATGTGAGAAGAGGTAACTGTACCATAAAGCTACATGTGTTGGGCTGTTTTAAAACATATTCACATGCTGTCAGCTTCAGCAGATAGATGTTATTTTGGTATCCAGATTCAAGAAGACCATGTCCAAACCACCTTAATTACTTGATGGTGCATGTTCTATCAAAAATATTATCTTTTCAAAATACTTAATGAAATTCTAACGCAAAATAGAACTGTATTGTTGCATGTGTGTCCACACTCATGCTTCTTCCAGAATAATCAGTCATTTGGGACACACAACCCACCACAACATTGTAAGGACCAGTTTTTCAGAAAAATCTTAAGGTGAAAACTTTCCCCAAAAAAGTTTAAAAAACCCCCCCCAAAACGTCATTGCAATCAGTTGTTGCAATCAGACAATGTGATCAACACAGGTTCATGTATCACTCTTGAATCAGAGGTGTAAAAGTAAAGCCGGCTTCACATTTTAGCCTAGAGGGCATCTGAGTTATTGAGGGAAGCCCAAATGTCTAGCACAATTCTGCTGTGGCATTATTGTCATGGTGAACAGTCAAGATTTCAGATAAATCAAATAAAGTAATCAAAAATGCAGTCACAGCCTTCATTTTTTTCACTAATCTCCTAATTTTTTACTCCTCAAGAATAAGCAGTTTCTTTCTCAGTTGATTTTTTAAAAAAATACCATTATTGAAAGAATCAAAGAAGATTCACTAGAATCAGAGAACACGTGACTTTAGAAGCTGCCTTCACATAAACTTTGACAAGTGAACTTTAGAGTAAAATACAGCAAGGAAAGGCTGTATGCTCATTAAATATAACATGGAACAGTACTTCTTTAATACGTGTGCAATATGTTGTCGAACACTGCAAAATGTTTGCAAAAGTCATATCCAGTATTTCTGAGTCGTCGTGAGTGGGTTGGGGGTTATTACCATATCAGTTATGAAAAAGGGCATTTGCTTCAAAAACTGGTAGAAGAGAAACTGCTATTACAGAGAGAGACTTTATCTAATGATTTCTGGCACGGAGCTGCATAACGTCTGTTCCCAAAGCTAAATCACAGGGACAAAGTCTGTGGGGTCAATATTTATTTTTGTTAACTCAAGCCTCACTTCAGCTTCAGCTTCTATGAACAGAAATCTGTAAAAAACAAACATTTAGAGAGGCTTTTTTTGCAGCCAGAATTTTAACTATACTTTAAAATCCAACTCTGGAGTATCCATTTTCCCAACTTTTTTTTCCCCATGGAAGTTTTTGTCAGATGAAAACCATGCATCTTAGAAGACGACACTGCATAGCTACACGTATAGTCCAGAGGATTTCAGCACATTTACTGATTGCATCCTTCCATATTAGAATGCAGGGAGAAATCAACAGCTGAAATTTTGTTTCAGTAGCCCACAGTCCTCTATGCTAAAGGAAAAACAGATATGATAAAACTCTTTCTAGCCCCCACACTTGCACTCAAGAAATATTTCATTACGTTATATGTTGCCTTTTTCTTCTTTTAGTTAGGATATAATTTGACAAGGGAAGTTTAACAAGGTGAACCTCAGCTTGCTAATGTGGAATGGAAATTGATTGCATAATGCTTTTTAGAATTAGTTTATAGTGGTGACAAGAATATAGTTATTGGTGGAAAGAGCAAATAAATACCTGTTCCACTCAGAAATCAGCTGATAGCCCTGGTGACCTGCTACTTGATTTAATTTCCATTAATTTTCCACTGGAGAAACTCCCAGCAGGGAGCACAAAAGATTAAACAAGAAGTTTCTACAAATATTTGGCTCCTTTACCCAAGTAATCTTTTTTCCTGTGCTGTTTTTAAGCTAGATGTGCTAAAATCAATGTTTTTGCACATGACTGGCTATTCCAAGCCTTGTGGAAACAACCAAAACACAGGGTACCAGCAGTGCACTGCATGAAATGCTTCAAGAAGTTCCCAAATAAAAAAAATCAAATGGTCAGCTAATGAAAACTATGTATTTTCTTCAAGTTGCCATAAATATCAAGGATCTAATCCAGTAAAATTTAGTTTACACCAGAAATTCTACCAAAATCAATCTTTTTTTCCCCCCCTCTAAAACAGAACCTCCATCAACCCAGAAAATGCCTGTTTGGCATTCATTATAAGATTAAAATGTATTGGTACTATGACTTAAGCCCTGTAAAAGGGAGTTTCATGAATTACTTCAAATTTATTTATTTATTTAGGTAAATGAAATGCAAAATTAAGCAACAGCTGAGTGGATAAATTGCAATGCATTTCTAAACCAGGAAAAAATGCTCCCATTAATCTAAAACACCATTCTGGAAATCGAGTACTAGAAATGGCCAGACGAAAATGTGCATGTCAGGTCACTCTGAAACAGTCGTTTTCAAAACATGAGCTCCTGAAATAATAATTAAAGAGAAGCACAAATTAAAATACATCCCTACAACAATATTTATTTGTTTAGTTATACACACACACACACACACACACACACAGAGACTCGCACATAAGTCAGCTCCAAGTTAGCAAGCCGAGGCCCCCCGCAGGTAAGATGTTTGGTGCTGGGGAGAAGGCAGCACAACAGCACCACTGCTTTCCATTCACATGACAGCTCAGGATTAGGCCCAGGCAAGGGACCACCAGGCACGATGCCAGCAGATAAAGTTCAATCTTGCAACCCCCCATCTTCCAGACAAAGCTCTTACAACTGCAGGGATCTGGAAATCTCAGCTGCACCTCAGGAAATCAAAACACAGCCCCGAATTTAAAACCTGCACCCTGCTGAGTTTGTTAATACATGAAACCAAGTGGTGGTTTCCCTCCTTCCACCCTCAAACCCATCTTCTCCCATTACACCTATAGTCAGCAGTATCTTAAAAAATACAGCAAAACCCAGAAAAACTATTCAGGTGGCTTTGGTAACAAATCTAGGACATCCATGCCTGTATTTAAGCTTTCAAAAGTAGTAAAATATTGCCTCCAGCTCGATTATTAGCTTCCTGGGTACAAAAAGAGTATAGCTGAGAGCACTGATTATTCTCACTCTCCCGCAAGCCACTTGCAATCACACTTGATTTGTAGTTTCCATATGCTTAATTACTATAATTGAAGGATGCTTTTTAGTCACAGTTCTGAAAACTATTTGTATCTTTATCAAGGCTAGCAGGAAAGCAGCACTGCCTCTCCCTCTGCATCCCCCTGCTCAAAGTTCCACATTTTATTCTCAGTGCCTAGAACTGTGCGCTTGTTGGTGCAGCATCCAGGGCTGCTCCAGCTTCAGGATCCGAACTGAAGTGTTGGTTTCTGTCAAGAAATTCTTTTCTCACAGAAACCTGTTCATGTTTGGAAACAAAATGTCTTTAACACATCAGTGTGTTTTACATTCCACTGCCATAAGCAATAAGTAAGTTTTTAAAACACTCCTTTTGAGGGTTTTTTTAAAATCAAAATACACGGGATACATGACACTGAGCTTCAGCTACAGGATGGGTTTAAAATACATGTAAAGCTGTCTGACACAGGGTGGGATTTGGGTGCCACATACCTGCACTCCTGTTACTGTCTACAGAAACCTGGCTACAATAATTAGCAAAACACAAGACTAGACACTACCAGCAGGGTTAATTTTGGGCTTGCCTAAATTTAGGTATCCAGCATCTTTGAGATGCTCTAGCATATTCTCCCCTGCCCCCCACAGTCATTAGATGCTACACAAGTCACATCCAGAGCTCCCACAGGCATCTCAAACACCTGACGGCACCTAAAATGCCCTTGGATGTTTGTGTCTGGCCAACTCCATCTCCCACTTAGTGTTTCCTTCAGGGTAAGATGAATTGACCTCTAAGTCAACTGACCTCTGTATTGAGGAGATAGCCTTACCACATCAGCTTATATATACCGATTATATTATATGAACTTATATTCAATCCTCTGAAAGGAAGATCCCATTCTTATTCAGTTTTTTCAGTATAGCAAAATAGTCCCAGCTTTATGATGGGACTTATACGGAAAGGCAAAAGAGCAAAGGAGTTTGCCCAGCGTCAGCTACACCACCACAATCAGCTGGTGCTACCAATCCAGTAGTGAAACCAAGAGCAGATCCTCCTCCTTCATTACTCCTGGAACCAACAGCATCCCCAAAAGCAATTCAAGGCAACTTTGCAAAACAATTAAGTAAACTTTACTCCCACAAAATCAAGGTCTGGGCTTGTCTCAAAACTCCTAAATCTGGGTAGCAGGCTTATTTTTGCTTTTGTCTCTGAATGCAAAGATTAAGTTCATCCTTGAGCACAGCTGTACAAAACATTCTGTAAAATACTGGAAACTAAAAAGTGCTTATTGAAGATTAAGGTTTTTTTACAGAGGGACATGCTGGGTTGTTAATGCTGAAGTCATTTTGAGTTCACCTCTAAATAAGTGTATTTTGGCACTGCTCCCATTCATGGTTTGAAATTAAAAGATTACTATTTTGGAAGTGTACAAGCTGGCATACTATGCAATTTGTCTGTCACAGATAAAGCCGACTATAAGGAAGCCAGCACTTAAACTGCAAGTCTATCTGCTTTTCTCCAGACTTTCCTAATGCTCCTTGAGTGGGAGAAGGACAGGGAGTACTAGCAGGCTCCTAGCTGAAGCATTTTATAGGCACAGAAGGGCTGTTACCTGCTGCCCATGCTTCTAGAGTATTTTCATGAAGTTAAGAAGTATCCTGCTTCTTCATCTCTTCAAGTTATAGAGACTACAAGAATTACACCAAGTCCTTCCACACCTTCAGTAGCAGAAGTTTTTTAAAAACTTACCTGTAGTACTGCATACAGAAAATACTCTTTTCCCGTCAGAGAAGAGGATAGCTAGAGCAGAATTGCCATGCTCTAACAGGCTGCAGTAATTTTTCGAAAACAATGATTTTCTTACTGGGCTACTTTTTGGTGAACTGACTGACAAACCAGATTGGCCTTTGGACTGAGTTATTTCCCCTAGCAACAAGCCTTTTGAATATTATTACCCAGCAAATCATTCATCTGTTTCTTCACTTTTGGGATATTCAGACTCTCCCCAGACCCCAAACGCAAATCTGAAAGTGCTTTTAGAGCACACCCACTGCCTACTCAAACTCAAACCCAACCTCTACTTTATTTCAGATTTCGCTGTATTTGTATTGCTTACTGTCCTACAGCTTCCAAGACAGATGCATACACAAAGAATGGCTAAACCACGTTACATCAGGAATGAATACTCCTATAAAGCTGTGAGAGACAGCAGCAATAATAAGAGTTTAGAAGTACAGAAGTTCACCCCATCCTCATCTCAGAAGGAAGGTGTTTCACTAAGGGAGAAGGTAAAAGGTACCTACAAGAAACCAAAATAATGTTGAAGATTTATCTTGCTTCTTAGAAAAGTCCTGAAGTATTTCCATACGCTAGGCACAATTCACCCTTTGAACATGACATCTCAACCTAGCATCTCAATCTTTAGAAAAATCTGTTAAAACGCATTTCTGAGGAGAATTTCAGTGAATCTAAGTATACAAATGCACTAACACCTCTAGCCTGCAGCCAGGCAGGAGGCAGAGTACAGCAGATGCCGCTCCCAGGTAATTTATCTGATTTTCAAATAGCTGCTGTGACCCATTTGGAAAATAGCATGGTTTCTAACAAACACCCAGGCTGGATCGCGAGACATTTTAGGAAGCTAACTTCCTTCACAGTGGAAGCAGAATTGTAATTTTTTTTTTTAAATTTGTGTATGGAAAAGCCTACCCTATCTTACATTAAACACAGTCAAACTCCTTAAAATAGTGAAAGGCAAACCTATTTAGTTCTCAGGTACTTTCTTGTAGGTTATTTAAAAAAAAATAAAATAAACAATTAGTTTTAACGTGGACTCTAGAAATAGAAGAACATGCTTTTTTTTTTTCTAAGAGCCCAAATTTTATATTTAAACTCTTATCAGAAATTAAAACCCAGTTAGTGAGTCGAATAATACTGCTTTGGCAGCACTATACTGCATCTAAACAAGAAACATATATAGATACACACATTAGGTCTACATACCCACCTTCCACAAAAAGGCAACTCAGACTGCTGCTGACAACCAGTAATGCAAAAATGTTAAGGAACAGGAATGTGGGGAGAAAAAAAAATACCTGCTTATCGTTTTGGGAATGGTAGACATGCCATTCTCTAATGACACTGTGGAAGCAAAATAGAGAGTTCACTCTTTTGTTTTGCACTGATGCTTGTTTTTATTTAGTAGAAGCTCTCATAGGTCTTTAAATAATTCATAACACAGTGCCTGTTGTTTAGTTCAAGGAGGGAGCCTGGAGAATGTTAATGAAACCAGAGATGAATTGGCACAGCTGTAAATCTGCAAGGCTCCTCCCCAATGAGCTCATCCCCTAGCAGTGCAAATTAGAATGACATCATGCTTGCAAACCGCGGGTGCACTCACACTGCTCCCTGTCTCCTCCTCCCCACACAGGATTTCTCCGACTTTTTCATACAGCTCTTTTCCCCAGAAAGATCATTACAGAGATATATGTAGGTAGAAGGAACAGAAGCTAGAGGACCTGCATTAAAATCATGGGGTCTGTCCTCTTACATCTGTCACAGCTCCAGCACACACAAGATACATCTTTTGATTCAGAGAAGAATGAAACTGCATAATTATCAGTACAGCTGAAAAAAATACTTAAAAAACCTTAGAGACATGTCTTTGAATAAGATCTACAAGTACTTTACAAAGTACCACTTCGACTTGCTTTCTTACAGAGCATGCAATCTGATGATCTTTGGATCACAAAAACACTCTCAAAATCAGGTCTCAAAGAGATATATTCGCAAAAGAAAATGTTCATACAGCCATGCTGTTGGAATCTCTCTCTAACCCTGTTTCAGTTAGCCATCAGACACTTAAGGCATTGATATAAAAGTATGCAACACAGATGAATAATCAGAACCTATTAGTAACAGGTAACAGACAAATGAAACAGTTAATAAAAAGCCCACAGACAGAAATAATGCATGGGAAAGAAACGCCCCAGCCCCCAACAATTTTGATACTAACCCGCAGAAATCCAAGGTGTTTTCCAATTTGTCCATGAACAGAAAGGCCAGCTGCATTTGTTTACTCTTATGAATATGTCAGCATAGGTCCATAACAAGCTTGGTAACTTCAGAAAGTACAGTAAGCATTAATATTAACAAGCTCATTTGGGTCTTTTTCATACTCTTCAAGAATTGAAGTTATTATTTACTGGAGAAGTTTATAGAATTACTGATTGCAGTAGAAATCCCAGCTCGGCTGTCCGATGCAGTCAGCACACCACTCAATGAAACTAAATCGGAAACACCTCTCAGTCTCACAGCATCCACTGGTCTGGTAAACAGCCCATGCAAAGATCAGGTTTCTTTCTTCTCACTGAGTAAGGACATACTATATAAACTCCCATATGAGAATATAATGGGGAAGAAATACAGTCTAGGGAAATCTTTAGACCCTATCATCACGTATTCCTCAGAAAACACAGAAAAAGTATGCTTTTTGCAATTTTAAAATCTTTTTTTCCCCCCTTTTTAAAAGTCTTTATAACAAACAACTGAAGTCAACATACTCAAAGCTGAGTAATATAGTTTTAACATGCAGCATCACCTTTTGGTCCGGATCAAAACCAAGTTTCTGCTTCCTGTGAGAATGACAGAATGTGGCTGCAGGAGCTTTACAGGTTTGCTAGTTATATTTTCAAACTCCTGGATTTTCTGTGCTTCATGTAGCCTGTTGAACTATGCTCTCAAATATCCATAGTTTGGAGAAAGAAACCAGGCACACAGTGGATTCTCAGTGATTTCTGAAGAGCTTTGCAGACAGCAATATAGAGGAGAATTGAAACAAGCCTCTGAATGAAAAGAGTATAGTTTTTAAATGCACAGGAAAAATAGAAAATGAGAAGAAATAAAACACAGACAAGCTGCAGAAGCAGCACACTTGACAGTGATGAAACATGCAGGGCAGCAGGATGCACCCAGAAGTCATTATCACATGCCTAAGCCAAGATAAAAGATGCACCACAACACAAGAGGTCTCCCAGCCATGCAGGAATCATGGCTGCTCCTTGGGGAACACAACTGGGTATTTTCAAAGCAATAAAAATGCTTGAGAAGCACTTGAAAAAAACAGAAGGAATTGGTTAGAGGTCACACAGAGAGGAGTTGCAGAGGGGCAAAGGACCATTACAGCTTGATACAACCTGCCTGGTGTGAAAGCAGAGGAGGAAAAAGGTCTAACTCTAAGGTTAGAGGACTTTTTTAGCTTAGAGAACTTCAGTACTATAACTTTGCATAGCATTTTTAGTGTCAAATACAGTGGTGTCATTCCTGGACTGGGACCTTTTTCAGATATCAAAAGAAAAACAAAACTGAAGAGGTTCTTTGCTCAATAAACGGTGAACTAATTTTTCCATTAACAAACAGGACACCTTGTTATTCCAAACTAATACAAGTCCCAATTAAATTTTCAGATACGAGATTAAGAAATCTAAAATACATACACCCAGAAGATAACAAATGCATTAAAAAGCCCATACTTTAGCTATAGCATTGCAAAGGTAAATGCTACTACACAACAACAAGTCCAAGCAAAGGACTGCAAGCACGCTATGGTTCTACGTTCTCCCAATGGGGTTATCCATCAGGTGAAGCCCTTCAAAGTTTTTCTGGTAAGTGGCAAATAAAACATCAGAGGCTCATTTCACAGGAGGGCACAGCAAGGCAAGGCCTGGTCCCAACAGAGGGGGAATTTCTGTAGGACCTGGGGACATGCACGAACATAGGATGCCATAAAATAGTGCCTGCACAAATGCTTAGGCTCTTCCTTCAACCTTCTATTCCAAGGAATCCTGTCTAGCCTTCCTATGTAAACAGCTACACACTGATATGCTCAAGATTTCAGAAAATGAGATTTCAGCAGAGGAAAAGAAAGTCAAAACACCTCTTCTGAGCCAAATGCAGATTTTGACTCTTTGTAGACAGACTCTGTATTACGAAGAATTGTTCAGAAATCTCCCATGTTAGCATCAAAGTCTTTGGCAATTAGCCCCCAGATCCAAATTCTGTAGCTTCATTCTACCACAGCATGAGAAAACATACTTATTCTTCAATATTTACTCATAATGTCAAACTGCTTGTACCTCTCCCTTCTCCACGCTCTCCCCTGCCCCCTCCAACCCCCAGCTGGATGCTTGGAGTTAACCTGGACAAAGTCTAAATAGAAACTTCAGAAAGTTTAGTTGAAACAACAGATTGTTTGATCTCTCTGTGCTATTACTTTGCCCCAGAAGATGGTAACAAAGTCTGCCAGTAATGCTTCTGCTTAAAAAAAAGAAATTTTACACTTGTAATTCAGAAAAAAAACATTTAATCTAAGCTCTTCTTCATTTTGTTTCCATCTGCAAAAAACAAATATATAATGCAATTTAGTGATTAACAGCAAAAAATTTTAGCCCTTAATGCTTGATAAGCCTCTCTAAGCAGAAAAGAAGAGTTACAATATGGAAAAATTCTACTGAAGTAGAATTTTTAATAATAAGTAGAAGACTTCTTATTTCTGTGGCTTTCAAAGGATGTGCAGAATGACACACACTTGGACAGTCAAAATGATAGGTGCATTTTCATTACTTATTATTAATCTTTCAAAAATAATCTAATTCTGTAAAAGTTATGCTGAAAATCTTTGGGATATAAAACATCTTTTCCGGGGACTGTATACAAGCAAATGCAACTTATTTACCATGTTTTAAAGATTGGTTTAAAAAAACCTCCCAGAAGTACCATAATTGCATGCAAAACTTGCTTATGTGGCTTTTTAATAATGGGATGTGTTAATTTAAATTTCTTTGATCTGCATAACACAAGCTCAGAGCCAAGGACTGTTGCCAGTTTCTCGCAGGCAGGGATCTAATCCATAAGATGCAAGATGGGCAGGTGCACCAACACCAGCTGCAAAGGAGAGTGCATGCCCAAAACCAGAAGAGGGAAAGCTGTGGTGTAACATAAGGCAGAAGTGGCACTTTAAGGAATATCTAAAGATCTCTGGAGAGATACGGTTGTGCAAGCCACAGAAAACACACAGCTGGGTACAAGAGAAATATATACAGAATATGCAAGAAAAGGACTTCTGGATGAAATAACTTCAATAAAGTTAATAATAACTGAAGAAAGACTTCAAGAGCTATGATGGTTAGAAGTAAACGGAAGTGGACAACAAAGAAGGATAACCAGCAAAGAAACGACTATGTGCCAGGTGAGAGGTGGAAGTAAAATCATGACTAAGAACAGAATTTTCACCCCCATGCAGGTCCCAGTGGATGTGGGACCTCTGTCCCATCCAGATGTGAAAATGGGAGGGAACAGATCCCCAGGGAACAAAACATGCAATCTGTAGGACAAAGCCTGAAGAGACATGGAGGCTCCAGCAGAGGTGCAGAAATGCCAACAGGTAGAGCAGAACGGCTCCCTGGCTAATGCAGGGTTTCAGAAACCATCAGAAATGACAAAATTGTGCCTCCTCACCAGATATTTAATTTTTCTGCCTTTACAGTTCCTCTTTGACGTGCTAGTGAAGCATTATTAAATATTACTAATAAAAGAATAGAGAGAAAATCAGTTCAGTTCTTGTGCTGGCCTGGTTAAACAGAGAAAATCACCAGTTCACCAAAGCATAGCTCTACTCAGTATAAAACACAGTCAAATTACTGTTGGTTCTATATATGCTTGCTCTCCAGTTAAAGATAAATAGCACCAGCACAATCAGGAGAAAGCTTTCTCTGCTCTTCTAAGATCTGCATGTCCCTAACATCTGCTGTAGGAGAAGGTTCACATTGGTTAAATACAGCTTTTGCAGTTTCAATAAGGCAATACTCTGTTTGGGATATCACCATTACTCCAAATTTAATATAGTATCTGCTGCTAGATAAACTGCAGGACTAATACACTACTTCAGACCATCACATCAGTCATTAAACACAATATTTTCTTTGGCTGATTTATCCCTGCTTCTTTCGTCTAACAGCAGTCAGTCATATTTCAAACACAATTTTGTTTTCTTTGGCTCAGAAGCTTCCATTATGTGGACTAAAAACGATGAGTTTATCTAATGACATTAGAGTCTTTTAAGCATTTTCATGCTAGTCAATCCTTATGACTGGATGCTTAGTTTGGAGGGCCTAGCTGAACAAAAGCAAAGCACTGCAAGAGACCAGCAACATATGGTAAAGGAACCACTGATCCTGTAACAGAGCCCTTCTACCACTGTGACTGTGACTGACATGTATTCTTCTGTAGCACTGTTTATTTATATATAAAGTATATATTTATATATATTTATAAAATATGCACATATGCTCTACACCCCATTTTAACTCTCCCAGTTCTAGTAATTCTTCATGTGGCTTAGGCTGATAAGTGCATAACTGCTGAAAACAGAACCATGCTTTGAACCCCCCCATCTTACAGCGGCAGAGGAATCATCCAGCTCATTCCTGTGGCTTGAGCTGTGGAGAATATCAAATGCATGACCATGTATTTTCTTCCCCCAAAAATGTACACTCTGCTATTTACTTTTATATTTGGGTGAGGTGCAAGGGTTGGTATCACAGACACTAAGCTCTTCATAATGTAAGCTACAGGAAAAGAATGAATAAAAGCATCATTCTTCTTCTAAATCTCAACTGCTATGAATCACACTCTTCTACTTGAAGACCAATATGACTGCAAAATGGGCTTTAAACCAGACAAAAATATAAAAATCTCAGTTCTTCACTGCCAGACCACTATTAAAATTTGCTGTTTAACACCTTGTCTAGACTGATCAGAGAGAATGGCAATAACCTAAAATTGCTATGGTGCAATTTTAGAGAGTCAGAATCTTCTACCAAGGCTAGCAACTCCCTTGTGTCAATCTGGAACAATTCACTTAGCCCATCATTTTCAGAAAGTGGATGATTCATAGTTTGATAAACTCATGCACAAGTCTCACCACAAAATGCCCGGGAAATGGCAAGTCTGGATGCCCAGATGCTTTAAAACCACACTTTACATTACTTGTGTTAAACACCCAAAGATAAAAGGTTTTAAATAAAAAAATGGCATTTTCAGAATACATGCTTTTAACCATCATTTGAATCCAAATGCGAGAAAAGAAAAAGTAATTTAACATCTAAGAGAAACCAAGGACTTTTCCAAGGTCATTAGGCATACAAAGCAGGAATGGCACAGATTTTTTTTATAAGAGTGTAAGACTTCATATGGACTAGAAGGTATTTTGCTTTGGGTTTGGATCAGAGGTTTTCCCCTATTTTTCAAGTCAACTTTGAGGCAGAATTTTGAACAACGGACCTTAGATGGGAAGTGTAAATGGGTCATAAAAGTCAGAAGGAGAAGCTGCCTGTCGGGAATTAGAAGTAGGAGAGCAGGGCTGGCCATCAGGAAGTCTCCACTTCTAATTCTAGGTACAGCCCCTGCCTTGCTGGGCAGCCACTTCCTCCTGCTGTACATCTTCTGATGCTTCTTGAACATCTTTAAAGTGGTTTTGCTTAGTGTTCTGAGCTTAGAGCATGTTAGTGTCTGTACAGCACTGAATCATAAAAATGCTGTACAAAGAACTATTATTTTTACTGTCAGCAGAGCTGCTATCCTATACACACTGAAGCACTTTTTCCCTAAAACAGTAATCTCTCTATGCATGTCTGAAGTTCAGTTAAAAAACAAAAAATCACCTCTCCTAAATTACACAGCGCATCAATTAGCTGTGCTGCAGTACATAAGTACATAAATGTATGCAGACACAGACAAGGGAAAATAAATGGGAAACAATTTGCACCAAATGTAGTTAGTAAAACAGCCGTTCTCAGACCAATTAATTCCTGCATCAACTGGATGATGCACTTGAAAATACCTGGGTAATAGTCCTTCACTTTTAACAGTGGGTCATCTGTTCAACCATTCTCAGGTCTAACTTCAACCCAATTCCCACAGAAGACAATCAAAGTATTTTTGGGTGGGGGAAGACAAAATAGAAGTGACCCTTGAGACTCATCTAAACCAGAGACTTTTTGAATTCATGTTCACAAGGCTTTACAGATATGCATACGTATTTATCTATACTATACACACATATACACGCTTACATAAACGTATGCTTCATCAACACTGTTTTGCAATCTGGAGTTTGTCAAAATCTATCTAGTGCATCACTGTTCAAACAAAGAGTAATCAAGTTTCAAAGCTGCACAGATGGATGGTTGCCAACTTCCCTGTTCCTTTAGTGTGTAAAACAATGCTTCTGCTTTATACCTGCCGTAAACAGTGTTCAAAGCGCTGAATCCTCACAGCAAACCTCCCTCACTCCAGCAGCACTCTGCTGTCCGGAGCCTAGATACATTTTGGGGAACACAGAAGGAAGGAGGTGGGGAAAGAGCAGCTGAAGCATATTAAGCATTATGAAAAAGAGACTACTCAGTTTAAATCACAGCACTAACAGTGGTGATAAAGCTATTGCTTTGCAAGTGAACAACAGATATCCCTTCTCTAAACTAGTTTTAGTGCCATTCTTTGGTGGATACAAGTGCTTTTCTTGGCTTCCAACCATACATGAACTACAGCAGACTGTCTCGGGTCCAGGTTGTGCTCATACAATGTATCAATGTGGAAAAACAAGAGCTGGATTCAGTTTTCAGAACAGGTTACTTCTATCAGCACACTAAAATGCCATCTATCTCACCTAGTTATTCTACACACTAACCCCACATAAGTACTGAACCAGCTGTGGAGCTTCTCTAGTCCTCTCCACCACTATTTTAACTTCTGTGTTAAAACTGAAGAAAAGAGGCAGAGGGGGAAAAATAATAATAAAACCACAGAAAATATAGCTGCTTAAAAGGCATGACCAATAAAATTCCTCATGAGCAACACAGAAACCATAGGCATCTTTGGCTCCTGCTTGCGACATGCTCAAGGGTTTCTGTCACTGCATGACTCTGCTGACTGGTGTCAGTCCCATTCCCTTCCCACCCCATCCCAAACCTGACCCCCCAGCTTCCTGGAGGGTGCTTCAATCCCTTGCCCTTGGCAGAAAGCCAGAGCCTGAATCCATATGACACAATGAAATGGGATGATCACCCATGGCATGCTCATTTTCAACTTTATTCATGCAACCTATATTAAATATCAATTGGAAAAAAGGTGTCCCTTCCACTATGTAAAATGGTGGCAGAGAAAATAAATAAATAAATATAAAGAAGGGCTTATATTGTTCTCCATGCCCACTGGGGTATGTGGAAGAGGCAATACATGCAAAAACAATGGAGGTTTCCGCTGTAATTGGAAAAAATTATAGCAGAAAAAATATTTAAATCCTGGAACTGATTGCCCTCCTAAATGATGACCTGCCAACAGGTACAGACTTTGAAGAACAGATCAGACAGACAGTTACCAAAGGGGGTAAATACTACTGATCTTGCAAGATCTGTATGTCTCATGTAGGATTTTTATCCTATCGATACTCTATTCCAATGCTATAAATCAAATTATGCCAATATCTATCATATCTTCTAAAGACATCTCTGAGGCAACAGTATTTAAGCTACCAGTGTAGTAAGTGAGCATTTATTTGGCATAGATGATGATACAGGAAATATGGCAATACACCAGAAATAAAATATGCAGTCATGCACAGCCTAAGCAATAGAGCTTGGGCATATTTTTTGAACAGAACATGGTATGATTTTAAGGTTGTTATAATCTGTTCAAATATTTTCCATTAAAGTAACAACAATTCTCTCTATGAACAAGGCAAGGCTCTGCAGTAACAATAGCATATCCATTTTACCATCAAGATAAACTCTAAAGTAAAGAGTTTACTCAATGTACATATACACAAATATGATCCAAGGAAAATCTTTACTGATTTCCACCTAGATTTCTGTGACGTCTTTGGTCAATTCCATAACCTTTCTCTGCAAGCTGGGTACTGTGGATGATGGTCAGACCTTGCTTTGACTGAAATCAATTAGGGAAGCTGCACAGCAGCAGAGTCCCTTTGCTTCAGCAGAGCAAGAGCAGCCCACTGTGTGTACAGCCTTGGCACTACCCACTCCCATCTCCATCCACTCCCTGCCTTCCAGAGGGAGCTGCCCTACTGGGTTACAATGAACAACACTTCCCAATAGCCTACAAAGGGCCTAGTTTTGTGTGCTGGGAGGAAGCAAGGTATCCTTAAGCCAGTAAAACATAATTTCCATAACAGATACCCACTCACATTTGCGCAGAACTGGCAGACTGGTGGGCTCCTGTCGTTGTCTAGAGATAACTGTGCGTGTTTTGTCTCAAGTATAGCGTGAACAAACCAAACTCATTAGATTTAGCAATATATACTGACAAAACTGGTTTAGGAACAGAGGAAATTAGCCATGTGTGGAGAACATAATGCTTGTTCTCCAGGCTTTTGGCTGTCTATCTTCCACTTGGCTTGCGGGGCTTGGTTTGGGATTTTGTGTTTGGCATTTTTTAGTTTGGTTTTTTTTTTTGTTGTTCTGTTTGTTTGTAGTTAGAGAGAGAAGCTTCTTCAAAGTCTAGTGTTTTCTTTAGGTTGTACTGTTTACAGAAATAGGAAACAATTTGTCCGTCACTGCTTACATAAAGAAATTAATGTGCATTGTGTTTGTGGCCTCACCACAGGCGTTACTCAGCAAATTTTAATTATCCCGTTGGTGATTTAGTGTTGTGTAAAAACATATCCTAGCATGTATACACATCTGCCCTTGCTTATTAAAGTCTGTTAGTTTTGGCTAGCTCACAGAAATGAAGATACTTACCACCAACCAAAGCAGATTTTGAACTTTCGTCTGTTGTTCACTGTTCTCTCCCAAATAAAAGTTGGGTATAATCAGCTTATATACCAAATGTTGATAATGTCATGAAAATAGTAGCAAAAAAATGATGACTCGGTTCATGTATGTAGTTAGCCAGATCTGCTTTTCCCCAGCTACCTCCTTCCCTCCATGAGCTTGCACAGCTCTCAGAAGCCTTCCTTCACAATGTAGTGGGGCAGGGAAAGGATGCTCAGGCATTTTCCAGGCACACAAATACACTTAGTGCATAATATGGGTACTATGTAATTCCTTAATTAAGTATAATACAATTTATCCCATACGCTGTTTACAGAATACATCACAGAAGCATAAGATGATTTGAGGTGTATCTTTTGCAGTAGAAGAAAAATTTTTTCCTCACTGTAACTGAAGGGAATGCTTTAGAAGAGCGACTGTGAAAAATGTCAAGTATTTCAAAGAAGGTGAAGTTTGGAGAGTCGCTGGTGGTCTTAAGGGATTGCTAGAGAAGAGGCATATCCACAGAAGGAACCTGAAGAGAACAAGTGGGAGAAGGAAAATACACAGCGAAAGGTGGGAGGCTGTAGAGGACAGTGAGATTTTACAAAGCAGGAGGGCACTCTAGGCCAGATGCTTTCTAAGTTCCTATGACATCAAGGCATACATTTAGCTCAGACAAGCTTTTATTTTAAAAAATAGGTAAGAAAGGCAGAAACACATAGAATGGCTAAGTATTTGCCCCCAATACAGGGATGAACAGAAGGACAGCTTGTTTTTAGTTTTGAAGTTTGACTGAAGATTTTATCTTCTGTATTTCCTGTTTTTTATACATTTTTGGCATGTAAGCAAGCCATCCTTCTAAGACCACTGAGAGGCAAATACCAACAGTCAACAATACTTTAAAATGTACTAATGACACTGAAGTACTGTGATGAATTGCAGCCCTGTTATAAGGGTTGTATTTTACCAGGCACATACACTTAAAACTACCTAGGAGCCAGAGTCTCCTCAGCTGTATCCAGGAAGTTCCCTCCATCCTGGGGCGGGGGAGAATTTCACTGGTGAAATGAGGCCAACATCTACCGCTCTGGGGGCTTAGCTGCAATAATGGCTGAGGGGCAGTAGTTGCTGAGACCTCAATACTTGTCCCATAGAAGGAAGCCACAACCTGATGGATAGCACTGATAGGTGGGACATCTACTGAGCCCTCATGGTTTCTTTCACAGCATCTGTATTTTTCCCTGGCTCTCAAATCCGACTCCTCGCTGCAGGAAGGCTGTCTCTCATATTCCTCTGCCATAATAATGACAGGGAAACAATTAACACTGTGAGCAGTTTGGATGTCTGCACAACAGGTTGCCAAAAAAAAAAAAAATCCCAAGGAAAAAAAAACCGAACAACCAAAGATTAAGAACATTTGTTGCATAATGTAATTCAAAGTTTCTATCTGTAGGACCAATACAAGACATGTTCACTATGGCTTAAATCAAGATGTGAAAGCTTGGTTTTGAACTGCTTTAATGTTAATGATTTATTACATGTGCAATACATATCTAGTTTGGCAAGACCCATATTATGCATCCAATGCGGATTTTCTCTTCAAGCTTCTTACTCAGATCAGAACACAATAAAATGACAAAACTGTGCATTCCCCTGCAAATAATTCCTTCAGAGATTCACAAGAGAGTAATGTATCTTCCTTTGTAATACCCTGAATTTCTGTCAACATCATCATAAAATATATACCACAAAATACAGTAAGTGTAACCACAAGCCTTTTTATGTGACATATTTTAAAGGGCTTTCAACATTGATTCGATCTTCACTACTGCTGTTATTATTCCTGTGATCTAAAAGTACTCTAGATAGGTACTTGAAGTAGAAGCATTAATTTAGAAAGATTAAATATCAGGAAGACATTTCTCAAGATACTAGAGATGAGCACACAAATATGTCACCAAACCAATGCTTACCCCCAATTTTAAATATATATATGTGTATGTGTGTGTGTGCGCATATACATCCATAAACATATTATTTAATAGCTATGTGTACTTACTGTGAGAACTACTCATCTGTAATCTTGGAGCCAGGGGCCCAGTGAACCCCATAAAAGCAACCACCATTATATAAAATAAATTAAGCAACACTGAGAACCAAGAGATAACATAAACATTCCCCATACTAATGGCCTTTCTGTTAGAGAGAAGAGAGGAGAACAGATCATTTAGTCCAAGAGGACACTGACAAAGGTCCATGACTTCAGCATGCAGTTCTGAGGAGTTAAGACAGAATTTTTTGGCTGCTCTTTCCTTTCTAAAGCATCAGCGCAGGCTTATAAGTGACATCAAACCTTTTTTTCACAGACACTTTTCATTAGAAACAAATATCAAAATAGGCCCAGCACACCCTCTTCATCATCTTTTCCCTCCTCATGCAGCCAAGTGAGGAATCTCCTCACACCAAGCCATCAGGTGACAGTGCAGTACGTGGCACTGTGTGTGTGTATAGGAAAGTACTAAGTGCTTTTTTTTACCACCTTATGTCACTGCCTGCCTTCAAGGGAGGAACCAACTGGAAATACACAGTGAAAACAAAAGAGATGATCCAAATTTACATACACAGCAGGGAGCATAAGCTTGGGAACACAGCTGGGATGAAGAATGCCCTTCACATACAAAATTAAGACTACAGAGTATTTTACAGAGGTTTTCCTGGGGAAAGCATTACCTAAACATGCACTCTACACTGCATTATAAAGCTGACGATAATGACAGTACATCTGCTACTCTTGGAAATATCACCCTCTGTTCTTCCTCAAACAAAGAGCCATGACATTAAGTTTTGGGTAACAAACCAAATCGAATTAGGAGCAACAGTTACAACAACTTACAATATAAGAATAACTTACTAAAAGCCTCAATTGGCTATTGACTCCCTTTACCATCTGGAACACTGCTATTACTATCAAAAAATACATGTGTCAACAGAGTAGCAGCCTCACCACAGTATGCGCGTGTTGATGCTGCAGAGGACAACTATTCCCATAGGATAACACAGCTCAGTTGTCCAGCCATAAGTGGGCTTCTGGTAGGCCCCTGGAGAGAAGGAAGGGCAACGCTCAGATACCTAGAATTTGGTATAATGTCTAATTACGGAAACACTCTGCTACTGTATTTTGGCAGTTTTATTCTATACTTTTCCCTCAGCTCCCCAAGGAGGCTATCACATACACATCCACTAAGAGAGAATGTTTTACCCTAAAATGAGAACGAACAAATGTTTCTAAACATTGGTTTCATACAGAGTGTAAATATACATTTGCTTGGGAATGCTAAATATTTTTAGCAAAATATCTCATTTCATTTTTACTCTATTGATAGAAGAGCAAAAAAGCAAAGTATTTTGGAATGTACCTTCTCTGCTGGGACAACTAGTAGCAGAAGTTCGTATTCTAAGCACAGTTTCCCCCAGTCCTCTGAAGATGTTACTACCTCTGTTCTGGTCACTGGGTACTAAGCACAGATGGGCCAAGGTCACAGTATCAGATCACCTGCAGGAATTCTTATGGCAGAATTTATTTTAAAATAGAGACCCATGCAAAATTGCAAAGCTCTTTATGCATTGAGCTTGACTATCATACTTAAAGAACAAAAACTACTTTTTATTGTTGGCTCGAGAAAACTGTGATCAAATTAAACTTTTGGAAGCTTCCAAAGAGCAGCCATTTATCCAGGTATGGAGCGAGGCTTTCCAAATGTAGTACAGGTGTGGTGCAATACCACGTTACCGAGTGCTGCTTCAGTAACAAAATCAGATGGTATCTTTTTTGAAAGACTAACAGCTGATCAAAACTTATAAAGGCTTCATGCAGGCTTTATGTATCTAGCATCACCATCCTGCCACCATGTTCTCAAAATGATCAGGGATTTGAGATGGAGGAGTTATAGATTATATTAAACCATGCAGATTAGTAAAACCACAAGAAGATGGGGTTCTGCTTCAAATAAAAATAGCCCTTTCGAAAAATTTAATTTACATACATATCCTAATCTAGATACTGATATTTTAAAGTGATTAAGTGCTCCGTTCTTTGACAACACCCTTGTCACAAAACCTGAAGTAGTAATAGGCAAAACAGGTATCTGATGCGTATAAATAATACAAATATTTCTTATAGTTATTAATAAAAGACATCTTAAAATAGCCTTTCTTCTATACAAACCACTTGTATGGCTTACATACCAAATGAGTAAGAGTCATAGAGTTTCACTGTAGTGTAGTTGTCTTAGGGATACAAACAAAATACTTATAACTCCATGTACACACAATGCAAGCATATTACTATAAACGGAGAAAAGCAACACTTTCTATCTCCTTTTTTAAAAATGTGTAAAATGAACGTTTTCATGCATATGATGCTAAATGAGTTAAGACAAAAACTTCTAAAAATATTTTACAAATAACTGTCAGTGATACGACTTCTTTCAGAAAGGGAGGCTTTGTGTCTTTGATGACCTCCGTGATACAACATCAAATACCACTGAAGAAACTAGAATATTTTAATTTTACAGCATTGAAATAAAATTATAGGTACGAACATAGCTATGATGTGTGTAATCTGTGTAACCATATATACAGTAGCCCATTCTTGCACGTTTTTCACAGATACACAAGTTACAAACCATGTCCCCATTGACTTTTTTCTTTTTCTCAGCACAGATGGCATTTCAAGAGGAATTTTTTTGTGCCACAGCTAACACAAACCACAAAGAAATTACTCTTATTGAATATTGCCTGCTGTTGAAGAGTGTTTTGAAATTACACTCCATTTTTTAACGGAACTGAAGAGCTGAGAACAAGCCGTGCATTCACATCAATGGCTAACAGAGAGAGCTGCAGTGCTGACTGAATGCAGCTCTTCACAAACCAGTGCCTAACGCTCGCTGCAGATCAGGGACACATTTTTCCTCTTCGCCACTTTTGAGGAATTCATTGAAATTTGATCTGTAATGAGATCATGGTCTGTTGGCAACTTCCATCACACAGATAAAATTATGTAGCTTTTTGTACTGGCTACCAGTGGAGGAAGATTTTTAAGAGAAATAGTTATACTTTGACAGATGAAGACAAATCTTCAAAGCAGTGCTTTGAATACAGGATTTCCTAGGGAAATGGGAAACTTATTTATACGTGTATATATACACATGCACAAGCAAAGCCTCCATTTGAAAACAATAATTACCTAAAATAATACAGACTCCAATGCCAGGCAGTAGAACAACTTAGCTTTACCACACTTAATTGTACAATCAAATTTTCACTTATTTTATTTTTCACTGGGTAGCAAGTCCACAGTTAAAAAAAATGGAAACTAACAATGGCCAAAAATCCAGATGCCTGAAGTCACTGGCTGGTATTAAAGTTTCCTCTTCTAACATTAATACTATGGAAATCTGGGAACAATGAACAAAGAGGTCTGTGTGATGACGAGGTGCTACAAAAGGTCCCACCAAACAAGAGAGTCACTTTTTCACGAGAAGTAAGCTTCATCTATGTCCTTTTTACGTCTATCACTCTTAAATCACATCCTGCTCTCACAGCATCAATTATGGTAAACCAGGCTCAAACCCCACAATCCCACATAGTTGCCATTATGCCCCATTGTGTGAGAATCACCATCAAATATAAAACATTACAAGTAAAGAACAGAAAAAGCACGTTTCTTTATTCAGGAGATTAATATTCCTTCTGCTTCAAACATTACTGGGAAAAAATACCTCAAGAAAAATGTTAACTAATCCAGAATTTGCCCTTTAGCAAGAAAATTACATCGGCAAAATCCTGCTGGAAAGGCCATCCAGCATATCCAAGACAAGTGATGAAAGAATAAACTGTACTGGTCACATAACTGGTTCCTCTAGAAGCTTCAGCTGATTGAACATGATGGCTGTGGGGATGTCAGTAACATAGTCAAGTATGAAATATCTTGAAAGTGTCAAATCTGCACACAGTACAGCACAAAGGAGAAAAATGGGGAAACTGACAAAGGTCCACTGAAATGAAAAGATACATTATGCACAATTTCAGAGCAAATTTTTCTATGGCTGGGAATGCTACACCTCTTTCAACAAACAATCCTATCCAGCATATTGCTGTGGCTCTCTGGCAATGGGGACTTCTGAACGGTAATGCCTGAGTCCATACCACCAGCTATGAAATACAAGCTTATTTATAGCAAGCTCAACCATCTCAGTGGTCAGCCACACGTAAATGGGACAGCCCTGCTCTGTTTCCCAGCATGCTTGAGACTTAATGCAACTCACCACTTGAAAGGTGAGTTTCCAACAGTTTGCAAACTGTCAGGGATGCTGTCATCTGTCTCAACATCATGATAAACTGGTTCAGCTATCATGGCAACAAACACTACACACACTCAGGCAACTAACCTGAAGATGGCCTTCCAGATGAGCAAGGTGACTTTTGGAGCTCTGCAGTAACTACCTGCACAGTTTTTACTTGCAATTTAATCAACCGTTTTCAAAGAAGTTTCTGCTACACAGCTTTTGCATACTGCAGGCAGATAAAAGGCATCCAGAGCTCAAAGGCTATCTACAGTCCTTCTAGAATGCAAAGGAAATGTAGCACTAGAAAGCAGCATCAAGAAATATATAGGTTTTTACTCCAAAACATGCTAACAGACCCATTCTCTGATTGCTCTTTGGATAAGACTTTTTTTCCCATTAACTGTTTGATCCTACATCATTTTGTAGCAGACCACGACAAGCAGTTTACCATCAATATTAAACATAATCAAGCTCTACCGACTGATTGGGTAAAATTCAATCAGGCTGCACACATATTTAACTAAACAAGTGTAACAAACAAAGCAACAATTAACTACTTCAGTAATTAGCTGGTGCATATATTTGGAGAAGCTGCTTTTAAATGCATGGTATTGCCAACTATCAGAATTTTTACAGAAGCTCTGAAATACGGGAATGACTCTGGGAGTAGTTTTCGTTATCTAAAAACAACTGTTATCAAAGTTTCTAATTAGCATGAATGTACAGAAAATGGAACTTAAGAAACAGGAGCACTCAACCTACAGGATTGTGAAAAAACAGGAGAAAACATCACACCTCCATGAAAAGCTATTGGGCTAGCAGGGAAACTTAGAGGGCTCAGAAGCTCACAGAGCTATAGTCAGTAAATCCACAGCACAGCCTGGTTTCTTGGCCTTTTGGTTTCACCCAGTTGGACCAAAAATCCTCAGCAGCCAACAAATAGTTGATGCCCTCTGAAGTTGCCCCGTCAATCCCCTCAGCAAAAATTGTGAGAGATACAGAAAAGAAGCTCCCCCAAGAGAACTGAGGACAAGTCTAAAACAGATGGAGAATCATAACAGAAGACAATCTCTGAATAAACACCACCTCTGGATAAACGGAAAAGCACAACTTGATCATCAGGTTCTTCCCTCTACAGGCAGACTGGGAAGTCCTTCCAGCGAGGTTATCATAGTTAAGCAGAAACTGCTTTTGATCTTGGAGTCAGGCTCCTGGAGAGTTTTGGCTATGAAAATATGCAAATGTTTCCATTGGAATGCATGGTGCATAATCAATCACGCCCAGCAGGCCTTACAGATCAACAACACACTCTAATCAGAAGGCTGCCCAGAGCTATGTTCCTGGAGAGACCAGGCAAGAAAATTACTTAGGGATGAAAATACATCACCATCTGTATGATTTCTTTATAATTATGGTCAGGAAACATGGCTGAAATTCATTTTACCCCAGCCTTCTGCAGCTATTCTAAAAAGACCTAAAGTGATAATGTTGGAGAGAATTCCTACAGAAATTTCATTTACTTTATTTCAATTATTTCATATATTTTTCCATTGAATTATAAACTAATTAGTAGATAAAATATAGGTACAGGAATAGAAATTAATTTCACAGCAATAGAGCAGCTTTTTTAACATAAAAGCATCAGAAGATAGCAAGATCTAATATATTATTGTCATGGCAAATGCCACTGCTTAACAGCAGTGAAACAGAAGAGCACAGCAACTAGAGTTTATTGCACAATAACTATTTTAACACTATAAGGAAGTATTTAAGCAGCTGACGACAGGCTGTGGCTTCTTTAGGAGCACAAACTATGTAGAAAAAGGCAGAAAATTTATCTGTTGTTCGTTTCTTCAGAGACAACAGAGTACAGGAGGACTGGGGAAAAGGAGAATGATGTATCAAGAGGATAAGACAAATTTCACAATATTTTGAAGTCATCTAGCAGAAGACTAACAAAAGAAAATCTGTTTATTTACTCAAACACTCCTACCCATCAGAGGGGTAGAAGTGATGCCTGCCTAGTGCCTTCTGGAACACCTGAAAGGACCTCCTCTGACACAAATGCATTTAAGTTCTGAAGAGTTTCCAGCTACCACTGGTCAAAACACTTCAGTCTTAAAGGGCCTTTAACACCACCACTATTTTCAGACATTTATTCTCACATTTTACTCAAAAAAAGGAAACTTCATCCCCTGCTCTCCACCACCCACCCTTCTATCCTCATTCTTCCAAGAGGTAGAAACCATTCCCTGTGTACCTGGCCTTCACTGCGTCCCTCCTCACATCCTCACACTCACTGTATCAGGAGTCCAAGCTCTTTCATGTCTTTCTTACTGACATGCTTTGGAATATGTCCGCATGATGGTAAGTAACTGAAGAAAATACAAATGAGCAAGAAGGCCCTGTTAACTTCCACACCACTGCCTACTGGGGACATCATCTCTGATTACATCCGACCTCTACCTGAAATACTGGCAGACCTGAGCTTGCTTCTGCCCACCAGACAAGGTGATTAGTCCCATAGTGATACCACTCTCTTTTTACAAAATGCCCTTTCACTACTCAGATCGAGGGATTTGGCTGTATTTGATTGCTGCTCTTTGAACTGGAGATCAACTGAAAGTGTATTTTTCTCTCTTCTATAGATAACATCTCAATTCTCAGAGATAATTGCAGTTCAAAACCACACCCCCTTTTCCAAGACTGCAGTCCTTCAAGCATCAAAACTGACAATAAATTCAATATTTAGAGGAAAAATAAAGAATTCGAGTTTCCTCATTATATCAAATAATTCATTTGCTCAAGCTGAACAGTTTCATTTATGCTTATCTGCATTTCAGAAGAAGGAACACTATTTACCTCAGATAAATTTTGTTCAAAATGACCAATGAAAAAATCTGAAAAGGGGAAGAATGAATGCTATTAACTGTCATTTCGTTTTTTGCATTCCAAAAATAAAAATAATTACAAAAAAGTCATGATCTCCTCCCGTCTTAATCCAGAAGACACTTCCAGTACAGGACATAACACAGAGAGAAAGGTCTGTAGTACTTTCAAAAGATGAAACAGAAAATGTAAACAACAAACTTAAAAATTCTGCATGCAATAAAACACTTTTTTCAGGTCTGCACTTAGCCTGACAATATTATTTTAAAAAGCTGCCCTGTGAAGCACCTAGAATATATCTGACTTTGACAATGAAGACACCTCCGTACAGCAGAGACCCCAGTTCAGGTCCTTCTTCCAAATTCAACAGCCAAAGCCCACACCTGCCAGGCTCCAGTGAAGTGTGTAACTGCTGAGCTCTTAATTAGTGTGGTTCTAACCCCTTTCCCCAGATATAACTGAAAAGTAAAACTCTCAAGTGTCACTTCTTCCATTGATTTCCCACTCTCCTGCACGTGCACATCAGATGGCCACAGTTACATCTACCATAATTTCCATGCACCTGACTACCAGTCACACAGAACACTAGGACGCAGTTAAGATATTTTTCCATTTCTAAAATTTCAGAGTCTGTAAGCAATAATGAAAGCCCTGAAGCTGAATGCCTCAAAGAAACATTATGCTGGTGTTTTGCTGAACTGTTAGTTATTTTAGATACAGTGCCTCACAAAACATTTCCATTCTTATTCACTGAGATCCTTAAAAACAGCCAAAAAGGGATGGCCTTTGTTTCATTTTGTGGTCAAAGTGAAGTATATTTATCCATCTCTTAACAGCTCTTTTGCAAACACATTTTCAGAGCTCTTTTGGACATAGCCATATGCCCCTGTTAATAATGAATCTGAAGCTATTATTAACTTCTGTCTCAAAATCACTTAAATATTGTCTTGGGTTTAGTTGGATACTGCAAAATTTAATGTTATCTTTCACTCTGGCATCTGAAGTGAAATGGGGTAACCTTCTCAGTTCCACTAAGGTTTTAAAACAAAATAAGTAGCAAGTTTCACTTTCATAGCACTTTCCTACTTTTTTTTTTTTTTGTAAAGAGGGTGAATGTAGCAATAAGAAATTAAGACCATATTAAAGCCCTTATTTGTCTCACATAACTGCAAACATTATCTGATTAATTCAACATGACCTTCCACAACTGAGTATAACAAATCTGCAAAGGCAGGAGGATTTTCTCATCAGAAGAGAGGACAGTTGACCCAACAAGTCCTGCCAGGAGGCAATGGCAAGAGGAATTCACCTCTGGGGAATACGCAACTCTCTCAGCACAGTCCTAGACAGAAGACTGGAAGGGGCCTAGAAAGTGGCAAGAAAGTTTAATAATTCACCAATAATTCACCTCAGTTTCAAAGCAAAACTTGAGCTTGACTGGAAACATGTAGCAAGAATGACTGAAATGTTTATTATGCTATTGAACATAAACTCCAGGTTTCTTTCCTACTTCATTCTTTAATTCTGCTAATGCAGGAGCTCAACCTGCATGTCTGAAAACACACAACATAACACAGTAATTTTTATGTTCCCAACAAAATACGTGCAAAGGAAAGAACAACTTTAGAAGACACCTTTCTAAATGAACTTATTTCCTATCGCCTTAAGTATCCTGTGCTCACAACTGGTGTCACAATTAGCCTTAAGAAAGCATTAAAGATGTTTATTCATCCTCTTTTCCAGCTCATTGGGGAAAAAATATCCATCCCTTCAAGGAAGGATGATCTTGTAGCTATAGAAAATGGGAGCTCAACTACTACTTCAAGTGGATTATCTGCATGAAGTCACACAAAAATGCACTTAAACCCTGTACCTCAGCTGCCTGAGTTGTTAAATGGAAATGCTAACATACGGTTTGAGCAGGTTAGCCTAGGTGACTTCCTGAGGTCCCTTCTGACCTACATTTGCTTGTGATCCTATTTGCTTTGAGACACACAGGATGAAGGAGAAGGGCACTCAAACATTACAAGGTTGATTACTAGTGAAAATATCAAATAAGTATCCTAACATTTTCAAGGTTTTAATACATAGCTTTTTCCTACATATACGTGGGGGAAAACTCCTGTAAAAATGCTCATGGACTCAGTGCAAGTGACATCTATGACAGCCAGAGAAAAATAACAAGTCATCCTGTTCTGGATGATGTAGTAGAACCTGCTGGTTATGTTGGATTTCAGAAAGCCAACAAACCAAAAAACTAAACAGTTTTGACTACAGAGTTTTTAAGTGGCATCACAAACTTGAGAGGCCTTTCAATAAATTATGTGCAAGTAAATTTACCAGGCAGGTTAAGCAGAAATCTTTACAGACAGACTGATGCTAACATGAACAAGAAAAAGAAAAAGCACTTGTCATCTTGCAACACAGAATACCCCATGAGTATAAAGTGTCTGTAAACACGACAGGAAAAAAATTTGAAAAATAAATTGCTAGCAGGTAAGATGATTCTGTGTCTAATTTAGAAGATTACTTCTCATGGTGAAGCTGTCAACAATGTCTTCCTCTGTAGACACATCCTCTTCTCCAAGTACATCAGCTGCAGCACATTGAAAAAGCAAAAACAATGCAAAAGCAATACAAAGTCCTACTCTGAAGATGGTCTCATTTTCTGCTACTAATGTTTTTAATTTCCTAGCAAATATCTCAAATAGGAAGGTTGTGATTGACTTTGGACTGCCTGGGCACAAATGCCAGTCTTAGCAGTTCATAGTGCTGTTTACCAAACTTGTATCTAATTTCCCATTTAAAAAATGGCAGGGGAGAAAAAGGAATAAAGCTTAAAACAAAACATAACAAAAAAATCCAACCCTCCTTACCTTGCTGGAGGCACATCAATATTTGAAGAAACAACCTTGCGCTTCTGTTCCAGAAGACAAACAGAACGAGTATTTTCCTTTTCATACTCAGGAGCTCTGTTTAGTTTTTTGGTCTCTGCTGTTTTTAAATCTTCCTCCTTTGTGGTGAACAGGAGAAACTGTTGGTCTGGCAGTTTTCGACTGATGTCACTTTTTACATCCTCCTGTTGAAATGTAGGGAAGGTCATTTCACGCTTGATGTTGGCTGCCTGAAAAATTGAAAGCAATTATTACATTTTTCTCTAATTCTCCTAAAATGGGAAACAACCCAATACCCACAGGCATTTATTTCTAATTAATTATTTGAATTAGTGAATACCATTTCTTTGTCCTTCATAAATTCTGAAACTGCCATTAATTTCTCAACAATGTTGAAGACTACCAGGAAAATAAGCAATTCTTGTCCATTTGATAAAGCTATCAACCTCTTTATGTTAATCAAAAAGGTATTTGAATTAGAATGCCAGAAACCAGATTATAAACAACATATCTTTAAAGTACACGCATCTGTGTGGCATAGCTATGCAAAAGAAATCCTAGCTGCCCTCCTCCTAAAATTCCAGAAAAAAAAGTCAGCATTTTTCCAGATTAAACATAACCAAGAAATTAAAGCGCTTCCTACAGCAACATACTGGATTGTTTAACAGCTGTATTTATAAATTACGGTTTTTCCAGGAGGAGGAAAATAATTTGCTATGATCCAACTCATCTGCCAGAAGGCAAAGGGGAGCAAGTGATGCCAGCAGGATCTCTGTGAGGAGCCTGTCCAGCAAGGACGAGCAGGGACACACCCAGGAGCAGTGCCAGGTTGCCTCTTTGCCTGCCAGCACTTCCCAGATCTTCAGGTCTGCTGCTTCCCATAAGCAAGGACTTCCCAAGCAAATAGGTGTCTTAAATACACTACCACTCTGGAATACAATGAGCTGGTGTTTATAAAGCAAACTATTGCAGGGTTGGAGGGAAGACCCTGAAAAGTCATCAGAATCAAGCCACTCCATCTCCCCAGGAAGCAAAACAAAGCACAGGACCTAGATTTTCCTGTGAAATCCATTCCCTGCCAGCTACGCTTCCCCAGCTTCACGGGGGCAGACCCATCTGTCAGGCAACCCCTCCAATCAACCCACACAGCCAAACAAAATACGGCCCAACAAAGTGGCAGCTTCTCTCATCTTAAGCAGAGGTACTTCCACACCACATGCACTCGCTTGGAGAAATCCAGGTGCCTTCTAGAGCTGGCAAACCGGATTTTAAAGTATTTGTAAATCACTGCTGATCTTCACAGTGGAGATAATTCAAGTTGTGTTGTCCTCAGACAGTAACAGCACCAATAAACTGAAATTCCTATGTCAACTCTTCCTACTTATTTCTCCTTTTCATCATCCAAAAAAAGCAATCAATGTATATGTGTATATATTTATGCATTAAAATATATTCCTCTCTCCACAGATCTCTAGTTATAGATTTCAAACCTTGGCGATTATCAAAACAGTGCAAGCAATTTTAAGTTCACAAGAAAGACATACTTGCCAAAGTAATTTTGCTGCGTTCTGTGAAGTGCATCACATCATTAACGCATAAATATTTAGGATGGATGATTTAATTGTTTCTAGTGCTTCCACTGAAGGGCTTTTAGCAGTTGCTTCAAGAACAAAACGAGTTATTACTTTATGAATGTAAACAGGGAAAGAATTAGACACTTTACGCGTCTTCACACACAAACAGATGACACATTACCAAGAAAATCTGCCTGGAAGACAAAACAGCCAGCATGTGATCACACAGAATTAGGAGAAGACATATAAACAACATAAATTGAATTCTGATTTAATGATTTTTTTCTAAACTTCTTAGATTTACAATAAGCCTTTTTTTGAGTGCCTGAGAATCTCTGAGAAACTGAAATGCTGAGCTGCCTTCAATTTTCATTAAAACCGACTTATAAGTGATGCACGAAAGTAACAAAAAAGCCTGAGAATACCCAAGTTCCATTATCCAGCCCTAGAAATTATGTAATGCCAAACAAGGGTACATATAAGACTTGAATTCCATCCCCTCCACTGCCACATGGTCTTCCCTTGCATGACCACATGTCCCTTACTCCCTGCCCAGGATTTCCACCTCAGCTGGTGCGGAGGACGGTTCTGTGCAGGGCAGGAGCAGCTCTGCCCGCTGCACATGGCAGGGGTGCTGATGTGCACAAGCATGAGGCAGCACCAGCAGCTGCCTCCTCACCCTCTACAACCCTTAGTGTAGAAAGCGCCGAGAGCATGGGAAAAAGGCAGCCCCCCTCATTCCCTACTCTCTAATGCCAGACTGAACTCGGTTTTCATCAGGATGGTTTTAATTATTTTTTTAATGGACTAAGTGCATGACATAGTCCAAGGAAAAAAAGGTATTTTTGTCTTCAATTTATGGAACAGTAGGATTTTACTCAGTTCAGCAACTGTATTGTGCCATACATTGCTGAGTTTTCTTTACAGACCTAAGTAGTGATGACAGAAGGTTGCAGTTTCAGACTACAGCTGTAAAATAAAGCCTAGACCATAAATAGCAAAATACTTGTACTGTGATACCAGATAATCTATTCTTATATATCAAATTTATCCACATCCAGTTCAAACACATTTCATATGTCAAAATGCCACAATTCATAGCCAGCCCCCTACATGCATATGGAAGTGAGGAAAGACAAAAATCACAGAGCAAATGCTCAGGTTGCAGAAGCAGTTCAGGTTCTTTAGCCAATGGCCAGGAAAAGCAGAAGACCAAATCCAATGCTTAGACTAACTCTCTTCCTCTCCTTCAGTTTTCAACAGATGCTTGGAAATAATCACTTCTTTCTAAACTTTCCCTTGAGAGTGACTGCATATAAAGAATCTTTTCTGCTTTAGAAGCAGGTGGTCATGAGAGAAAGTCAAGAATTTTCCTTGGTGGGCTTTCTCCAGTAGCTTTCTCCTACTCCACAGGCAGTTTTTCTGTTTTCATTAATCCATGTCTATGGAAGCCATTTCCACTTGAGACACCTGCCCTGTCTGGAATTGTACGGTGTCTTCTGCTGGAAATCCAACCACTTACACAAGGAGCCACTGATGTGAGGAGTGCTGAGGGCCACAGTCACTTGAACAATCAGGTTCCTTGCTTCCTGGCAAACACACTGATTAATGACCAGCACCCCTCTGATTTCAAGCTCTGCTTCACCAGCGCTCATAGTTCAGAGACAATATAGACAATTTCCAATATATCTTTCCAGACAGTTAACTGTTCTGTCATATTTTATCAGTAACTTTATTTTTTTTCATTGATCCTTCATATTCTTTTAACTTGAGGCTTATGGTAGTCCTTCAAGTCCAGAAGGTTTCAGCAAAAATTCTGTGGAAGATCTAGTCCAACCTGTCTAGGCCTGTGTCACAGACAGACAGAAGGTAAGACTACAACACCATTTGATTTCAGCTTGCTTCCAATACTTCACATTTCTCCATCCTTTGCCGTTCTCAAATTCCATCATTACATTGTTCCCTAATGGTTCAGCTTTTCTTGTCATCATACCTCCAAATTTGCCACCTTATTGCTTCCAGGATCAACTGCTGGTAGAACTTTTTCATGCACCTGATGAATTATCACTCATGCAAGCCACTTGATAACAGGCTGTTTCTCTGTGCAATTCATTGTGTATTTTCACCCTTAAGCCATTAGCAACCTTCAGCTTGCTTTCCACAGAGTCCTTTACAACCTGGCCTCAGGCAACCAGCATTACTTGGAAGTTCAGTCACAGAAACAGGAGCTATAAACCACCTGTAAATTTTAAAAATTAGCTTTGTTTCTCTCTGCAGTTTCCTTCACCTGCCTTTGTCAATTTCACCCCCCATCACTATCGGGCAAGGGAAACTTTCGATACTCTGCTGCTTGGAAACAATGGTATTACCCATACCTTCCCAACTGAAGCTCAGAGCTCGGGTCTGATGAGGCATTACTCCTTCAGTAATCATCCTGCAAAAACTGAAAACCATGTCTTGCTTTGGTTTCTAAGTAAAAACTTTATTGAGAAAGCCTTTCAATTTCTGTTTCGAAGTTGTCAAGACAATGGTATATACTTAGATCGAGGGTTTTACTTTTAAGTTAAGGGTTTTACTTTAAAGCTTGATTCATTATTATTAAATGACAAAGTTTAATAATCCATATGACAGCCAAATGATTAGCACAGTTACTATTTTCAGCAGTATATTAATAATTTTCCATTGCAAAACCTATCTTAACCTACCTATAAAAACTTCTATGGGATGGTATTTTGTCATAACCAAATTGCTGGTCCTGAACTCCACATCAAGACCACGTGCTGCAATGTAAGTTCTGTCCAAAATGAGCATGCTTGACACCGACACAAATTGAGGAATTTAGGCCTTAACTTATGTGCACTCAGTTTTTGCTCTCCTCAAGAGCACATCCTAATAAGATGCTGACATTGCAGTCAAACCTCAGTCTCCTCCAATTTCAGTTAAATTTCAGCCTGCATTTTACCCTGAACAGCAAAAAAATTATTGATCAAAAAGACAACTCAGGCATCGAATTGCCTATTCAAAGGATCGGCAAACACTAGAATAAGTAGACCTATCACATTTATATAGAAACACAGAGACTTGGATTTCACAGATAATGTACATCACCCCTTGAGTACAGCCTGACTGGACTTAATCATCTTCCCTTGCTTATGGTGCATGGCCACTTAAAAACTGAAGTTATTTATTTTCAAGTAGCTCACCAGCATTTAACAGGCACTAAAATGTCTGTGTTTCCTATACAATGGAAAGCATTAAACTCCCAAGAATATTAGCATTATTTGCCTCTATGTGACCCAGCTGGATGGAAATATATCTTCAAATGTGAAAACTGACTCCTACCTATGTTCTTTCAAATTTCCTGTATTTTGGTGCAGAACCTGTGGATTCAGGTGGGCACAGCAGGAATAGAAACATAATTTTTAACAGGCTTTGTAATAGATTACACAGACAGATGGAAATACAACAAACTATTGAAAGAATTGCCACACCACATACCATGCCTACTTTGCTGACAGTTTTATAAACAACTCAGGGGCTGATTTCCACAAGGCAGCTGCCCAGCACAACAGAGCACTGCCTCCCACCCCCATGTGACTTGATGCAGCACCTTCCACGAAGCTATGCCAACTTATACCAGATGAAGAAGATCTTACCGAGTGTGACTGCGACTGCCTGCCAAGAAACAGGCCTGCAATCACAGCCTCAGCAGAGAGAGGCTTGCAGCTCACAGGCAGCACAGCAGTGAGAGCCCAGCAGGCTCCCTTCACCTTCTGAGGGGACACTGGCTAACTTCTGTTTCTCCTCACAATGTCTGCTAGGATCTGGACGGACTAAGACATCTGAGAAAGTTGAGCACATCCCTTCCATCCCAACACTTTGAACCTTAAAGGACTGGGTAAAGTAAATAATCTTCCAGCTGTGGCCTACTTTGTGCCATTATGTTTAGTTCATACAGATGACAAAGCTAATTTTACAATAAAAGCACCTCTAAAAACCAATAAAACTGTTTTACAAGGATAAGGGAAGTATCTGTAGAAAAGCTGACTGTATCCAAAGCTCCCTATAAAAAAATACACTAGTGGAAATACATTTTGGGAAACTAGCTTAGAGTAACCCCACTTTATCTTAATAATCCTGAAGTCATTGTCATGTTTCCAGTTTTGCGCAGACTTATTTTTCTCCCTCAACCCATAAGGCTGTATTTCCTTTACTTTGCTTACAAACCACTATAAATGGACTCAACTCCAGTGTCATTCCAAAAACAACAAGATCCCTCACAAGCCACATTAGGATGTTTTCCAGACTGGGGGAGGGTGAGGGATGGTGGTGTGTGGGGGTGGGGTGTAACATGGTAATTAAAAAGCACATATCAAAAAAACCCCACTCCACCAGCAATCACCCAACTCACTGCTCCAATTCCAGCTATTTGCACTGTCAATAGATAAATAATTTTAACTTAATAGTGAGTCCTAGGCCTATGCACAATATTAACACTACATAGCTGATAAAGAAGACACAGTTTTGGATGAGGATTTTTGATTTCCATCGGATTTACTATGTAATCAGTTGATCTAATTCCATCAAAAAACTCTTTAGATTAAACACCAATTAAAAAACCACCAGATTAGACAGATTAGCTATGAGATGGTTTAGCACCAGCCAACCTGCTGTATAACTCTGCTGCTTTTCATAAACAGTTTTTTCATTCTGGCTTTATGACCATCTCTTTCTGTTTTCTGAAATAGATGTAATCATCCTAAGTGTTTGGGACTGCCGATAAAACTCCCAACTGGTAAGAAAACAAAATTCCCAGGATTTTTTTTTAATTAAACAAGGCTTTAGCAACATTTTTGATCCATTACAGAACAAATAGGCAGCTCAAAGGGGAAGCAAAAGAAGGAATCAATATATTTCAGCCTAGCATGTTAATGGGACACAATACTGGAATGTGTATATGTAACATGACATACATTTAAAACGTTCAGCCAAAACAAGAGCTCAGTAACTGCAAGGCCCTTTTCAGGTCAGCCTGAACAGCCAGCCAATGTTCTAGGGACAGGGATAAGCCACTTTTCTCCACAAGAAAGACATCAAGAATAAAGTTCACAAGAAAACACAACAAGCAAAAATCAGGAACACCAAACCTGCTACCAAAATTACATGCAAGGAAAAAATATTTCAATTAAATCCCTGGAAGGACAAAGATTTTGGTTCACTCATACTACTTCATACAGTATTTCCAGTTCAGGTTCCTGTAACAGAGGGGGGTTTTTATGTAAAAAGGCTCTAATTTTTGACATTCTAAAACAGTGTCCTCACTGGAAGGAAAGAATGCATCAGATTTCCATTTTGCCAGAAATCGCTATTCATACTGGAACACAAAGAGATAAGACAGATTCTCGTAATGATGCTTGGAAATAATCTGCCCTGAATTTCAATGTATTATTACATTTTCTAGTATACTTTGCATTTAATTACTCGCTTCACCAGCAGTTGCTCATTACACATAAATCACGTCAATCCAATCACTCTAAGCATTTGTAAATTGTTGGTCTCTACCAATATAGAAGATAATGCATTTTAAGGTCACTGTAAGTGTTCTTTAAAATATATATTACACATTAATGTATAGTAATGTACTATTCATCTTCAACCAAGCTGGGACAAAGTCCCTCTCTTCATTTGACTGAATATAGAAAACCATCCATAGAACATATTTTCTATGTATTAAAATCCAATTCTAAGCATTTTAATTTGCCTGGATCCACAAGACAGTGTTATGCAGCAAGAACTAGAGTCAGCAAGAAGTTTCTACCCTCCCATCATCCTCATGTGTATGTCAGCACTTACTTGGCTAAGCCTAACTCATCTACAAAAACCCATTTATCCCAGCACCAGCTTAAGGTGTTTCTGAGTTACAGAGAATCTACCCAGATGAATGACAGAAACTTTCACTCCCACATTTGAAATCCAGTACCCAGCCAGGTACCCACTGTACCCCAAATAAAACCACCAACTTATGACATCTAAAATACTGCACTAACTGGCACGGGAAGCATAAATGTTATTAAAACTGGACAGAAAGGTCTTACTAAGATTACAAGTGGAGACAGAAAGGAACACTGGGAATTCATGGTCTTTCCCATACACCATTTTCAGGACTGAACAAAAATTATTTAGAGATATTTGTGCATTTTTCTCTCCACCACATCAATAAATGAATGAAGATGTGGAAGTATGGTAGCTTTATTTCCCATCCCATATGCAGGCATAGTAAGTTCCTCACAGAAGAGTACATGACATAACTTCTAAGATTATCAGACACCAATCAGTAACAGTTACCAAATTTTAACACTAATTACTGAAAGTGCGTATCTTCAAAATTTGCTTGCAATGTTTAAGTGTCTAAGAATTAACTGTGTTCTGTGTCCTGGCTATGCTGTGCACACACAGGTGTGACCTACAGTCACTGCTGTGCAAACCTGGCTACCTGGTTTCCAGCTGGACATTGGCCCCCAGGCTTGACATTGTTGGCAGGATCTCAGCAGAGGTATTGCAGCCCTGTTTTCCTTTTCTTAAATAAAACAAGCGCCTGAGAAACACACTGCCTCTAAACATCTGAAAATACAGATGCTGCCTTGGAAAGCCTTAAACAGGAGGAAAGCGGAGGATCGCAGTTCCAAAAAACAGGTTAAATTTTTTATTTAGGAATTCAGTTACTGCACTTCAATCTTTGCTAAGCATGCTCACCATTGAGTGCTTGGTACTCCACCATGCTTTTAGCAGGACTTGCAGGCCAGGAATGGGCAGTCATAATTGCCTTCCCAATTACTGGTTGCACAAAAAGTGAATTTAAAATGAACTAAACCAATTACTATGTATTTTTTCTCACAGGGACCTATGTGCCTGGCCCTGCAAGCAGGAAGGAAGGGTTCCTGCCAGGCAGCAGGCTCCCCCGACTTCTCCTGCAGTGAAAGCAGTGTAAGTAATGGCCAATGCCACCAGGGCAACCTGTGGCCACACAGAGAACAGGTGAGGGCCTAGAAATATGTTCCCTGGGCTGGCCAAGGAGCACAGAAGGAGAAAAGAGGATGATACACTTGGGTCCTGCTGGTCACCTCTGGGGAAGCTTAAAAAACCCAGGAATTGGAGACAAAACCAAGAATGCTAATGTGGGCTAGCAGGGAAGTTCAAATAAACCTTTTTTGTTCTTGTTTCTATTGCATTACTAGATGTAATTACAAGCTGCAAGTAGTGAGCGACATAAAAACCAGGTGTTCTCACTGCACTGGCCAAAGTTCTGAAACCTCACATCAGGGTATTTTCTATCGTATGCCTAATATCTATTTTCTATGAAATGGTGATTTCTTCCTACTTGTAAGAGATGCAAAGAGGGTCCTAGAACCCAGTGGTAAAGTATCTACTGTCTTTGCTGCCCCTAATTTTGATTCTGTCTAGATTAAAAAGTTGTACACAACAGCTTATGTAGCTTAATACAGCCTTGGGTATGGACTGTTTTACTGATACATCAGTATGGCCTTTACTACCTGAATTTCATGTACACATAAAATATCTTTTAACTATTTCAAGACCATTGCTGAAGATGTACAAGATGCTCCACTTGTTCCTCTCTTAATCTGCTGGTGGTCTGGGATCAGTAAGGATGGCAGCAGCTCAAAGAAGTACTACCACTTCTATAATCTCATTCAGGATCAAGCAAGTAAGAGCTCACAGAAATCAAACTATAGAGGCAGTGGGCAACTCCCCACACTTAGCAGAAGGTTTTGGAAATGCTGCCTCACTGCTCCTCAGTAAAAAAACCTTGATTGGTTCATCTGCATTTGAAAGCCCTTCTCCTCTTGACTGGATAGAGATATAGAGCAGAATATTTTTAGTGAAAATAAAAACAGGCTGGCTTTATTTTCAAGACCTCTTGCAAATAAGATAGAGTTGTGAGATTTCTAAGGTCAAAAGTTGTTGTCTGACTTTGAAAGCAGCCAGCTGAGACAAGATACTGCAGATCTTAGACCACTTAAAAGGGTATGGTAATGTAATCCATTTGCCTTTACATCCTGGGACTTTGCTCTTTTTTATTTGTTTAAATTATGGCATTTCAGTGAAATTGAACCAAGGTAATTCACATATGTATGCAACTGTTTTAACTTCTGAATGAAATAAGTGCTGTGAATGAAAAAGCCAATGCTGATCCCTGAAGCTGAAAGCCTGGAGGAGATATTACAGGATAAGAATTAAGCACAAGTCCTTATCTTCTCTAACAGATCTTGAGTCTGGAAGTAGAAAGCATGATCCCTCAGTGACCCCTCCGCGAAGGTGAACAAGCAAGAAGCGCTGCCTCCACTAGAAGATTCTCCCAAGTCTGGGTTCAGCTTGAGACAAAAACATGTAGCAGTTTTCCTGTTCAGATTAGGAGAGGTGCCAAAACCCAAGAGTTTATTTTTGTGTCTGACTATACAATAGTATCACAGAGTTACAACTCATTACCCCTGGAAGCAATAGAATAACATTAGTAAAAACATGCAGAAGCCAAACGCAACCTTCTCTTCTTCAGCTGCTCCAGAAAACAGCCATCTATCAAATCACTACAGGGATGCAGTAATATCTCATGGGAGAAGAGCCTTCACAAAGAAACTGAACGACCATCAAGCCCAAAGTTAAGCACAGTCCCACTGCCAAATGGCTTCTGTCTTCTAAAGGATGAAGGCTTCCTCCGTTTCTAACCTTCCCTTTCCTCTATATGCCTGCCCTGACTGTGATATCCCATCTTCTCCTCTGCACTATCAAGATACCCGGCAAGCCCTTCCTTGATACACCATAACTGAAGGACACCACAGAGTCTACAGACTCTGCTGCTCGTGTTTTCTGCTGTTTCAGTAGCCCACAAAAGCACACCATGGATTCTGGCACAGGATGGCTGCCTGTGAGTAACTGGGAGAACTGAGTAACATGGAGAAGGACGGAAGGACAGAGAGGGGAATGCTTTACACTTTTTGGAACTGATGAAACAAAATCCACAAACTCCATCTGTTTCATCCAGTGCCTAGGCACAAAGCACTCTATGCTATCCATGCTGCTGCTCCAGCAGATGGACCTACCAGCATGGAAAAAGAAACACCTGCAAAACCAACCACTTCTCTCCTGTTCTGACAAAGTAAGGACAATTGTCTGAAACAGTGCTGGCCACACATGTCGAAGCAAAATATCACTGTAAATCCCTAGCAACCACCAATTCACCCTTATTCATTTCACTGCTTTTTCCATAGAGCTCTGTAAGCCAGATATGAGTGGCTTTCCATGGCCATATGGATCACCACTGACCTAGACCTAAGGGCAGCAAGTATTGCATCACAGTGTTCTCTTTAAAGTATTTTAAAGTAGAAAAATCAGATTTTTTCCTCTGGAAGTACTCACATTTGTCATCATTGCATTGTAGAAAGAAAAAGTATTGAGAAATATGAGGTAAAAAGATTTTGGATCCAGTGAGGTTTTTTTACACCATTACAAAGGGATATACATATATACATAAAAGATCAGGATGGCTCAAATGTTTATCTCACCAGCTTTACAAAGTCCAGTTTATAGAAGGTGATTGTACAATTTGCTCTCTATGTCAGCATGATGTAGGCATCAGCCACTTTATCTGCTGAAGCAGAAAATAAAATTTAAGTAACCATCCAATCTTGACTGCTTGTTTTAACAGCACTGCCCATCTAAAGTTCAAACAATCTTTTATCCACCATGTAAAAACATACATTAAAGATGGTAAAACACTGAGCTATATAATTTCACACTTCAGTATATGATCACTGAGGCATTTTACCTTTCCTCTGATTCTGTGTTCAGTGATAATACATAAAAATATATAATACATATATATAAAAGACATAATAATACATAATACATTATAAGTCTTTTACAATTATTAGGACCACTGTGAAAAGGTTTTAGGATACTAGTAGATTCACACTCGTGTTCAAGTAATTGGGCTGAAATTCTAAATCTGCTTCAACTAGCAGTACATTTCCATCAACTTCAGATGGGTCAGGATTTTATGGAAATTAGACTCTGTATGTTTTGCAAAAACGCAAATAAAAAGATCTGTATTTTTATCCAAAGTTCAAGCAACAGAATTTGTTCAGTTTCCTGTCTTCATTAGTTTTGTTGTCAAACAACAAATACCACCCCCACATGTACTTTTTAATACAATAAGACAAATGTCACTGCAATAATCTTTTGAGATTGGAAAGTCTGGCAAGGTGCCAGAGCAGCGAAAGCGATCCCATCACAGACTGTTCACCAGCAGCAGTAACACTAAATTCCTACATGCTCTGCTCGGCAACATGCTACACTGAAAAACATGAAAACACGTTCATGAAATTAAAGCTGATTCCCAGAGGAGCTAATGAACATTCTTTTCATTCACATTATATTTCCTGTTCAATTTTTGTAAATAAACAAAAACACTTAAGAGTTTCTCTTTTAACCTACTGTCCTTCTGCAGAATTTTGGCTGGCTTTAAGCTGCAGTATTAGTCAAGCGGCTCACTATTTTTAGAAATAAGCAATTCAATAAATCACTTGAAAGTATTATAAAGCCAATGGGGACTCTCACTCTGAGGGGAAATAAAAAAAAAGCATCATTGCTCAATCCACAGCAGTATTTACAGAGCAGACATCAGCAAGGACCAGCATGCTCCTGGCTGGCCAAGCAGCCAAGCTCTCATCTCTGAGGCACCGATTTATCCCACAGTCTAGTAAGAGCTCTCTGGTGCTCTTGTAACACTGGAATTTCTAATCTGGCAGCTAGGAAAACAGAGTAGGACTCGAGGGTTCAAAGCTGATTTACAGGACTCGTAGACATCTCTGTAACCTTGGGTCTGAAGAAAGCGTGGAAGAGCACAGGATCAAGAAAGGCACAGATGGTCTGTACATCTGCACTTGTCACAGGACACATTACAAATGTTAATTACCAGCCCATGAAAAGCACTTTCTCAATACTTTTCAGATGAAAAAAATGTCACTTCTATCTCCAAGACCCAGGGAACTACAGGCTGGCTGGTCAGCCTGACCTTGATCCCTGGGAAAGGATCACAAGATAGGGAGGAGTGGGTGATACACCCAACAGTCATGTTGCCACCCAAAGAAACCTTGACAGGTCAGAGAAGTGAGCCAACAGGGAACCTCAAGAAATCCTACCAGGGGACATGTGAAGTCCTGGACCTGGGGAGGAACAACCCCAGGCACTAATTTGTGCTTGAGGTCACCCAGTTGGAAAACAGCTTCTTAGAAAAGGCCCTGGGTTCCCGGCGGACACCAAGTTGAACATGAGCCAGCAATGAGCCCTTGTGGCAAAAAGCTGAACCGTGTCCTGGGCTGCATTAGACAAAGTATTGACAGCAGGTGGAGGGAGGTGATCCTGCCCCCTCTACTAAGACACGGGAAAAGCCACACCTGGAATGATAGGTTCAGTTCTGGGATCCCAAATACAGGAAAGACATGGACACACCTGAGAAAGTCCAGCAAAAGGCCACCAGAACGATTTCAACATGGAGAAGAGAAGGCTTTGAATAAACCTCATTACAGCCTGCCAGTACCTCAAGGGGACTTATAAAAAGGAGGGAGAGGGACTTTCTATATGGGTATAGTGACAGGACAAAGAGCGACAGTTTTAAAATGCAAAGAGGGCATGTTTAGAGTAGCTGTTATGAAGAAATCCGTCACTCAGAGGGTGGTGAAGCACTGGAACAGGTGCCTAGAGAAGAGGTAGATGCTCCAGCCCCGAAATGTTCAAGGCCAGGTTGGGTAGAGCTCTGAGCAACCTGGTCTAGTCAGTGAGCAACATCCCTGCCCATGGCAAGAAGCTTGGAACTAAATGATCTTATGGTGCTTTCCATTCCAAACTGTTCTGTGATTCTGTGATTAAGAGATTGGATTATCTCTCTTATGAGGAGAGCTGGGACTGTTCATCCAGGAGAAGAGAGGGCTTAGGGGAATCTTAAAAATGTCTAAAAACACCTGAATGGAGGGAACACAGAGCCAGGCTCTTCTCAGTGGTGCTCAGTGCCAGGACCAGAGGCGATGGTCACACACTGAAACGCGGGAGGTTCCCTCTGAACACCAGGAAACACTTCATTATGAGAGTGACCCAGCACTGGCACAGGTTGCCCGAAGAGGCTACGGAGTCTCCCTCCTTGAAGATATTCAAAACTCATATGGACACAGTCCTGGGCAAACAGCTCCACGTGACCCTGCCTGGGCTGGGGGCTTGGACCAGATGATCTCCAAGGGTCCCTTCCCAACTCAAACATTCTGTGACAAAGACTGAGCAGCACATCTCTACCCACTGGTATGTACTGAATACCTGAAGGCTGTCAACTGATCATTCTCAACTGACCTCATTCTAGACTGAAAATAATATAACAAATAAAGATCAGAACTGTTAGTGGCTTTGCCTTTATTCTTACACAGTTACAGTTTTCTAATACAATTCCTTTTAGAGGCAAAGTGGTTATGTTCAGTCTGCATCCAAACAACGACAACAAAATTACATTAAAAAATCCTCAGCAAATTAGTCCCATTCATTCTTTATTAGGGGAGAGTGGAGAAAAAAATACTATCTTACTTTCTCACCACCCCCAGCTCTGCCTCCAGTAATCCACATTATTTATAAACTTTTAAAATTTTTCATAAGGAAATTAAAAAAAAAAAGTCCCAAGTCTAGTTATGAATTTTCCACACCAACTTCACCAGGCAGGTTTTCACTCAAAAACAACATGAAACTGAATGAAGTTTGAAATTTAAAAAATTAACTTTATCTACTTACAAAAATATGGCTAAGCTGCTGGTGTTTATCTGCCTCTCTCGTCTCACCCTTCGGCTGCTCCTCACAGTCCATCAGTGTCCATCCATATCTAATCTTACTCTCTGCATACGTGGGCAAAGCAGAACCATGCTTGTTCTGAGTTTGTACACAGCCTAGCCTAACAGGCTCCAAGTTCAGTACATGACTTCTAGTGTTCTAATAACTAGCAGTATTTATAAAAATAACATTATCATTATTAGTCTGAAAGGGAACATCTAATTTTCCTCTTAAGTTCCTAATGTGTCTTACAAGGTCTCTCCTCCACTAAGCAAATTTGGTATTTGAAGCTTGTATTTTGCAAATTGCCTCTTAAAATACATTTGCACACACATATGAAAGTTAAATTAAATAACACTTTGCTAATCAACCAGAAAAACCCACTTGTTTTGTCCACAAGGAGCCTACAGTACATTCAAACAGCAAAGCTGAAAGTCTGATTTAAAGGACAGCAATGAATTCACACCTGGCTTTAGAAAGAATGCAGAGAACGGAGCAAAAGAGCAGAGAGTGAATTCAACGCAGCACAACAACACACATAAGTAACAGGCAACTGATTTCTTCCACACAAGCTCTGAAGATTCTTCTGCATCCCATATATCACAGAGATGTCTTTATCTTTAAAAAACAAAAAAAAGGGTGAAAAAAACAACCTAAAACATAACAAACCACAAAAATTGTGTCCAAAAGCATAATTTTTCATGAATACCAACATCTGCCATCCCCACTCTGAAACCTCTGGCACAGACTTGTTCATGTTCCTTACTTTGTACCTGTTAGAAATTTCACTTCACAAGGTGAGTAAAACTGAGCCCAATGTTAAAGTGTTAAAGTGTAAGCATGAAGGTAAAGTCTTGCTTACACCGCTTGGGCATTTGTATTCCTCCGCCATCACTGCACAGCTCTCTGGGCCTTTAGTTTTTGGTTTTTACTCATCATCTGATCATTTTCCATCATTTTGGGAGCTATGTATTTGCAGGAACAAATCCACTTGTGGGAAGTTCATCCTTCTGAACTACCAAGCAGCACTCACAAGCAAGCCAGTATCTGGAATAGCTAGTTCCATGGGTAAGGAACAGGTGCAGCACCCACAGTCAGCTGGATTTGGAATGTCCTGTGTCCATACTCTAAGCCTGGGGACAGAAATTGGGCTGGAGATAAACTGGCAGCTCAACTGGGCTAAACAGAAGAAAGCACTAACCCCTCTACTATTCCTAACAGTAGAGAAAACATTGCAACATGCTGGCATGCTATCACAAGCCCATGTTCACTACTAGCCCACATTCTCAATCACAGCACTCTAAGGTTTATAGGAAAATTAGCATAGCTCTGCTACTTGCAGTGGGGTTTTCTTCTAAGTACCTGATAAAGTCAGCATCAGAGACTGCTTATGGACCCTACTTCAAAACCTCCTTTCCATATCATCAAACCCAGCAGTTTCCACAGACTGCATTAACCCCAGCATGGTACTAACGGGGCTGCTTGTGATATCTGAACTAGGCTCCATACAAAAGATGAATTAAACAGGACTGCAAATTAATCCACGCTTCAAGACAAAGTACTAGTAATTACACTATTTATACTTTTTCATCTCATTTCAAATGGCTGAAAATCCAAATGCAGCCAAAGCAAATACGGGCTGCACAAAAAGTTTCACATGCAAAATGAGTCTGCATAATCAGCACCTTGGTGTTACTGGTTTCCATACAGAGATTAATGAACTAGTTCTGACATAGTAAGAAAACACAGCACTTCTCAACAAGGCTTTACAGGCTTTCCAAGACTCTCTGGCTATTCTGCCATTACCCACCAGCCACATATAGCACACTCGTGCCTCTTTCAGCTTGTTAGCATAGCAGGGGGAAAAAAGCAACAAAAATGTTCTCCAGTGTCCTCCTCTTGGACATCTACACAGCTACAGCAAAATAAAGACACAATTTTTGTATCTTCCCCATGATCATCAGTCTCTCTTTTCTGTCATATATGTTCTCTCTTGCCATGACTTCAGAAACTGGAGAAATAATATTTATCTTTATAAAGTACTTCTTCCTCTCTATCCTCATGCTTAAGAGTGAGGGTCAAAACCAGACTACCAATGGCACAGCCACCGGACTTCGTTCTGCAGCAGAGAATATGGCTCTAAGACCTAATAGCACCAGTACTTCGCTGATCTTGACTAGTGGACCAAATTCTCAGGCACCTTTTAACAATATTAACTCTACTGCTGACTCTACAATGCTTTCATCCATGTATCACAGGCAGTCCATAGAAGTGACAAAGTCATAAGCCCCTGAGACCTCTAGCTTTAAAATGCCATTCCACCCAAGGGCACAGACATCAAATGTACATGTGAATACACACCAGAACATTGTGTGATGCTTTTTAATTGCATTATCCAGATAGCATACACTGCAAAACCAGCACCCAAATCACTTTGCTTTCAAGTCCAATTAAATTCTGAAGCTCCTCAGGATGTCTCTCATCTCTTATTATGAAGAGTATTAGTCACTGCAACAATTTATGCCATCCCTCAGGAGTGGACACCCCTTCAATATACTTTGCTCCCAGTCCCCAGTTCAGAAGCCCAGGTCTGGGAGTCAAATGCTGCTGACTCCATGCCACTTCTCCACGTGGAAGGAATTCCAGTTGACAAATCACAACCAGATCGTGTCAGTCCTATTACCCTCCCAGTGTTTTGCAGTTGGACCTCTGTATTCATTTCATGCCTGCTTCTCTCATTAATAGAAACACAACCTACTGGGAAAACCCACCTGGCCTTCCCACACACTCAGGGCCACACAGCCAGAGCTACTTTTGGGAAGCTTCGCAGCTCAGTCACTTCAGACTTTAAAGCACCCAGAAACACAATGCCAAGGGCAGAGAAGTTTAATCTGTTACTTTAAAATTACTTGGAAGAACCCTCACATTAAGATTTGAGAACTCCCACACCAACAGTCTCTAAAGAAATACACAGATAATTTATTTATGTCAAATTTTAAGATTTCTTAGTTTATAGTACTCTAAAGTATAAATAGAGAAAGCAGAAACTGAGCAGGTAATGACAGTCAGAAATATTCCTCCGAAGAGGGTAAATATGTGCACCTGGTTACCAATGGTGACTTGACAGTTTATTATGTACACTAAAAGTAGCCTAACAGGCATTACTACACTCATCTCATCTATAAGGTAGGTTTACTATTCAAGGAAGTAAATACATCCCAGCACAATATTTTTGTACGTAAACATACACCTAAGTGTAAGGCAGAAATACCAGCAACCTCCAACAGTCCTACAACCTGAAAGCATGTTGAGGGTTGACAAAAAGAACAGTACACTCCCATATTTTATGCAGATCATACCTATATAATCCAGTTATATTTCAGATTATTGTGCTCCACTTGAGAATTTCACTCTTTTTGCTTATTCGAAACACACAAGAAGTTCCTCTAAGCCTCCTCTACCACTTAAGAGTTTCCGTACAAAGGGGAGAATGACGGGACCAGAAGCCCATTATGGTGCTCTTCATCCTAAAGCTACCACTCAAGTGTCAAGCTTTGGTTCTGTAGCAACAAAACTGTACCAGCCTGTCAGGCCTCACTACTATGGATGGTCTGACCCAGACACCGTAACCACAACTCATGGCATTTAACAGACCCAGTGAAGAGCTACAGACAGGGTCTGATGACCCAACTGTGTCAGACTGATTCTCAGTGCTGTAACAAATTTGCTCTGAAGCAATATAGGAATAACTTGCATTTCTGCTGCTGTTTTCCTTTGCGTGTTGTTTGTTTTGGATTTGTTTCCTTTTTTTTTCCCCCCCATCTGTGGATACAGGAAAGACCCCAGTGGTAACACAGCACTACTAATTATCTAACCCTGAATCCTTATCAAGTAAGAATGATTACCTAGATTAAAAAAAATTAAAATCAATTCAAATTAGTGCCCCTTAACTTTCATACACATTTATTTTCCATAACCAGTGCACATCTATCACATGAATCCTCTATAGAACTATACATAGACTTAATCCTACTACCCTGGTTATCCCAAGAGAAAAATAATTACAGAAAACGCTTCATAATAAAATCATTAAGCTTCAATCTGCGGGATCTTAGCCGGTGGGTGTGTTCATCAGGTTGTTCCAAACCGCACCGATTTCAGCGCACTGCCCGCGCACGCTTCGGTGGGATTTGAATCGGGCCTCTGCACAGAACGGCTGCATTCCTAAACTTTCCACATGTCGCCCAACCAGGCCTCCGACCACGGCCACCCGCGCTCGCAGGAGCTCTACCCGGCCCCGGCAGCTCGCACGCCCCGCAGGCACAGCTCTCCGAACACCTCTGCGCACACGGCCGGGCTGAACATCCTTCCAACCCCCGCCAGCCGCGCGCTTCACCCAGCCAAGTCTCCACTCCCAATGCCCAAACTCCTTCAGACCCCAGTGGCTCCCCACGCCCCCCGCCCGCTTGCAGCCAGCCACCCC
>VZRV01003964.1:433456-629370 GCA_013398115.1 Falcunculus frontatus
GGCAGCCCCCGCTCCATGCCCCCGCCCGCGATCCTGTTCGGCTTTTCCCTCGGATTCCTGCCGCTGCTGCCGGCGGAGCGCGGCCCGTAAACACGCGCGGCGGGGCCGCCGAGCCACACGGCGCTCCGCCGGAGGGGGTGCGGGGAGCGCGGCGGCGGCGGCGGCCCCGCCCGGCCCCTCGGAAGGGGAAGCCCGGGGGCCGGGCCCCCGAGAGGGAGGGAGGGCCGTGTCCCTGCAGCGATGGTTCCTGCGTATTTCCTACGCGGTGGCGGAGGCGGGCGCTGGTCCCGGCTCCGATCGCCCCTCCGCCAGCAGCCGCCTCCCGCCTGCCCCTCTCCGTGGCCCCGTGCGGTTCGGGCTCTGCAATGATCGGTGCCACAGCGAGTTATAAATAAACACCGTAAAGCCCCCGCTGCTTACACGTCGGAGGGTTGTGTAAGACTTTAGGCTTCCTTAAAAAAATAACCAAATAAAGCCATTGTAATCTTCCTCTGTGAGGAGAAAAAAAAAAAGTTTAGAAACTTTTATACAAAGGCTCAGAAATCGGCAAATGTGTAAAATGTCCCAAACTTGGATCTGTCACACCTCATGATTGTTGAGCTAAAGCCGATGACCAGGGACCCTCTGACGTGAATGCGGTTGGGACAAATTGTACTCGAGCAGTTACCTGCTTTACAGGCACAACAGAAGTGCGAGCGTGTACTACTGAACACGCAGTGGGATTTGGGTACAATACACATAATGTAAAATGCAGCCGAGGTCGCAGCTAATGGCTGTGGCAAGTTCAATTCAACTGCAGCAACCCCCCTGGGAAACAGGAAAAGGTCTTAAGTTCCATGTACTAAATCTCACTTATTTCTCTTCCGGGAGATTAGGGCTTTGGTTTTGTTTTCAGAGGGAAGATGTAGTAGAACAAAAACTGAATTTTGAAGTGGTGGTGTTTTAAGCATTTTCTTGTGATTATCTTTTCACCTGTAATGTTTTGGCTTGAATTTCTAAGTATTTTTAATTTTTTTTTTTTTTTTTTGTTTATAAATGGTTGGGCTTTGTTTAGAAACACTTCAGCTGTTCTGTTCTGCTGACTTCCTTTGGTAGAGGTGTGTTGTATTTTAATCTAGAATTAATGTAAGCAAAAAGAAAACCTTGCGGGTACTAACATGCTACTAAATACAAAGGGCTCTTTTCAAGTGTTTATAAAACAAACTTATTTGTGTATAATTTCTTTTTTTTTTCTTTTATTTATTTTTTTTTTTTTAATTTGAATGAAGTGTCAAGTCAGGCTTTTTTTTTTGTGGGAGGAATGGAGCAGCAGGGAAGAGCAAAGCAGAGGGAGAAGCCAGCAGGAGTCTTCCTGGAGGCTTTTTGTCCTATTGGTATTAAAGATATTTGGCCAAAAGGTGCTAACACAATGCACAAATTTGGTGTAGGTGGCAAGATAAAAGTTTCACTTGAGCTAGACCTTAATGAAGCATCTATTGCCTTGTCTGAGTTAGTAATTTGGAACACGTTACTTGGATAAACAGAGTCTCAAAGTGGAAAACAAAGGCAGAGTGAAGCAGCTCAGGGAAGTACAACACAGAAAAGAAGGAACAGGAATGGCAGAGGATGGTTCTGGTCACAAAGGAAGGACAGCAGAAGAAGAGTGGAAGGGCAGGAGGATCAAGTAGTAGGAATGGGAGGCTAGCCCCAAGGCAGTGAATAATAGCAGAGGTGTTGATGAAACCAAAAATTTTATTTCTAATACTTATTTCCTCACAATTTTTCCTTGAACACAACTCTTCTTCATGGACAGCTTACTGGGACAGAGGAGAAGAGGACTAGACACCCTTGGAAAGAGGCTTGGGATAATTACTCATGATGCAGGTAAGTGTACTGAAGACACTTGATACAGCTGTTGTAAAAAGTTTAGATTGTTTTCCTTTTGTGTCTCTATTTCATGGTCACATTGCTCTTTGTGCTGCTCACTTCAGCTGTCTGCAAAACCCAAACTTAGGAGACTTGGAACCTAGATTACTATTTTCCTCAAGTTCTTATGGATTAACGGCAACTGATTTTAGAGGAGAATTAACCTCTTCTGACACAAAGCATTATATGAACAGCCAGCTACATGAATTATTATTTTGAGTATTTTAATTTTAATAACTAAAGTGTAGCATAGTTTTTTCAAAAAGGAGGTTACTTAACTGACACCACCTAACCTTGCTAGTTATCTACAAGTAGATTACAGAGAACGATACTCCTTTGCACATGCATTTTGCAAATGTTCTCCTCTGTTGTACCCTTTATTTTGCAAATTGCAGACATTGAGATGAAGGGTCTATAATTTCCTAGCTTGCCTTTCTCTTGCAACACTGGTGCTGCACTGGCACACATCCACTTTGCTGTGACTTCATTTGAATACAGCAAATTCTTTATTATGATGAACAAAAGATTGCTCTCTGGTCTGCTTTGAATCTCAGTCTGCTCATGGAGATTAGTGGGTTTTGAGCAATGCCAAGTCACTAAATATCTCCGCTTCACTGATCTCAAAGACATTTGTGACAAGGGATTTAGTAGTCATTTTCATGCATGTTCTTGCCTTTGAATGGATAATACCTTAGTAGTTCTGCTACCCATTGCTATTTGATTCTCCATTTCATTTAAAAGGGTTTAAATTCAAAACTCCTCTTTACTCACATATTGTTGCTTTGAGATACATAAACAGATTTGTTTGTGGTTTTAATCCTTGAATACAACTCTCCTTCACCTCTTTGCTTTTATTTGCAATTTGGGGTTTATTGTCATTCATGTTACTAAGAAATACCTTGTGGCTCAACAATGTCTTACATTGATGTTTATAATATTGCTTCTGTCAATGCATTGAACAAAACCGTGTATAATAAAGCAGGATCCTGAAATGACAGATTTTAAATTTTCTCAAAGACTGGTGGTCAGCCTTTTTTTCTTTTCTGCAAATTTCTTAAGACAAGGAGTATTACGTTATTTTGATGTACAAGACAGAAATTGATAAACCCTTAAAAAACACAGGGTTAAATTTTCCAGAAGCGGACACATTCCAAAAGCCTTGTGTGGCTGCCAGGTCAAACTGTAGCCTTCTCTTTTAGTTATTCCAGGAGAACAGCAATTAATCTCCAAAGCTGGGTTTGGTTTCGGAAAATGGATGAGTACAGTGAATTCCTTATTAAACTAAAGAAATTTACTAAGCCAATTTCCTTAAAACAGTAAAAGCAAAAGTGTTCAGAGCTCAGCTTACAGAAAATTCAGATCCACCAACACAGACATAGGTAAGAGAAGTGTTAAGAAAGGCTGAAAAACCCCCCAATAGACCTTGGTGATAGTTTCTCTACAATGAAGTTGCTCCTAGTTTAGGATTTGGCTGTTGTACTCCCAATCCATGCACAGCAAAGGATATAATTTACTCGTAGTATTTCAGAAACGTTTTCTATGTGAATCTTTGAAGATTTGTCTTTCTTGGTATCTCTACCAGCATTCCAAAGGCCTGTACTGTTCTCTGAAGTATGAATTTCTACTGATGACTCTAGTGGATCAGCCAGGGCCTTTGCTTCTGTACGTAACACACTCTGACATCAGCAACACAAAACCAAAGTGGGTGGCATCAAAACCTTTCAGGAAAGCTGTCAGTGCTGTGCTGCACTCAGAGCAGTAAGCCACAAAGAGTGTGTTTAGGGGGAGCAGTCTGCCTGAAAGAATTGCTGTCACTTCTCTTGCTCCAAGTGCCGGATCAGCCTGAGCTGTGAGCCACTGATCATTTCCACCTGCTGTTCGTGATGTTGGTCAGGAAAGATACCTGACCTCAGGCTATTAGATCTAGGGCAAGGGTTCACTAAAGGCAGTATCTGAACTGCCACCCAGCAATGCAAGGTCACCCTGCATCATTACTTGCTTAGGGATGTAGTAAATCTTGCTTGGTGGGATTGGTATCATTATAAAGTGTTAAAAAACTGTCTCTTGTTTTTGTACTCAAATAGACATTTTGCTGCAGTGTGACCCCGGTCTTTGCTTCTCAGGTATCCACCTCCAGCTCTTCTTACCAGACCCAGGGTTTCCACATACCTGTTTCCAGCTGTGCTCCACAGGGATCCCATCACCTTTACAGATTTACATAGCTTCCAGCACAAATGTAGTTAAAACATCTTCCAGCTGCCAGCATTTCAATCCCAGGTAAAAAAACACAGACCTCTAATCCCTGAGTTCTAACCATGTTGCAGCCACCTTGATTCCGGTGTTCTGACCTGCCCTGAAGATGCCAGCAAGGGAAAGAGGTATTACTGTTTTGCTGTGTTTCTTCCCTCAAAGCATAATTGTAAGCCGCAAGTTTTGCATGTAGACATGTACCAACAGGCACTAGGCCTGTAGAAATTTTTCCATTGATCAAACTTGAATTCCATTTACAGTTACAGTCAGGGAAGCAGCTTCCAGTGTGTGCCCAGAACATTTGCTTTACAATGAAGAATTTTAAAACCTGTCCATGAAACTTTGTAGTACTAGGTGAAGCCAGAAGGATTGTTACTGTATCTGCACAAAATTCCCACTGCTGAAAAGAGCAAGATGATTGAATAAAAGGCAAGATTTTCCAGTTTGCCTGCTAGCAATTACGAGGAACAGGAGATAATGAGGAAGAAACTAATGGCATTAATTTCAGACCAGAGTGAAAAAAAAACCAGTGCATGGTTCATCACAGGGCTAATACTCTATAATGATTGATGATTCTGTAATCAAAGCCCACATAGAGAGAAACAGGCTCTAAATTAAATGGTGTATTTCACAAATGGTTTGGAATTGTAATGCAATGATCAAGAATTTGCAGAGAAAGACTTTATGCCCCTTTATAACAAGCTGCAATGCTTCTAACAGAAATAATTAGGGTTCTGACAATGTATTTGTTTGAATGAAGGATTGAGTTTGACAATAAAAAATAGCCTGTAATCTGCGTGTCACATGCAGCTTTCTCCTGACACAGATCCTCATGGTCTAGTGCACCAGCATTCACAGCAAATTAGTCTCAATTTTACTGTATTCCTTAACTATATCGAGTGGTACTTAGAGAAATAAACTTGTTTTACCATGTCACTGCTTGTTGGATAGCTCTTACAACTGAAAAATCATAGAATGATTCAGTGATAGACTTAAAATAAAAGTCTCACTATGGTTTAACTTTCTTTTTTAGACTTAGTAGTAAGGAAAAAGGAAGAGGAGAAGGAGGAGAAATCCATTTCTCTTTTGCTTTTGAAGTCCCCCGTTTGGCAGGCCACTGGCTTCCTCAAGCAATTCACTGCAATTCCTTCCTGGAAAGCTTCCTCCTCTCTAGAAGCAAAGCACCACTCTTAGCTTTCCACGGAAGAGGAAAGGTTAGTTCTGGTTAGGAAACTGGACTAACGAGAGCAAAGATGCACTGAAAGGTCCATGTCAATTTGAGCTAAACAAAACAACTCTCCTTTTGGTCAAACTCATCTATATCCAGCACATGGGCAGATTAGCCATGCAGCACACATGATGCCTCTGACACCTCTAGGAAACACAGGGTCTGTTGCAGCCTTTCAGAAAATTTGAGTTATCCATGAAGTTTTGGATGCATCTTGCCTGTGTTCCACATAGCATATGTACATGTTCTTTTTGGGAAATCCCATGGGCAGCAGCCCTGATTCTTTCTAATGTTAGGTGTCACAGCGCAGCTGAGCTTTTTCTTCAGCCAGTCTAAGATGCTCTACAAGTGCCACTTCTCAGAGGTCCTGAACACAGTTTTTCAGCAGCTCATCAGAAAACTGGGCAGTGTTATTAACCATCTATTAAGCAACTGATAAATAGAAACGGATCTTACATTCTGTGATGGCTTGTGTGATCATACAGTCTATCAAAACACCATTTCTGAGTTACTTAACCAGTTTTGGGGGCCAGCCTAATTGTTTCAGGTCCAGGGGAAGCTAATTCCAGCAATTACTGGTTTGGGGCATTCAGAAACTGCTCGCAGAGAGGTCTGAGTCTGTGCTCAGGCTGGGGCAGTCCTTACCAGTGACATTCATACTAGTGAGAAATTTAGAAGCTTGTTAGTACCTTCTTTATTCTGTCTGTTTTAATAATGATTTGTAACAAATTTCCTAGCTCTTAAATATGTGACAGAGTTCTTGTCCACTTGTGGTGGTGCATTTGAGTCAGATTTTTCACTAACGCTGGGAAGGTGTATGTTAGCATGTGGAGGAGATGAAACACCCGTTCACAAGAGCCATGTTTCTTGGCTAATTTTTACACCAGTCTGGTTATGACAAGAAATGAAAATGTGTCTGTGCAGTAGCTATCAGTGAGGATTTCAGTGGCTGTCCCCAGGCTTGCAGGAATCTCCCAATTGCTTCACTTTTTGCTTGTTTCTCCACAGTAGTCACATCACAGTGAGATGTTGTATTGCTTAACCCACTCCCACAAAAGTTTAATAAGAGTCAAAAAACTATTGGTTTTGTCCTATGACCATATGGCCCTCTCAGGTGTGCATCAGGTATGGGAGATAGACCTTTTGTGGAGAACATGAAGATGTAATGGTACAAAGTGCTTCTATCCCCTGTTAGCTCCCACATGTGGCCAGCCCCACATGGCTGCCCCACAAAATGTTTCCAGCTACTGCAATCAAAAAAGTCTCCTTCCAATGCCAAAATCAGTGGTCTCAGGCATGTTGAGACCAACAACAGCTGTGACTGCAGTGAGCTCAGCAGATCCAAAGTGAAATCTGGGCAGCCACCAAAGCCTACCCTAAAGACAGGGAAATTAGAGAAATATTTTCAGTTCCAAATTTGCACAAATAAAACAATCCTTTAAAATTTAATCCAAGGAGGTACCTACTGTGCTTTTGACTCATCATGAGTGTTTAATGCTCTCATGACAGTTTTAGGGCTAGAGACAAATTTGAAGGGTGTTGAGCCAACACTTTTCACACGTATTCCATTTATTTACACTGCAGCTTGTTTTGTACATTGCCTACAAAATTATGCTTCACAGAAGAAAAGCCTGGCAACACGAGGGAAATTGTTGTAAACAACCAGAGTGAACGCTCCAGCCTGTGTACAATAGACATGCTAGAACTCAAAATAGCACCAGAGGAAAAAAAAAAACAACCTCCCTTAACAAACAGTAAGAACATTGTTTGTTTTTAAGAAACACTGAGCTTTGTCTTCAGTTTCTAGATTAAGCCTAATTGCCAAAAATGTCTTTGTTACTGCCTAAACCAAACTCGAGTTTGGAAGCATAGTCAATAATTATTTCAATTAAGAATGTACTGTCAAAAACCTAAGGGTGGGAATGCTAGAAGTGAACAGTTGTTCAAAATTAAGAGCCTCATCCTCTCCCTATCCTTTGCCTCTTTTTTTTTTCCTCCGATATAGAAATTGCAGCTTTAATGAACAGCAATAGAAACTGAGTTTCTGAGAAAAACTAAGTTCAAAATGGAGAGCTTTTGGCAGCAGTCTCCCTCCCCCTCTTTTTGAGATCCCTTACACATGCCAGAGTTTTCCTCTTAACGCTTGCCAGGGCTATTGAATGCTGAAGTCACCGTTTTGAACTTAAAACCTCCCGGAACTCTGAGACATCTGTATGGAGGGTGCTTGCTGCCCTGCATATCTGCCAGAACCCAAGACTGAACTGTTAATCATAGATTCAGCTTTGCAATCTTAGAAATGAAAATTATCCCAACTGCATTCTGTCTCCCATCGTTTTTCTTCCCCTTCTGGCTCTTCCACCCCATCAGGCATAAACAATGGTTTCTTGTACCCTGCAGTACCCACCTTCTCCCCATTAGGAACAGAACACTTGGCAATCTTCCTGGATGGCCATGCTGGTCCAAAATCGTCTCTGGGACACATGCCATCTTTTGTGGTCACTGGAGTGAGGGGTACGTCCCTTGCAGAACAAATATTACTCAGTAAAATGAGCAGGAACAGAAGTTGTTCACTAGTGGCTGTTCCTACAAGAGGACGCATGTTGTATAAACAGTAAGTATGCTAAAGCTATCCAAGCCCATGGATTCTGGGGATTGCCTCTCTTCTCATCCTTTTGCTACTGCATCTGTTCATCAGGGACAGAAATGAGTTAGGGAAGTAGGCAACATAATGGCAAGTTTTTTATTTCTGCCCCAACAGGGAGTGCAATTCATGAATTAAACAGCCCTGAGAAAAGCTATGAGGGGCCCCAAAGCCTACATACAAGGATGAGAAGAGCATTTGAAGTTCTGGACCCTGTGGAGATCACTGATGGATTCAGAGCTAGTCATGCCAAGGGCTTGCAGCTGTCTAGGAAAAAAAGAACATTTCTCTGTATGGTGAGGAAAGGCAAATGTTCAACAGCACTTACTTGATAGGCCTTTGGTGTCAAATCCACAAGCTGGGTGTAGTAACATGGCAGATGCTGGCAAAGTCTGTCTGGTGAAAATTCCTGTAATTGTTTCATCTACCATAAACTATCTCTGCGAAGAATGTCTGTGAAGAATAAGTAGCAAGAACCCCTTGTGATGGGATAGCATTCTCATTCTTTTTCCTTTGTTGCAAATGTACTTTACAGAGGAACAAATGAATTAGCTTCATCATGAATTAACTGCACTTCATATGGCACTGTGTGGCTGTCAGTGCTGCAACTTTCTTCTTCCTGCAGTATGAAAATTGCATGTGCATCACTGGAGATAAGTCCCTTGATGCAGTTTCTGTTGTTATTTCTGAAATACTAGAGGGAAATCTGGAGTTCAGTGTTATCCATGAGAGATGTCCTGGTCTGACCAGATCTTAATCTCAAATGATTTCAAGCAATCCTCTAAATCAATTCTGAATGCAGTCTAAAGTGTACACAGCACTTTACATTTCCCACCATACTATAATGGAGATGAGACATGCTTTAAAGTGTTGGATTTATGCAGATTTGCCAAGAGGGCAATGGTGCACAAATAAAGATGTTTTTAACTGAAAGGACACGTGCTCCCCATACGGATGCGGTCATGGCTGCTTAGTCTCTGAATGAGTTCATATTGCACTTCTCCAGAAGAGAACATGTGCTAAATATTTCTTCAGGCTAATTTTTTCATGCTACAAATAGTTGTTGTCATCTCACCCAACACACAGGTTTCAAGACACAAGCTGTCAGAACATACTGGAATGGTTTGTGTCTGTGAAAGATGACTGCCAGGAAGTACCTGCCTATCCTACACTGGGTGGGCAAACCCTTAATATTGTCCTCTGTGTTCCTCAGTGACTACCTCAAGCAGTTTGTTCTTAGTACAATGCCTGCTGGAGACTCCTTTGAAGTCACCTAACTCCATTAGTGGTGCAGGGGACCCAAAAACTCAGCTCTTATTTTGTGGTAACCATCTAGGGCTATAATAGCCTCATGACTATCCTCCATATATCTTAAAGTGTTTCAGGGGTTTTTTTTAAAGCAAATGGAAAGTTGCTCGGCCTGGGTTCAAAAAGGAATAATTTGTACTTTGAAGGGGTTTTCTTAGATTAATCTAAAATTACTTACTGTATAAAGAACATGCCTGTACAGCCACCCCAGGCACCAAGATAGTAATTTTGATTTTCGAAGGCACAGGATACCCCCCAGGCCATTTTCTCTTCACAAAGGGGTTCCTCTTGCTGTAGCACCTCATGGTGGTGTTGCCTCCAGCTCACACATTTCCAGTGGGAGAGTTCTCTCTTCCCAACTCTCTTGTTCTGTGAACCACACAACTGACCATAAACAACCTGAAATATTTCTGTCTTGAGTTTCTGGCCAATTTTCGCTATATGCCATTGCTCGGACAATTCCAAGTGGAAAAGTGCATAAGAAGAGCTTTGAAAAGGGAAGTTACATTATCTCAAACCTGTGATTCTCTATCTTCTCCTCTCCCCTTGACACCCATGCATACACATAGTTAAAGAAATACACCCAATTTGTCTCCCTTACGTGGGGTAATTACCTAGGTTGTGGCCAAACCACGGTGCTGGTGCAGGGACACATGAGCTCCATCTGCACAGGTTTGCTTGGTTCTGTGCAGGCTCATTAGCTGGGGCTTGGAGCTGGACCTTCAGGACCAAGGCTGGAGCTGTGCTGAGGCAGCTTAGGGGATGTTACCCCATATGCCAGAGCCGACTGCATATTCTGGTAACATGGGCTGTAGAAGCAGGCTGTGCCTGGAGTAGGAGGCTTGCTAGACACCACATGTATTGGAGAGCACTGTAGATGAACCCAGGAGGACCTAGTGGGAATTTGGGAGCCATGGAAAAAAGTAATCTCACTGTTTAGAGTATCATAAAAAACCTATTACAATGAACAACAGAAAATGGACTTTACTCCCACTCATCTCTTTGCACTCATCTGCCCAATGAGTATTTTAGCTGCAAATTACAAAGGACAGGATCCTTGTCATCTTATCTTTCCACTTATCAGTCTTCATAGTGTCACCTACAGATGTGTGTCACAGACAAGTGGCAATCAACATCTTTCAATCATGTACCAACCTTCAAGTGTTACCCAAGCTGCAAAATCTGGAGGGAAAGAAACCTCAGATTTACAAATACCTTCGCATACTACTTACAGTTTTGTGCTATTTTTTATGCTTACAACTACTGAGACAGTTTCTGTGGCCAAAAAACCCCACACCTGATCAAGCAATTAAAGTAATTGCAAATAAGGTCACAATACTACTTTTCCACAAAAATCCTCTTATTTGGTGAATGAGGTGGCTGGATGGGATCTACTTGCAAGAGTCCAAAGGGATAAGGCTTTGGAGGGATCCAAGAATGCTGATTGATATTCAAGCTTCACCTCCTCCAAGGTCAACAGGGGTCCATCTTAAGGAGTAGGAAGTCAGGCAAAAATGCCAGGAGACCTGCATGGATGAACATGGAGCTCCCGGCAAATTAAAACACAAAAATGAAGCATATAGAAGGTGAAAGCAGGGACAGGAGATCTGTGAGGGATATAGAGACACTATCCAAGCATGCAAGACACAGGAAAGCCAAAGACCAACCAGAATTAAATCTGGTGAGGGGTGTCAAAGGCAACAAGAAGGCTTTCTGTAATTATATCAGTCACAAAAGGAGGACTCGGGAAAATGTGAGCCTGCTGCTGCTGAAGGTGGCAGGGGCCTTGGTGACACAGGACATAGAAAAGGCTGAGGTACTGAATGCCTTCTTCACCTCAGTCTCTACCAGGAAAACCTGCCTTCAGCAATCCAAGGACCTGGAGTCAGAGGGAAAGTTTGAAGCAAGGAACACGTACCTGTGGTGGAAGAGGATCAGGTTACAGAATACTTAAGCAAACTGGACACGGACCCCAGTGGAACGCACCCAAAAATGCTGAGGGAGCTGGCTCATGTCACTGCATTTTGATTATCTTTGAATGATCTTGATGACTTGGAGAAGTGCATGAAAAGTGGGGAAAAGCAAACGTCACTCTTATTTCCCAAAATAACTTGAGGGAGTACCCAAGGAACTATGTGTTTTAAAGACAAGCTACTGATAACCCTCTTCTCCAGCCTGTGACAGCCTCAGCCCTCTAATCCAGAAACAGCACAATGCTGGTTCTGCTGCTGCCTTGCAAGATTCATTATATTACTTGGAGCAGCAGCTGTTTGCTTCCTTCAGAAACAGTCCAGACTTCATTTTGCCCAGATCCTTTTTTTCCTTTGTACTTTGCTGCTGAAAAGTAAAATAAGCTGCAGGTGAGAAAATAGATGAAAATAAGCTGCAGGTGAGAAAGTAGAAAGACCTCTGAACACTAGTTTGAGTGCCAACCTTCAAGTATCTGCTGGACAAGGCTTGGCTCTCTGCTGGTTGACATGCAACCTAAGTGCAGCCTTAGAAAGTTCAGGTTCATGTTTATTTGTTTGTTTTTACAGACTCCCATAATTTTCCAGAAAAATTAAGGGAAGAAAAAAACCAGTGACTTTTGGGATAATCTGACTTTTGTAGCTCAGCCAACCCCTTAACAGAATTTTGTGGTATAAAGGAAAAACAGAATGCTAGCCTTAGAGTTTTGTCCTTGCCAGATTTTAAGGATTAACTACATAAATGTGGAGCATGTATGTGGTTTTCAAAGTAGGTGACACAAACCTTTTGCATAATAGAAATAGTTCATCAGTCCAAATTAGAGATTCCTACCAGGTCTTATTTTTATTTCATCTTGTGGCAAACTGAATCCTTAATAATAATGATCCTTGTTATTATTATCTTACATTATCCTAATAATCCTTAATTACATTAACTGATGATGGATTTACATGCCATTTCAGTCACACCTGTAAATATGCAGATCTTGACTACTTTGGTCAATAAGCTCTTTAGCAGGAGCTGTTTCAGAAGAATCTATTGTAGCTGTAATATGCTTTCTAGCACCACGACACACACAGGATCCCTGTTTTCTGCCTGAACTGACAGTTCTCTGTTCTTGCCTATCAGTCCTTCCACAAAGGCTGCACAGAAATTCCAGTTGTGTGAGTTATACGAAAGGTCAATCTCATTTATGTAATAGCCAGCTGAGAAGAAGTAGTGCTAAAGTATCTTGCCAGCTACAGTGCTAGGAAGATCATGTCACTGCAATTTTGGGCTTTTGAAACAAATCTGTCAGACACATTTTCTACGAAGCAATGTCAAGCCACTCTTTAGCTCCAATGCTTTCTAGTTCAATATAATGCTATGCTCCATGAACACAGGATGAACTGTGAGTCTTTGAGTGAATACGTACCCAATTAAAAGGAAATTGTCAGCCACACTTCACAGGGACTAATTCTATTTCAAACACCAGGTGTCACTGTAGTATACTCCTGATTCCACACCGAGCTCCCATTAGGTTAAAGCTTTGCTTTTAAGTGATGTCAAAGCTCATGGAGAACAAAGATGCTCGTACTTTCTGTTCCCAAGTGTGTGCATGCAGCTACATGATTAGCCAGAATCTGGGCAAATTGTTCAATATCTCAACCAGCCACATTTGTAGGTCTTGTGGTTGGCCTCAAACCTGAAGCTAACCATAGTAATAGAGCTATTTTATGGCTGATAGCAACTGTTCAGAATGAAGAATAATAATAATAAAAAAATCTGTGAAACAGATCTCTTGATAATAATGCTGCATGCATTTTTTTTTCAGAAGAACAGCCCATATTGGATAATATTCAGCAGTTACTTAATAAAAAATTTATATCAAATTGCATATTTTGCAGCTTCTTGGCATTTTACTGAACAAATATTCAGTAAAAAGCAATCTTCTGTTACACTTACCAGATCCTGAATTATTTTGCATGTGATATATTCCTTATTTTTACAAAATCTCTATTTGTCCTATAACCCTGTATCTTTTGAGTATTAAAATATACTTACCCAGATTAAACAGTAAAGAGCCAGTGGACAGATACTACTTTTCTGTCTCTGTCTAATTTCTTCAACCTCCCAGCTTGGCATAACTAATCCCTGTCTGCAATTTGAATTTTCCAGGAACGTGTTCATCAGTAACTATTTGTTTTTAGATGGGTAAACCTGCTCTTTTCCTTTCTATAATTAAAGATCGTGAGGAGGAAGGTGCAAGTCATGGAGAATGCAAGCCCCAATAGGTTAGCTACTATTTTAGCCTCATGCTCTAGTGTACAAAGAAGCCTCGTTCCAGAGACATGCTTAAAAGATGACATTTCTTTGTGTTAGACTTACATGCAGAATCTGTGTTACATATTCAGCAGTGGTCCTAAGTCACCTGCCTCCTGAAAGGCTTCACGATGCTCTTAAAGTATTTCTACACAAAGGAGAGTCTTGCTATTGACAGAACAGTGCAGCAAATGGATGGGGAACATGACCTAGAGAGCATCTTTAACAAAGGAAAAGGAATCAAATGCCATGGCAATTTCAGAGGATAATCCATAGGGCTGGTAATTGCAACTTTAAAAATGCTGAAAGCTGCACAACTTTCAAAGGCTCAAACCCAGTATTCTTACCTGCATTAAAGAGCATAGTGCCACTACATTCATGGGAGTCCCTGCTTTAGTCAGATACAACTTAAAATTGGTGCTGTTGTGTGCATGCTTGAATCTTGACAGGATTGTGGCTTTGGGAGGAGTAAGGTGCTATATATCACAAAGAAGTCGTCGTAGTTCTTGTCAGATAATTAAATCAGCACAAAATACCCAGAACAAACAAAATTCTATAAAATGATGCAGGTTTTAAGGTCTGCAGAATGAAGTGACTGCAAGGACCGAATAATATATTTGTTAACAAAACAACAGAAGAGGCACAGGTAAAAATCAACCAACCAACCAACCAACCAACCAACCAACCACTAAAAAAAAGGACAAAGCTTATTTATTGTGGTTTATTCTGTCTGGCTATTGAATTTATATATAGATTTCAATCCAATGAATTTTGCCAGGATTTTTGAATTAAATTAATTTCATTGCAATGTAACATGTTTCCCATTAGACATCATTTACATGGATTTCCAATAAATTCAAGAATTATTTGCAAATATAATAACCAGAGAAAATGGCAGAGCCTCTTTTAAATGCTTTCAGAGAATACAGTACAGAATCTTATGATTTTTTTTTCTGCATATAAACAAGTAAATATTAGGATACTACTGTACATAAATAAAACCTGTATTTTTTATTATTGACCTATGTTCTTACTTTTAGATAACTGCTTCATATGTTCATGTAGCATTTTTCCCCCAGAAATATTTACATAAACTTGTCTACATTTACAGTACATAACCATAATTGCCTACTGTGCTTTCAGCAGCCAAAAGCTGAATTGGCTATAGAAACATCTGATGAAGATTCTTGGAACAAAGGTATGACTAAATGGCATCAACTTGTGTATACTATTACAGAATGTTGAGAGGAATGTAATGGCATTTGTTAATTTACAAAATGCAATTTGGTGTTGGATCGGAACTGCTCTAACAGTAGGATAAGCCCTGCAATTACAGTTGAAGTACAATTTATGGAACATACATTCTGCAAAACGACAGTATTTCAGTGTTTGCAGTGGTGTTGATAAAAGTATATTGATTTCAAACAGGTAGCAAGCCAAATAACCCTTCATGTAGCAAACAGGCCTTGGCTAATGCCATTTCAGAAGTCTGCATGTGTTGACTCCAGATGTATATGGCACAGTCATTGGATCACTGAGCTGCTCTCACTGCCTGCAGGTCTGAACTTCACTGTATTTAACTGTATCCACTCTAAGACAGCTGGGACAGTTCTAAGCCTCTCTTTTCACAAGCTCATACTGGTTTGAGGATGTTTTGCAGTTCTGTGTCAGTGGTCAGAGACTCAAACAGTTGTCCAGAAAACACTTTTTGTCACTAGAACACTATGTAAGAGAACTTTGCTCGGAGATATTCCAGTAATACATATTTTTTCCATTATAAAACAATGGATAAAATAAACAAAAGTGTCTGTATTTACAAATTATTATCTACTATTTTCTTAGTATGCAATGTTCCATATGTAAAGCAATTTTATGCTGAAGCTCATAGAGCACCCAATTTTAAGTGACTCTTACTGAGGCATGATTTTAATAATTAGCTATTAGAGATAATTATCCATATAACTGTTTTTTGTTGTTCTTATGGAAGTCATATAAATTCACTAATATAAAAGAAAGAAAATACATTTCACTGAAAATAAAAACAAAAGTACCTATCACTAAACCAAACTTCTGAACTCTTAGGGCCCAATCCAGCAGCCTTGGCTCATGCAAAGAATTCTATTTAAATAAAATAATCCAGTTAGAGTTGGTTTGTTTTGTTTGTTTGGGTTTTGGTTTTGTTTTTTGCTAAAAGCCCCCCCCACCCCATCATGCAAGTCCAGATCTACACATGGTACTTACTTTAGTGCATTTACATTTGTCCATGTTGGGTTTATAACTGAACAAAACCATGTATTTAGAATTTATTTATTCATTTCAGTTCTGTTGATATAGAGGCTTGATAAAAGATAATCCAACTGCATCATGGTTGGGTGGAGATGACTTGCCCTCGCCTCTCTGTGTATAGGGAATACTGAGAAGAATAAACAATGGTATCCATCTCCTGTGAGACTCTCAGCAACTTGTTTGTTTACTGTAACCTTTTCTACTTAAAAAATCTTTCGTAACAGGTTGTCTGTGAGATGGGGGAAGTCCAAATGAAACTTAGCTATTGTTCCTTTATTTCTTTCTTCCTAGCTGCTGCAGTGGGCTGTACCTGTCTTGCCCTGACAGTAAATGCTCTTTTCTGGGTCTGAAGGTGGGCTATTAGCACTCTTTGATCTAGAAAGACCAGTCAGACTGAGGAGAAGCAGCTCACATCCCCTGCCATCCCCCCACATGGTTGGGACTGTAAAGCGAAGGGCCATTCCTAAGTAGTCATCACCACTGAGATGAGATGAGATGAGATGAGATGAGATGAGATGAGATGAGATGAGATGAGATGAGATGAGATGAGATGAGATGAGATGAGATGAGATGATGAGATAGGCCCTGCTGGAAATCATGAAGGTAGTACATGCAGAAACTCAGGAGCCACAATAGTGGCTCATTCAAAGACCTGTCTGCTGGTGGGATGTTCTGAGGAGACTGGTTATGTGACCTTTCTCAGCCTCAGATATAAAGAGCAAATTCCAGTATCCTCAGATGTCAGAAAGAAGGTTCTTGTGTTCTTAGATGTTTCTTTAACAATACATTTGAACATTGTGACAATTCACGTTGTCTTTGAATGTCACATGAGTGCTTCCAAGCTACAGAATTTCTTGCCTTGAAAGAAAGTGAAGACCTCCACAGATGTCCTCCAGACAGGATGTGATTACCCCAAAACATCTGTCTGAAGTCCAGGCTCCTATATCTCACAGGCACATTTAAAAGGTCCCATTCAGAAGTGTTATGTGATGCAGTTTCTGTGCCCTCTGTACAATTGTCGTATTTCACTAAGGACAAAAGAGAAACTCAGATGGTGACAGCTGAACATAGTGGGGAAGAGCAGTTCCATAAATAAGAGGGTAGTCCAAATCCAATCTATGATGAAAGTTAAAATATGAGTTTAAATTGTTCTCTTTGTAGACATTAGGAATTGAAAACATCAGCACTGTCTCTTTTTTTCCGTAATAAGATTTGTAAGGTTTAAGCCCCCTCCCTACATAACAAGATTAAAAGGACAAGTGTTGGTTATATTGTCTTGTAGTGAACAGGAGGTATTCTGAAATCTCAAATGAAGTCAAGTGCTACTTACATACTTTATAAATAATCTAAGATGATTGTTGCATTATCATAAACTATAAGAAATAACATAGCTGCTTTCTATATGAAACAAAATTTCATTTTGTATTTTCTGTACAAACACATGCTAGTTAAAATTATCCAATGAATTTTCAGAGACAAAACCCTTGTCAGACTTATTGTGCTTATTATAACAATAAATGAACATCACAAATGAAAGCCAATATTTAGGAATGCGTATGGCAAGAGAGTACCACATACAGTAGTCAAGTGGCTGTGCAATAACAGTGAGCATGTTTACCTTTACAGAAACATCTGTATTTTCAGGCACTTTGCTATCATGTTTTTAGTGACCGTCCTTCTGGCCAGTTTAAAACTGAAGACCTCCAGAAACAAAACCTTGCAGCTTGAAAAAACAGAACTGTAAGATTTATATTGTCCATAGACTGGGCACAGACCAATGGGTATGTAATGCAAAGATAATCTGTGCATTTACTATGGAAATTGGGGTGCCGGAGCTAAAATATATCTACATTGTGTAGACACTCTTGCTGACCTTTGGAGTATATGTAAGTTAAGTTTTATCAATTAATCAAAGGGAACCTTGTATTACAAATAAGTTCCCATCTTTCTGCTGTTCAGGAGAAAAGAACAGTATCTACTGTATGTGATATCCTAATGCACTCCTGGAAAATCACCACACAGGCAATTAATTTGTTTAATACTTTTTGTAAGCCTGGGATATTTCATGCTGACCCAACCAAGGGGGTTCTCTCTCCTTGAAGAAAGGGAACCCTGTATTTTTAGCTCTGTGATGTCCCATTCGCAGCATTTATCTTTAGCATAATCCTGAACACATGTTGCTTGCTAGCAAGGCATATATATTTTTAATGTATTTTCTTTTCTGAGGCTGAGATCTGCTCTGGTAGTGTCTTCAGCCACCACCATTCCAGAAGAGATGTTACTAATCAAATTCAGCACCAGGTTATGAAATCATATTAACAGTAATTATGTTCCTTGCTCCCAAGAAGAGACCTGCCCTTGAAAGTCTTCAGCACACCACCAAAGGAGCATCTGTCAGACTAAGCATCTTTCTGCATTCTTCTGTTTTGCAGCAGACTACCGCACCAAATTACTTGTGAGGCATGTAAAAACCTTATTCAGGCATACTGCAACCTCAATAAATAAAACTCATCTGAAATAACTGGCTATTTGCCTAAAAGCAGAAGTCCCTTATTGAAGTGTGGTCCAAATGAAAATGTTTGTTGCAGAAACAGATTTCTTACAGTCACATGGCAAACAAATGTATATGAACAATAGGAGACAGAAGAAAAGTCCTTGAGCTGGGCTATGATGTTTCCAGTCCCACAGTGCACAGATGAGAGTCGTGTCTCTAGCTGCTTCCAAGCCAAGTCGCCTGGCCTGAATGGCTGCATTTAAACACCCATGTCCCAGCCTAGGCAGGCCTGTCACACGTGGTGACTCCACTCCGGCTGCGGTGAGATGAACAAGAGATGGGGCAGCACTGTCAGCTTTTGCAGTCAAGAGTAGCACAGTTAATGCTAAGTTCTGGGAAGCAGACAACACCAGAGAGAGCACTGTGTGTCACAGCTTTACACATCAGCTTTCAGAAAGCACATGCAAACCATTTATCCAGCATCTTATAAAAGCACCATTGAAAGGTTGAACAGAGAGCACCGCGTATATGGAATTGTGTTCAAAACAGCGGACAGGAGCTGTTCAGGGAGCCATGGAGAAGCATGCAGCCCAGAAGCATCCCTGCAGGATGGATTCCTTGGAAGGCACGATAGATGAGGGCTTGGAGAACAAGGCAGCTGGTCATCAGCCAGTTGAAACTATGGCCCAACTCTGGGTTACTCATGAATATGAATCCCCACACCTACTCATCCCTCACTCCATGGATCCTGCTACATGTAAGCAAGCCTGCAATTTATATTAATAGAAAGACTGAAGCAACTAATTGTTCACAATTGATATGAACACCACGTCCCTGAATGCTCACTATTGTAAAACCTAGGTTCTTCAAAAGAAGGCTGATAATTCTTATTGCAAAGCTTAGTCATCATAGCTACATTACTGGGCTTTTTAGTTGATGTTTGTGAGTGACTATTGCTATTGTAGGGCTAACTGAGGTCCAGTACATTAAATGTGTCTCTATAAAGATGTTTCCAACTTGGGACAAGTAAATGTTGGGGTTGTCCCTTTGTACTTTTGAGTTAAACACATATAGTATGGAAAAGAGTATGGAAGTACTAGCTATTTTGTAGAAAAGGCACTATATCTGATCTGACTGTGGTAATTAGGTACATGCCTGTGCTACAGATACCTGCAAAGAATTAATTCTCTCTGTGACTAAGAAAGTTATTCTACACTCATGGTAGAAAAGGATGACTGGTTTATATATTGGATTAGCACTGGTTTAGGTACGGGGTAAGAACAACTCTTATGGGAGACACAAATTCACGGAAGAGATGTCTGAACTGCAGTTCCTACTTTCTACCAGTTCCCAGAGGGAAATCAAAAAGACCTTTTCACTAGTGCAGTTACATACACATTACAGCATCTCTCAGCCTTACTGTGGCAATTTGATGTGTGGCAATCAGTTGTGCCAAAAAAAGGAGGCAAAGAAATAGACTGTAAAGCTTCCCCAGAAAACATCACCCGGTAACAAATACTTCATTTTGGATGTTGACATTTTATTTAGGGATATGGTGAAAAGAGTTAAGAAGAGCAGTAAAGAGACAAGTAAAAGAGACTCCCTTTTCTTTACAGTCAGATTAATCTCTTTGGGGATTACTGCTGGAAATATCTTTCTATCAAATATATTAATGAAGCATTGACAACAGCTGTAAAGGAACAGATCTTACTTCTAGGAAGAAGGAACTAAACCAGAAGCTTGATTCTTTGTCAAGAAACGTAAATATTCACTTAACAACCTTGGACTGAATTCTAAAACATTTTCCTTTAGCATTAGACTACATAATGGAGATTGCAGGGGAGTTAGGGACTCCCCCATTCATCCCTGTTCAGGAGGGTAATTCTTTCTTGCAGCTCTTAAGTCCGGTGTGTGTGGGTCTCAAGGCTGAGGGCAGATACACATCCCAAAAGCAGAAATCCAAAATGTGAACTGCTTCTCCATGAGACTGAGGTCTGATGGACCATTAAAAGGTTGTGACCAGCCTGAGAGATATTTAAACAGGAAGGAATGTGCCACTGCCACAGGACTGCAGACATGGTACCAGCTCCCAGTGCAAGGCTGTATGAGCCAGGTTAAAAACAGAAACCAAAGAAAGAAGAGAGGGGGAGGAAAATTTTTCTTTCATTGTGGAAAAAGGGGAGTGTGGGGGGTGGCGGGTCTCAGGAGCAGTTGCCAGAACAGAGGAAAGAAAGGATGGAAGGACTTGTGTCCCTCCCTACAAACCAACATTCTTGATCTGGCTGTGAAAGACAACAGAATGACTGGACAGTCCTCCACCATCCTTTGACCTGCTGATCTCAGTGGAGGCACTTCTAGAGTGATGTTTGCTCTTCTTCTTTTGCACCTTAAAATTTTACAATCAAGAGTTCAGTGCTGTTCTTTGCTATCAACTGACATTGTCTCTATCTTCGCATTAGTCTTGAAACTGAATCTAGTGAACATGACAAACTTCATGTTCCTGCTGTTTCTCCAAAAGCAGTCATCCATGTAAAGGGATAACTACATCTTGAGATGTATTTGGGAATTTCAGGAGTTGAGGTATGCCTGCCACTAAGCTGCAGGAGTCAGACTGAGGACTACATATATAAACTGGTACCCCTGAGCAAGGAACAGACAGCAAACACATAGTTAAAGACTAAAGAAATTCTCCAGACTTAGCACAACAGATCTACTGAAACATGGTGCATCTTATCTTTGGCCTTAAACAGGGTGAAGTAGAAGGAGAGAACAGTCAGAGGTGAACTTCATGAATTCACATTCAAGGAAACAGAAATAAAAACATTTATAAATGGAAAAACTCCAGAAGGCAAAACCAAAGTCATCCTTAAAAAGCACGGAAGTGAAGTGGAAGCAAAGGGTTTGCTGCAGCTGTCAAAACATGGCAGCATGGTCAAGAACAGGATGGATATAGACTGGTCTGAACTGCTTCTCCTCCAAGGAAGAGAGTCATAGACCAAGTGTGCTGCACTGTCGCACAAGGTCAGGATCCATGAAGTTTGAACCACCCCGTGGGCAGAGGTTGCCTGCACACTTGCACTGCTCCTCAGAGCTCTACTACTTAAAGGTGAAGCCTGTAAATCAGCACACTTCTTTCAGTTATGAAGCTATTTCTAATAAATGTGTGTAACCAGATCTATGTTTGCTCTTTATAGTACCAAGTCACGTTGAGCACTGACCAAGGATCCGGAAGGGCTCAACCTGGTATATCAAAACCCAGCATCAAATGAGCTGAAAGTAAACCTGTTTTGTTCACTACAGAATAAGCCAACCTCAGTTTATGTACTGTTTATTTTGAATTAAAAATAAACTGCTCTTCAAGCACATGCCAGATATTACGTATGTGAATGTTGCCAAGCTTGGACTATAACTTGTACTTGCGTCCAAATTACAAGTGTAATGCTTATAGACGTGGGGATATGTGCACATGCATGTCACACAATGCCAGTTCTCTACTGCTGGACTGTTCTTGTACCATTGTACTATTTATTGTACTATTCTTGAAAAAAAAACGTACCAATGCAGTACCTGCTTATTTCATCCAAGCACTGTACTTTGTCTTTCACAGTAACAGAATAATTCGGCATTTTTGAAAAGCCAGTGGCTTTCAAACTGTTTGTGAGAGGCCCAAGAAGGTCTTGGTTGCCCTCCTGCTCCTTTTAGCCGAAGAACAAGAAGGACCAGTGGCTATGCCTGACTAAATCCCACTGTCTCTTTTTCCTCTTTTTTGCCCTTTGGCAGTGTTCTTTTACATAGACTCCATGATTTTAGCTTAAAAACAGCAAGGCATGTTCCATATCCCTGCTCAAGGAGACAGAAAAAGCCAACAAAACAACCCCAAAGCAATTTTCATTCATCTACTTTTGAAATGGGAAAAGAATTTTTAGAAAAAACCAAATAAAGCCCAAATAAAGAATGGGATTCCTCCTGTTACAAACCCCAGCAAGTTAATCTACAAAAACTTTGAAGATGGAAAATATATGGTAAAAAATAAAAATACTATCCACTCAACACAGTGCATAATTTTTCCTATATAAGAAACTAGACAAACATATTAAAATATTTAAGTCTTTAAAAAGGGCAAAATTCTGCAAAAAAAGTACTCAACACTACTAAGGTTAGACTACACATTATGCCAATGCATTCATTTGCACAACTTTTTTGCAGTATGACAATGGGCTGGGGTGTGTATGTGTAGGTGTTTAAGTTCAATTGAGGGAAACGGTGCAAGAACGCTAAGGGTGACTGTTGCCATTTAAAAGGGATGTTTCACAAATAATCAAACAAAACCCCTACAAATACCAGTACACATCTCAAATACTGCAAATCACATTCTACAGCCCTTGACATTAAAAAAAAAAGAAAAGAAAAAAGAAAAAGCCAGCAGAATTAATTCAAGTACATTTGGAGTCGGTCCCTTGTGAACTACTGTTGTTTGCACTTTAGTTGCAGTGAAGGTGGACAGAGCTCCCCAAAAGACACAGAAGTGAGTGCATCTTCCCCAGCCCTGCAAAGTAAGTCTGAGTTGAGGTACAATTATCTGTGGTTTGCTCAACATTGTGGATGCCAAAACTTGAATGAAAAATTATGCTTGAAAAACACTTTGAAGAAAATTACATAAAATAATCTCTTAAAATGAGAAGCTAGTTTTGTGTGAAGGCAGTCTTTTTGGTACGTAATCCCATCAGGACGACAAGCATGGCACTCCTTCCCAAATCACGTTTGCCTCGTAGCTAATAATAACAAAGAAACCTTGACGTTGACCTGGTCACACTTCTGACCGGACGTACCCTTTCCCATGAGCCTTGATCCACCACCCAGAAAAACCAGCAGGTGTCACACCCTGGCTGAAATGTACATTGCTTCTTCACAACTTGTGTTCTATACTTAGCTTTGTTCCTCAAAAGGAAAAGCACTTCCCTCTCCATGTTTCACTTGTCCTTTGAAAGTAACAGTGGGGAAATCTGCCAGAGTAGTTAAAGTCTGGTGAATTCCCTGTGGTGCTGCAAGTCCCCTATGCTCTCATAGTCATTCTCTCCTGAAAGAGCAGTGTGGTTTGTGTTAGGCACGGACAAGGTCCTGTCTTCCTCTTGGCTCACTGACTGGATAGCTTCATAGTCCGGCTCCAGCTCCCCATTTGGTCTGTCCGCTGACTGAGGCACAGTGGTAGAATTTAGGGTGTTTTCAAAGTCCTTCACACTTGCATAGAGGCCACTGCAAATAGACGGGGACCTCTGAGACGTAATTTCTTGAATACAGGTGTAAGGAGAATCCAGTGCCTTGATGGCTTGTCCCGGCTTACTCACCGATGAGTACATGGCTGAGATCTAGGAAAAGGAGACACCTGCTGAGTATCCAAGCATGGCATAAAGCTTGTGCACCAGTCTGTACCCTTTTACTACAAAGATGTTGGTTACTTAAGAAAAGACAGGATGTTCTGATAAAAGCACATCCTTTCTAAAAGGATATGTTTTTTCCTTGAAAAAACATAAAAATTATTTCTTACAAATCCTTTATTTTCTGGCATGCATTTATAAATCTATTTCTTTCAAAAAAAAGAATGCTTTATAAAGTAAGTTTATAAATGCAAAACTGCCTTGAATATAAACACCTGGCGAGAAAATTAGACCTGGGCGAAAGGGAATGGCTTTATGAGCAGGAGCTCTTGCAAGTTTTTCTATGGTCCTGGAGTCAGTTTGGACTCAGTAGGGAGGGAGGTGTCAAAGGGAGGATCAGGTTGAACTGCTGTAATGTAGAAGGATGCTGTCTGATCCTTAAGGCTTTTAAAATTATTATTGTTACTATTTTTAATGGTAGTGGCTACTTTTCTGCTTTTAGAGACACTGCAATGGAAGAATAGTTAATTGTTTTTATGGGCAGGACTAAATAGACACCAACACATTTGAAGACAACATTAAAAATCTGTAGATAAATTACTCACACCAGATAACAGCAAATAGTGCCACTACTGATATGCAAGGTCTTCTCTGTTGACTACACTCTGTCTACAAAAAGGAGCTCCTTCTCAGGCACTGAGTATCTGAACTTTAGCCTGGAGACTGAAACCTCCCAGCTGTAAACACCAGAAAGGGAGCCAGCATTTCATTCCTAACTCTAAAAATACCCTCAGGTGAGGTGGTACACTTCAACAAGTGCATGAAAGTGGCCCTTCATGAAAAGGTGAGGAGAAGCCCACATCCACACATGTCCTTCTGCTCAGGGCTTACCTGGGCTGGTGCCAAGCACAGTTGTCAGTCTTGATTCCCTCTCCCAGGCCAAATGGATACTAGCCCTTGCACAGGACAGATGGCTGAAACTCCCTGCACTGCTTCTCTGGTACTCAATATCACAATTGAACACAGCTCTTCTATTACATTTAAAGTCTTTTCCAAGCAAGGCCCCTCTGGGTTTGTATCAATCCAATTAAAAGAGTAGATTGGCATGAAAATGTCCATTACCATTAGGCAACAAAGACTGATGCAGATGAACCAGACCCCTCCTGATAATTCTGGGATTTCTTTTGTGGGTAGGTGGGTGGGTTTGGTTGGTTGGTTGGGGGATTTTTGGTTTTTGTTTGGTTTGGGATTTTTGGGGTGGGTTGGTTTTAGTTAATTTGTTTGTTTTAGAGGGACATCAAAATGGCAATACTTCTTACTTTTTACTAATTTCAGCTAACCAAACAAAAAATGGCTTTTCTGCTCATCTATACTTCAGCTCTTCTCACTATTAGATTACATGAACCCAGTTCAAGATCAGTTTATTCATTAATGTCTGGGATTGCTTCTCCCAGCAGAAGGCACTAGCTCATTTAGCTCATTGCCAAGTTTGTGTTTACTTTTATGTCCAGAGAACATATTTATAAATGGCATGGGTGTACTGGAGATGATCACAAACAGCCTTATTTATGTTTAACTTTTCTCTTTGTTTAACTCTTCTCCATTTATTTGACCAACAGACATTTTAAAGAACAGTTTATGTTCCAGTGCTTTTATCATGCTTCAGTTTACTTCCCAGAGCCCCAAACACTTTGCATGGGGAAGGTGGAGCATATGTTTCAAAAGGCTGCTGGTTATTCTTCTTGAGAAAGTCTTGTCCTCCAAATCAAGAAATTACCCTAACAATCAACTAATTGTGGCTTCCTATTATTTTCTGACACCATTTTTAATCTATGGGCCTGATACAGGCATATGTTGGAGTACTTCTGATTTCAGAAATGTGGCAATAGAAACTCTGTGCAGAGAATCTTGGGGTTTCATTTTCCCTTCACACAAGTTTCACCTTTCTTAGATTCTGCTAAATCACGCAGAGCTTATGCTAATTTCTGCCTAAATATTGGTCTCTAGCTAGTTACTGAATTTCATGCAAGAAACCTACCTCATCTTCTGTAAGAGATGGATCTTCCTCTCGAGACTTGTAAGACACTGAACTAAGCCTCTGTAAAAAAGGAAGAAAGAAAGAAAATAAAAGGCTCATTACCCATCAGCAGTGTGAAATCTATAACAAAACCCTCCCATTACAATCAGTACATTATATTTTATGGTCATTTGCTCTCAAGTTCCATTATACATTGCTAATATCCCCACTATTCAGAGTACTCCTCTGGAGATAACAGCCCTGAGGTTAGTAAAGCTTTTTAATGTATTGGCTCTTGTCCTGACCTGGAAAGGGTAAAAATAATGTAATGGTTAAAACAAACTGTGCACCGCTGTATCCCTGCCTTTACACTTCCTATGAAGCATTCGCAGAGGCTTCTGAACAATTAGAACTCAGCTGTTGGGATACACCAGTTGCCTTTCACAGGATTTTCACATACACTTTTAGATGACGAACAATACTCAGCTGACACCTTCCTGATGATTATTATCCTTCATTCTGTAGATCCTGGAAGTGCTGCCTGGGAGAGCTGTGTCCTTCCCAGCCCTGGAATGCCGCCCCTGTGCAGAGGTGCTCAGCAGCCCGGCCTCACAACCACTCAGACCTGCTGCAGCCCACCCTGAGCTGAGGCCAGGTCACACAGCGGAGTCACTGAAGGATGGAGGGCTTGGTTTGGTATCAAGTCTAATTTCAAGCATCCAAAGTGTTCTGTGTAAAACAGGTCATGAAACATCGGGGGAAAAGCATTTTGCTTTTATGAAAAATGCCTTTGGACCTTTACAACAACAAAGACCCTGCAGCTACACAGCAGCTGTGGGATGCCTCCTCCCTGGGGCTTTCCTGGACTCCTGCTCCACAGTGATTCAGAGGGAGCCTTCCAGCACTGTAAAAGGCTGTATTTTGGACTTTCACACAACTTCTCCAACTGAAATACTTCATACCACCCCCAGTGCAAGCCAATATGGAGGATTAGAGCTATTTTTAGCACAGTCAATCAAATACCACTTCCAGGCACAAAGAACTTGTTTTCTTTTTTTTTTTTTTTCACAGAAGCTCATTATGTTAGATTCTTTCCTCCTTCCATTTTCTTGTTGTTTTTACTTCTGGTAAATACCAAACTTCAGGTTCCTGGGCACTTCTGACAGAGTCTGGCCCAAAGCACACTGAAGTTCTGCCTGCTGCTCTCGAAGAGCTTTACTGACAAACTCCCTCGCTTTCTCACTGACTGGAGAACAGTGCTCTTTAACCTGTGGTTTGTTTACTCTTCTTAAAAAAAAAAAAAAAAATGGAAAAGGTAAAGTTCAAATATATTTTGGCCTTTTATTAGATCTGCTTCACTACAGCAACTGTATTTACTCTTTCCTATCTGCAGCATTATTTTTCATGCTGGGGAGTAAGCTACTAATTTCATCCTCACACATTAAAACAAGCATGTGCTCATAAAATTCTTCAGTGATTTTTCTGTCATCAGTGTGTCTATAAGCACCATGTGTCAGGACCCCTTCTACAGTTTCCCACTCAAGTACTGATAAATACCCCAGGGTGTTTGCCATCCTGTGCTGTTCCCCTGGATATAGCATTCTTTCTTCTAAATGTGAAGCTTGTGATACATCAATTTTGGAGGATATTGTTATCTTGGAAACTTAAAAAAATTCCACTTCCTCCTAAACATTTTGTACCTAGCAACATTATAAACTATGCTGAAACCTCAACAGCAGCAACACAAACAACATGTGTCCTTATTTGCCTTCCACTTTCCTTTTGTTCCTCGACAGCACTTGATTTTCTGCTCTTTGGCTCAGCTGCTGCTCTTGACTTGGACACCAGAACAAGAAGAACATTCTCCTCTGGTGCATTTGTAAGAGATGCTTTGCCCATCCTCAGGCTGTGCAAGGATGAAATCAGATGGCAGCAGCCAGATGGACACAAAGAGAGCATTTCTACTAGTGCTCACTGTGGAAAGACCTGGGTGAAAAAGGAGATCCATACTTCCGTTTTAAATTAAAAGAAAGAACTAAAGAAAATCTATTCTGCTTTTCCAGTACTATTAGAAGAACTATGCTCAAGTTTTTGCAGTTATAGAGGCCTGTAAGAGGCCTCATGCTACTAAAGGTGTCTTTCTTCACTAAGCCCTTCCAAAGGATTTGGCTGGGTCACAGCCAATAATCAGTTTAGTTAAATTTTCACCCATTTCTTGCACACCTGGCTCTTAAAAGGATGCTTTGTCCTTTCCATGCTGTTATATACGGGAACGGTCTCTGGCTTGGTCCACCTAATTCTCTCCCAGATTTGTGTGCTTCAGGAACTGGCATGGGCTGGGGATCACCCTGGCTGCACTCTTTTAGACGGTGAGACTGAAACAGCTTGGACACAGTCTATTCTCTCAGTTGGCAGGTACAAGCCTTGGTTACACAGGTGGCCTCCCTGCCTGTCCCTTCTTTGTGCCCTCATTGTGGTGAGGGAGACTTGCACAACTTACACACAACCTCTGTCTTCATCAGGGTCAGGGCAGACGGTTGAAGAGTTTGGGATACAGATGTCACGCTAAACAAAGCAGCTAAGTAGACTCACAGGAGAGGAAGCAAAACCAGAAACACCTATGGGGTCTAACTAAAAGAGTTATCAATATAACATACATTTCCATAAACATCTTGGTTTTGGCTGCCACACTGAAAAAAACAGGCATTGCTCTGCATTGCTTGAAGCAGCAAAATAAAGGGAAAAATTATCATCACAACAGAAAAACAATCCCATAACCACCTCCCCACACAATGCCAACAATAATGACATTTATATATTCCATCAATTACCATCTCCAACTCTGCTGCAGCTGTAGCTCTCAAGGACAGGACAGGCGCACGCCTCGATGCATAATGCATGTACCCGGCAGCGAGCACGGGAGTGATCTGATGCTGCTGAAGATTTAACTCGGGGTGGCTTCAGCTCTGAATAAATTTTAATTAGACAAACATCTTTTTTCTGGCACTTAGGGGACTGCATGTGTCATCTCTTGATTAATCCTTCAAAACCTGAACCATTTTAATCAATTCCCACTCCTTGCAGTTACTGACACTGCATACGCGGTGTGCTGGGGAGCTACAGAGCAGCACAGGCTTTTCTTTCCCTTTGTATCGGTGCCTGGGAAATACAATTACTTCCTGCAAGGCTTTTCACACCTGGTAGGAAAAATGCCACTGTTACGCAAAGCTGTTTATCTAAAAGTTTAATTAGAAATTACTTACGGCCTGAATGTGGGAGGGGGGAGCGTTGCTGGATTACTGTTGACAATCACATCCTAATTTTTTACTTAACGAGCTCATTATTTGTAAAAATGCGCACCGAAGAGTCCAGCTAAACAATTTTTAGATTGTGAGTAATGTTCATTTTATTCATTTGGACTCTACTGTGCTTTACAAGTTACATGGTTAGTTATTTGTTTAACAAGAGATTCTTCTGCCTTCTTCCTGGATTACTGAAATTCTTTAAATAAGAGAACAACCAGAAACAAGTAACAATACCTCAGCTCTGCTGTGATTTTTCAGGTAAATGTTTACATTAAAAAGTCACCTTGCATCTTGAGTATTTTTTTAAAATTTTCATCAATACCTACCTAATATTATTTGATGACTCGGACACCAAAAATCTGCTAAACCTACAGTTCTTTCACTCACAATTAATAAAAAGATATCTAAACATTCTGGAAAATGCAAACTCAACAGTTTATGAAAAGTCTCTGCTATGATCTTAAAGCATCCTTAAAATGACTTCCGATAAAAAGTGACAAATGGGAAAATAAACTGTTGAAAATAGCATAATTCTGTTTTTCAAGGAATTCACCACAACTCATTCCTAGGGAGGAAGCATAAGCTGCTGAGAAAACTTAACTTTTGGCTGTGATTTCAGCACCTAGAAATTCCTTACTCTATGTGACACACAGAATCTGACAAATATAAAAGCGTACCGCTGCAATCTCTCTCTCTTTTTATCCCTTTCTCCTACAGTAGAAGACGAGTCACTTTGAGCAGATGCCCAACACTTGCACAGATAAGTCAAGGTGGCCCAACAGAGGAGATACATCTGAAGTTATGATATCCACCAAGGATGCCCCCCCTCTCCTTTTTGTAAGTTTCATTAGAAAAAAAAGAAGAGAAGGCTTCTGAAGGAGATACAGATGCTGACAGAGATACTGGACACCCCTTGTAATAGCTTCCACAAGTATAATACCATCAAACAAAGAAACGGAGGCCTCCTATGCATTTCCTGGATAATATCTGGGAAAAGCCTTAGGTAGTGTGTAACTGCAACAATCAAAAATATAGGCTGCAACAGAATGAGCCCCTAATGCAAAGACTGTACTGTACATTACCATATTTCCATTTACAGTCTTGCTTCATCTTGAGTGGGGTATTTTTCTTGTTATTTTTTGTTACTGAAAAATAAAATCCTCTCCCACCCATATGTTCTCTATCATTATTTGGCTGTTCGATGAGGACAAATATTTGCAGTATTTACCTTTTCTGGTTTACTTGCTCCTTCTGTCACTTCTTCTTCCACTTCTTTTTCTTGCACATTCTCATTTTCATCAAGAAGTTTCATGGGTACTGGAGGGGGAAGCTCATCCTCTACATCTGGTATGTTGTCAAGAGGACTGTCTGAATTTGCACTTTGGCGACTCTTCTTATTTCGGTCAACAGATGCATATTCTGCTGACTCAATTCTGCACTCAGGAATCTGATTCTGACCTTCAGAAACCGTCAATGAAGCCTTTGATTTGCTGTTACAGTTCCCTTCCATGTTGACTACTGCTCCAACATCTTTAATTTCCTTCACAGTTTCATACAAGCAGTCTTCAACTATATTCTCCTGAGAGGAGCTGTCTTTCAAGACTTCATAAGGCCCTTCCATTCCAAGACCTTGATCATTTTCTGCATTTCTAGATGAGATGATAGTTTCCATGGGGTTGTTAGGGGGAATACTGGGTAGTTCCCGGCTCTGGTGACATTTTATAGACTTTCCAAGGCTATCCTGTTGATCCAGTAGATCAGATGTCTGTACTTCTTCATAAGGCTGAATACAGGCAGCTGTACTGTCCTCAGAAAGAACTAAAGAAAATTACAGAGAAGTATTACAAACAAATGCATGACTAAAAGGTGTGATTTGGTACTCTCTACATCACTTTGTTTTTGTGACATGCTGGAAAGGATAAATTATACTAATACCTGGAAATGCCTAGTGATCAGCATGCTTTTTGCTTATCAAAAGGTTTCAGTTACAGACATTTCTGCACTCTACTGTTAAAATATCTTTCTCACAACATGTAAAATAGTCTGTACACCCCCAAGTCATATTATATGGCAACAGCATTCACTGTCAGAACAGGGGATGGGAGGGTAGCTGTGCATGGATATTCAGCTGCCTTGTACTCAGTTTCACTGAATGATTACAGAATGCTCAGTAGTCTCAGATGGGAAACAGGTGGGAGGCCTCAAACCAAGTGCCTTAAAAAAACCCTTGTTAGATTTTCCTCTTTGCATTTCCCCATTCTTTGGAATCAAAAGGAAAGCATTCATACTTCCTCCCTACCATCCCTCAGCTTGTTTAACATGCTGGCCAAATTCTCGTTGGAATTGCACTTCGCTCAGCCCTCCCTGCACGCTACACCAGAAGCTCCTCACCGAAGGCTGTGCCATCTTTCTCTTAGTCTCACAGCACATAATGTAGGTTGACAACCTACTAACGAGCTGGCCATATGCACAAGAGAGAAGACTAGACTTCAGAAGGTAGTGTTAGGCAGAACATGTTGTTTTAGGTCTCAGAAGCAGGCCACATGTCACTGTCACTAGAGGGTATTAGGGACTGAAATCTATGGGGCTTCTCATCTTACACCACACGTGTGATATTTGCATGCACTCATAGGGATATACAAGCATGTTTCATGTAGTGCATGGTATGTAACTTTACCTCACACTATTTCTTTAAAAAATCACTTCTGAACAGCTTTACTTTTCTTAGTACAGTTCCTATGGCCCTATCTCAACAAAAACAACCCATTCTTCTGTGTCCTTCAGTGTATTTGACATGGTGACAAAAGTGTTGCCAAAGCAATCAGTGCCCTTGATTTGGTGGTTGCCATGGACATTGCTTTCTCTTGTGTTCAGGGCATGCAGACACAGTCAGCACCTGCAGGGAGCCATACCCTGACTGCAAAACTCAGGACAGAACTGGAGGTGTAAGATGGTAATCACTGTCTGAATGGGAGATGGGAGTTTTCCCTTTCTGGTCCTTGATTCTAGGGATTTCTGTGCTGTGCTGAGCACCTTTACAGAGAGTATACACCCCATTCAGCCGGGAGGAGATAATCAAAAGCAACGAGAGCTCAAGTTTCTGTGCTTCTGTAGTTATGGGCAGTAGAACAGAAGAGGTTGGTGTATCTGAAGGGTTGGCATAGGTAAGACAATGCTGGCAGGTTGGGTAAAGGAAAAAACCACAGCATTTGGCAGTTCTGCTTCCATAGCCCTGCCACTGCTCAAAAAGCTAGCAGAAACAGTAATAAAAAGAACTATTAACAAGAAGTGCATAAAGTGTAAGTAAGAAATTAAAGCACAGGGGTTCCTGTTATTCAGAAGGGTTGTTATGCAGAGTGTAAGCTGAGTATAATATCAGACAGTCTGAAAACTGTCTGCTGGTTGACAGCACACCTTTTAACAGCAGCTCTGACAGCTGCACATGTGGTGACTCATGGCAGAGAGAAATACTTCCATTCTGCAGGGCTTTGCTCTGCACATCAAGTCCCTCAGGGAACCACATACCTACATACACAGCAAGCCAATGGATGGGAGTAGCAATTAGCTGCAAAAACAAAGTTTAAAAATTACTTTGGATACTTGTCTCTAAGGGGTAAAGTCTGAATAGCTTAGCCTCTGGTTGCAGGAGATGAGGAGAGAGCTGTAAGTTGGAGTACAGCCCCTAGTGCTGGTAGTGTGAAGACAACAGTTGGCTCCCAGTGGCTCTGAGCTGACAGTGAGTTTATTTTTAGGTGCAGCTGAGCAAAATATTTTCCAGAGATACTTCAGGGTGAATCATTTTGAGTGTTTATCAAAGCAAAGACTAAGGAAAAAAAAAGGAAGCCTATTTATGTTGCCTGTTTTCTAAAATGTAAAAATATAAGTGACAGCATAGCACAGGACTGTGATCCTAAGCTGTAAACCCTGGAGGAGGACCTGAAATATTTCTACAGCCTCCTGAAGCACTTCTGAAGCTCTAAGGCACAACTTCATCTTCTGGTTTTATCCCAGTTGCATGGCTTACCAAGATTAGGGAATGTCCCATTCTCTGCCTGATGGCCTGGTCAATCTGCAGGTATGGCTTGGTAGCCCAGACCTGGTGGCCCAGAGAGGACCTCAGCACATCCCAGGGTTGGCTGGCATGGAGGACTGGGAGCAGGGGGGTAGGGCTGTGCCAGAGCACACCTAGTAGTGAAGTGGAGGTGCAGCCTAAACCACCAGAATCTCCATGAGATGATCACCTTCGCTGAGCTCCCAGCAAGGAAAACGACTTCAAGGCACTTTTTAACTTGGTTGTAAGCTCTGTGTGATCTGGTGTCAGACCTGCAGAGGTGTGCAGAGCATTCAGGCAAATGGCTTGCCTGTGTGCTTGGAAAGCTGATGGCTTGAAACCTGAGGGATCACCAGGTGCAGCTAAGGTGGGAGCTGTGAGCACTGGGATGGTGCTGCTAGCTCATCCCACCCACAGGGGCTGCCACTACTCACCCTCACCATTGCTGAGTGCTCCATTCTGTTCACTGTTTGGAGGAGGCTCTGTAGCTGAACTTGTGATGGAATGGCTGAAAACCTCCTTCTCAGAAGGCTGCAATACAAATCAGTGACCATTGGATCAGAATAAATGTTCACATGAATACACATGCAACAAATTTCATTCTCATCTCTGGAGCTCTGACTCACAGGTATTATTGGCAGGAGAGCCAAACCATGCCAACTAGATTCAAATATTTAAGTGCCTGTGTTTACAGATGTTAAAAAAAATAAATGCAAAGATGTCCAGAGTGATGTCCTTCCCAAGCTTCATGGTAACAGATATTACTATGGCTTTAATCCATGAGAAGACAGCAGCTGACAAAGGGTGCACTGCCCCTGGGCTGCAAACGGAGCGAAGGACAGGCAGGAGAGCTGGAGTACAGTGGTGTCAGAAAGGGCACTGAGAAAGTGCAGATTATCAGGATCTACACAAGTTTTCCTCCTCTTCCTGTTCTGCAACTTTTAAAGTTTCTCATGCTCAACCATCTCGAAATTCCTGAGCTATTTTCTAATCTGTGGTATTTTGCAAGGAGCTTGGTACAAACCAACCACAAGACAGACACAAGCTGCCAGAAATAAATACTTACCACATTCATCAGATTTTCATGATCTCCATTCTGATTTTTGGCCTTCTTTTCCCTTAATGAAAAAGGCACATGAATTTTTACTACAAATTATGCTAATATACAAATGCCAATCATTAACAGACCTTATACTCCTGCAGGGAACAGAATTATGTTTCACCATAATACTGAAAATGGAATAACTCAAAATTATTACAGGAATTGGTATGACCTCCGTGTAAGGACACCATTGAGGCAGAATGGTGATAAACATGACTGAAGAGGTACAACAAACACACACAATCCTTCTTCTCACTCTGTGTAAGATCACAGTGAGGAGTTACTGATGATAATTACAATATAATGTAAATAATTATGTAGAGACAGGACAAGGGGGAATGGCTTCAAACTGAAAGGGAGTAGGTTTAGATTAAATATTAGGAAAAAATTCTTTACTATGAGGGTGGTGAGACACTGGAACAAGTTGCTCAGAGAAGCAACTACTTGTGGATGCTCCATCCCTGTCAGTGTTCAAGGCCAGGCTGGATGGGGCTCTGAGCAACCTGGTCTAGTGAAAGGTGTCCCTGCCCACGACAGGGAACTAGATGATCTTCAAAGTCCCTTCCAACCCAGGCTGTTCTATGATTCCATGATAATAAAAATATTATCTTCAATTTAATCATATCTGAAATTCTCAGATACATATTCTGGTGACAAACCACTTGGGAAGTCCCTTAAGCTGTGTCATGAGGAATTAGAAAAGGCCAACAAAATCCAGGCAACTTCCAGTAAAAATGCTAGTCAAATTGATAATAAGCATGAACAGTTCAAAAAGGCCTACAAATGTTATAGCAGCAGAGGCCTACATTTTTAAAGGAATCCTGCTTCCCTGGGTCCTTCACAGGAGTCTAAGGCTGGATCATATTTCCAGTTTTCACCATTTGGGAAATACAGCTCTTAGTCAGAAATACTGCAATAAAGTATGAGCTTAAAATCATGTTGGTCGTTCCCCTAGATGAAAAGTCAAGTAAAAAGGTGAGAAAATACTGACAATATGAAATTTTTGCTTCTTCTAAAGTCTGCAGGGAACTGTAGACATTAGCACACTGTTAAAATTCCACCTAATTGGGAAATAACAAAACAGCAAGCGAGCCTGCACCAATGCAGAGCAGAGAAAGATAAAAGCTGAATTTCCTCTCTGGAAGATTTCTGACTCTAATATTTTAGAAAGAGCAAATTTTATTCAGTTTTCTATGTCCTCATCCATTTTTGAAGAGTAAGCCAGGAAAAAACTCTGCATAACTATTTATGCATAAACAACCTGCCCTACAGAACGACCTGAAACAAAAGATACTATATCCAAACTAGCAACACATGAATTTATTAAAAAACATCACCAGAATGTTTCAGGCAATGTATCTCTGTAACTGCAAAGACTACTCAGTGGTTTGACTCATCTTTCTAGAGATGTTTCAAGGATTGGTGTGTTACAAAACAAACCATAGAATTATAGAATCATTTGGGTTGGAAAAGACCTTAAAGATGATACACAGTACCTAAATGCAATGTTTGTAGGCCAAAGAATATTTAAAATAGGCTTTATATTTTAAAATAAATGTTTAAAGTATATATTTCTACTATTTTTACACAGATATCACAGGAAACCGTGACAATGAGAAGATACTGAAGTGTCAACTTACAGTTTACAAAAGTGTTTCTCCTGAATCACATGAAATTACAAGTTCCAACTTAGGCTTTTTAGGGTTTCAACCAACTTCTGGGGCCTGTTTTTGCCCACAACTGCTTTTTGCATGGGGGGCATTAGATAAATCCTGCTGAAAAACAGGGCCTTCCACTGTAGACACATCTTGTGCCAATACAGTGCATTTTATGGCTGCACAGTTTCCTCAATGCTCTCAAAGCTGAAGGGGTGAAAGCACATGCTCCTTATAGGTATATGCATCCAAACTGCAGATTTTGCTGCTGTACTGGATTTTTCCCCCCCCCATATACTTGGATGATTCAGCTATGCTTGCAAAATATAGCCAAACTGGACCACAGCGGTCCCACTCCTCACAGTGAAGGGTCTGATGGGTCTGGCATGTGGAAGGGCACCATGGACAGACTGCAGGCTGCCCAGCTGCCCTGTGCAGTCAGCAGGGCTCAGCTTACATGTCATGAAGGAGCCCTGAAACGTGCATAAACAAAGTCAGTAGAAGTGTCTGTACTGGTGAAATTGAAATCTCTCACGGAGAAGAAAACAAGGATATGACATTAATTATTATCACTGTTTGATCCTTACCCATTTTTGCTTGAAAGGCAGGATCAATTTTCTATACTTCAGGAATGGCCAAAGCAAAGCTGAAGTACATGATCACTTCCCTTTCCTTTTTACCCATATTTTTTGTGTCCTGCTCAGCCCACCTAATGTTCTCAGTTTCAGCTTAGGGGTGTGACCTCCTAACACTCAGTGTCCACCTGCATTCCAGGGTTCTGCTTAGGGGAAACCACTGAACAAGCACAATGGGGTACTTCCTCCACAGCAAAAAATGAAAATAATTCAATTTTAGAATTAATAGAACTCTTGAAACTCAGGTTTGCTCTGAAAACTGTACCTTTTTTAAATTTCTGTACCTAAGTCCTCAGTATTTCCTACGAACTATTTATACACAAAGCTATGTACAAAGTGAATCAAGAACCATTAAGCCCTGGAGCCTTACCCATTGCAGCTGGAGCAAAGGAAGATGAGGAAGGTGAGGAACAAGAGTGTTGTCATGGCTGCCAAACTCCCCCACAGGATCACGTGGATCTGTTCACTGCCTAAGAAACCACCCTCTGGCCCCATGGTACTAGCAGGAGCTGGTATCACTTGGGGTTGAAGAGGTTACTCCTTGAAGAAGACTGACATCTGTGCTGCGTGCACCTTCTGTTTCTGCAGAAAGAAAAACACCATCAGAGGTTAAGAGAAATTTTGAAGATAATGAATCTGACAGCTACAAGTCTGGCAGGAGAGATTTTCAAATCCAGATCTTACGAAAACCAGTTTCAAGTACAAGCCAGCCAGCCAAAGAGATTTTCAGCTACATTTCTGACAGCAACATAGAACAGATTTGTCAAATATTAACGCAAGCTGTTACCTATCTACAATCTCAATGTGAATAAAAGGCAGTACAGCACCTCTGTACTTGCATTTTCAGGAAAAGATTTATAAATCCACTTTGAGGGACAGAGTAATCTATTTTGTGGTTTTATTTGTAAATTTCATTGAAAAGTGAGCTTTTGAAACCAGCTGCAACTTCTGCAAAGTTAACAAGCCAAAAAGAGAGCAGCAGCAGGTGTTCACCTCCTTCCCTCTCAGTCTCTCCTGCCTGCACATAATTCAAGGCCTAAAGTGCAGTGACAACCGAGGTAAGTCTCTGAAAGGAATATCCCAACAACCTTTCTCACAGCAGATAGGATCTAGTCTTATTTCTGTGTGACATGTTTATTTTCTTAATAGTATGTCTGGACAGTAACAATATTGAGCTTTCTTTTTTAGCTTCTCCCCACCTGAGTCTGAGAAAATAACAGAGCAAAGTAAACAGAGTGTTTTTTAAGAACTTGAATAAACAAAACTTTTGATACAGCACAGCAGCCCATGGGGAAACATCCTGGGTAAACCCTATTTATGATATGTAAGTTTTGGTATATCATATGTTCTAAAATTCTGTACATATTTTTAATGTAATACATTGTTGACATGACAAATTTAAAAAGAAGTTATTAACTCTTCACTGCTGAAGATATCAATTTCTCCATAATTTGGGAACAGGTTATGCAAAGCCTACTTACAGGCTTTCAGCCTGACTTCAAGATTGATAAAAACTGAAATACAATACAATGGCTAAGAAATGAGCAGATATATTTTGGAAATTAAAAAGTAGCACAAATATAAGATGCGACAATGTCTAAAGCCACTAATGACTTACTTTAATGCATATTTTCATAGATACATTTTTTTGCACAGGAAATATGTATGTACATATATTTTTTTCTTTGCAGCAGAAGCATTCTTTGTAACAACAAATTCAATTAGGTACTAACACTCTACTTAGTTACATAAAACATATCACCATTTTGCTATAAAAATCTCATGAGAAAAAAAGATTTATTTCCAGAAAAAGGCCTTCAGATCAAAGGAAATCTGGTGAATCAGAGAAGATACTTAACAACCAAGTTATGTTGGGTAGCTCTTACAAGTAACATTTCTGTCCCTGCATAAAACGGGCTCATTGATTTCAACCATGCAGGATCAGACTTATAAACACCTTCCAAGAAGAAACTTACTAACTTATCCACAGTAGATAAAAGCTTTTATTTAAAAAAAAAAAATTCTTTTAGATAATAATGGCATGGATATAAATTGAAATGGGAAAAAACAAACCCAAGGTGCAAAAAGTTGCTGATCCTGAAAAGACCAACTTCAAGGTGTAGTTAAATATTTTTAGTCTGGGCAAGTAACAAGAAAGCCAGACAATGTGTAACTTCTCCAAACCCCTAAATACACAGGAACAATAGGTGCCACACACCTTGGTAGAGAACATACATCTTACTGTTAGTCTTGACCACCGACACCCAAGAGCCACCGCTCTTCAGGGATGACCACTGCCAAGCAAGGTGCCTCTCTGGTTATCTTGGCACAGCCTGAAAAATTAAACATTTAAAAGCAGTGGCAGATCACTCTAAAAATTATGTATACAGCAGATGATACAGCCCTGCCTCATCTCTCTTTTAAAGAAAAGTTGGGTTATTTCTACACTGAGTCACAGTCATATCATTGACTGAAATGGAGAGACCTTAAGGGAAGCTGAATCAGATTTAATCAGAAGAAAACTTGGTGTAATGCTCTCAAAGACCTCTGTGATGACATGCAAGGGCACTGTGCATTGGTATGGATTCCTGTAAAGGTGGTGGACTGTCCTCATTTAGAAAACATTACAAAGCACACTATGCTGGCTGCCTTAACTAGCTCCAAACCCTTGTTAAGAGGGTTGAATAGAAAGTCCTTCCCTTTTAAACTTTCAATTTTTTGGTGAATTTTCAAAGGCATTTCCTGCCCTGCTAAAACTCAAGAAAAATTCTTAAAAAAATCTTTTTGTTTCTTTTGTCTAATCCTTTTGCCTTCAAAACCCCCCTAATTTTCTTTTTTCCTTGGAAAAAAATGATGAAATGAAAATGGAATGTAAAAATAAAGGAAACCGATCCAAATATTTTTTCAGCATTTTTGTTGTCTTTTCTTCCTTGGTTTTCCCAAGAAATAAAAAGAATGCAAATGAAAAAAATAAACTATTTTTTCCCCCAAATATTGGGCAAAGAAAAATATAAGAAAAAGAATAGGGATTTAAAAACCTTTTTCTTGAAACAGAAACACATTTTTATTCTCTTCTAGAGCAGACACAGAGCTGTCTTGAAAGAAGTTTAAATTATTTCTCCTACTAAATTCGTAATTTTGTACCTACTCTGAAGAACGATACTATACTCCTCTCAGAAGACTAGGTAATGGGACTTAAGCTAATACTGTAAAAAAAGCTTTTTTCTTTTCCTAAAGATATATTCTTAAGGCTCCAGGACTTTAAATAAAAGTAATATTTGAGCTAAGGAAAGCTAAGGATACATGGGAAGCAGCCCTGTGGAAAAGCTGCGTCTTTGAAGGCTTCAGTACAGAGTTAGGAAGTGTTGGGATGAGCTGGAGCAGATGGAGTTCAGACTGAACTTCAAAAGCAGTGAGATCAGAAACAGTCAGTCAAGGAAGACCTACGTGTGATGTCAGGAGTGAAGCACAAGACTGATGCTACACATGAGGCACCCCACCAGGCAGGAGTCAAAATAGCAAAGGGAATGGCCAAGGCCAGAAGATGTAGTTAATTTACAGGAAAAGATCACAAAATGCTTTGACTGTATGTTGAGAGAAAGAGGTCAGAAAAGGACAGAAAAGGACAGAAAAGCACAGTGGCACTTGAACCTGGGGAGGCGACTGCTGGAGACACCTGTGCAAGCAGAACAGAGTAATATGTTCTGTAATACAACAGACTGATGACAGGTGAAGCCCTGAAGCTGAGCAGGCAAAATGTGACCAGTGACTCCTCTTAGCTCCTTGAATGGCAAGAGTTTGGCATAAGCGCTAAAGGACCTAGAAGCTGCTCAGCACACAGGACAACCAGAAGTAAATACAATTATAACACAAGAACATCCCAGCCTTCCAGTACCTAAAGGGGACCTACAAGAAAACTGGTGAGGGACTTTTTTAAAGGGCATGTAGTGATAGAACAAGGGGGAGTGGATTTAAACTGAGAGTAGGTTTAGATTAGAAATCAGAAGGAAATTTTTTACAGTGAGGGTGGTGAGGCACTGGAACAAGTTGCCCAGAGAAGTTGTGGATGCCCTATCCCTGGAAGTGTTCCAGGTCCAGGTGGAAGGGATTTAGAGCAACCTCGTCTAGTGAAAAGTGTCCCTGCCCTGGCAGGTGGGTTGGAACTGGATGATTTTTAATGTCCCTTCCAACCTAGGCCATTCTATGATTCTATGGTTCTAGATCCACCCTCTGTGAACCCTTATCATGTAGTGACATCAGAAGGCTTGCTCTTTCTGTTTAATGCCTCCCAAAAGAGGAGGCTGAAATAATATTCACCCAGGCTGGTGCCTTTAACACAGGAGAGTTTCTGAAATGCCTGAGGCTGGACCAGCACCCATGAGCTGCCCCAACCAGCCATGGACAGAAACTTGGCAAAGACATACATTGAAAACACAACTGTCTGAACTCCCTGTGCTTCCACTAGGTGAATGCCTGGACACTAAAACATCAGTGACTAATACCTTGGATTTAGGAGCTGCTCCAGAGGCTAGCTTTAAAGAGAAATTTATTTTAAATTATAATGATGGGACAACAAGCAGCTAATTTCAAAGAGCTCTCCGACAGCTGAAATGTTTAACTCCTGCTTTTACAATACAAAATGATATTGTGCTGCCCTCTGGTGAATCTCTCCGTTTGGGGACCGGGATTTGTGCCTCTTATGAGGGTGCTTCAGAGCTCGGTGCAAACTCTGCTCCTACAAATGGAGTTCACATGGGGCCCTTCATCTGTCAGGCTCAAAACGGTCCTACCTCCACCCCTGGAAGGCTGTCAGACTCCAATAGTTCAACCTTGCAGAGAGACATTGCTGAGACAGAATAATGGTCAATGGAACTGTTTGGGGTTTTTTAAATGATTTTCCTGTGTGACAATCCTTTAAAGATGAAGATTTCTTTCACTGTACCCTTTCCACAGAACTCTCCACACAAGTTGTTGGGGATGCCGAACTCTAAAAGAGAATAACAGGGACAGGCCTGGAACACCTGGGTAAGAAACCTGGTTATTTCATCTATGGCAAAATTTAAACAATAGTCTGCATTCCCATTTCAAAGTCACTACCAGTTCAGAAAATTAATCTTTACACTATATTGGATAAAATTTATTTTTCTTGTGGGAACTTCTTGCTTTTTAGACATCAATATTTGCCATTATCGGAACCCGCATGATAAATGATGCCTGTAGCCATTCCTCAAAATTGCACTTAAATGCCCAATTATATTTGTGGTTTCAGAATGACCGATACTTTGTTGCATAACCCACACTTTTATGGTGAATAATGTGTTATTTTGGCTTGCGGCTGACTAAGGGATAAAGCAGAGCTGAGGCAGTTCAGCCTGACTTGATGAGGAGAATGCAATTTTGATTCCAAAAATCTTGTATCTGTAGTGAAGGAGATACACAGGCTGCAAATTTGGGGAGCAAATAAAGTGTAAATATTAACTGGTGGGGAAACTGCTGCAAAAGTCTGGAGTGAGACCCGAACACCTTTGAAGACTAGCACCCAAAAGACCCAGTGCACTTCAGGTGCAGGATCTGTCCAGGATGTCCTGAGCAAAGTCCCACCTGAGTTTATGGTGGTGCCTGTACAGGATGTGCCTGTGAGAGGCAGATGCCATGTGCCAGTGTCCTGGCAGGAGGTGGCAGCGAGTCCCTCTCCCACCGCCTCCTCCTTGGTTTCTGGGTTTAGAGCAGTTTCATTCATGTCCTGCTGCACACAACGCTCGGCCCACGCCTTCCAGAGGGAAAAGAGTGGGAAATGTCAACAGCTTCACCTCTCTGGGTTTCTTAATGAATTATAGATGGAGCGTAGGCAAGAGACTAAATTGTTCTGACAACTGAGCGCCTTTGAATGTGAGAAGCCAAACGCGACAGGACAGGAGAGACTCGTGGAGGCTGCGAGGATTGTGGCTCCCTGTCCTGGGCTGTCAGGCTGTGTTTGGCTAACAGGGGCACTGCCCAGGTGCTTCATGTGCTCACCCTCGAGCTTTGTTACAGGGCTCCCTTGTGAACTGCTCAGTCTCCTACTGCTCTCTTCCCCTTGCCACCCCTCCAGCTAACAGTGCTTTCAGTTATCCACTGCTAAACTGCAAAACAGATCAGGGAGATGACATGGCTTGGAAGATCCCCTCCAATCCACAGCACAGACCTGGCAAGGAGAGTGGGAAAGAAGGTTGGAATTTTTATATGATTTTTTTATTACTCTGATAGCAATCCCCCAGAGAGCTGCATTAAACCAGAAAATGGGGAAGTACAAGATATGTGGACCCGCAAACTGAGACAGAGGCTGAGAAGTAAGAAGCTAATGTCCTCTTGTCGACATCCAGCTGCAAATGCTGTCATTCAACCACAAAACCAGACCAGAAACCTGGGCTACAACAAACAGGCAACAGCAGAAATTGTCCTGCGCGTGTGACTAACACCTCTCAATATAAGAACCTTTCCTCTTCTGTTCCTCCCAATCCTGAAAACACACTTTCTCTATGAAGATAGCATCCTACTGGAGACCTGAGGACTTACCTTACTCCCACTGCAGAAAATTCCCTCTGCAACTTCAGACCAGCTCAGGCACCAGCAGGCACAGTACATCTCCAAGTGCCCAAAGACTGAGCACACCCCTTGTATGTGACACCCTCAAGGCCACCCTAAAGAAAACACTTGAAGGCAGGCAATCCACAACTCCTGCACCCACAAAAGCTCACACCAAACCACACACCTCATTTAGAGAAGGGGGAGGACATGGCTGATGTACTTTGCTCAGTCCAGAACCATTTCCATGTCAGGAGCATTCTCTGCATGCAAACACTATGGTGCTGGCAGGAAAATGCCATTTGTTCTCCTGAAACAACCTTAAGTGTAGCACTATGCTGAACTGTGTTAAGATGAAATTAAAGCACCCTTCCTTCACCCAAACAACCTTCCTTTAAACCTCTTGATTTTAAATAGAATGTGTTTTCTGACCTTTCCCACTATGTGGCCTAACCAAGCTTTAACAGCAGAGCAGCTGGAGGCAGTTCCCAAGTGTCTCCTTTCTGTAACTTGCCACAGTTGGGGGATTCCTGGACAGCATAACCTGACATGGCATTACACACATATTTTATGACGTCAACAGCGCTGCATTTTTTCTTGTGTGGGCAAAATACTTGGGTTAAACTTTCCATAGGTATCTCCTACTGCAAGTCCTGGTCTGGAGCCTGTCTGCAGAAATTGGTGGGAGTTGTGCTTTGAAAATCAAGGTTGAGTCCATTGCAGTAAATTAAACATGCTGGAGATAATTGTCTCGTACAGCCCAAGCCCACAATCTTATACTTTCTTATTCTCCACACAAGGGTGGTTGTATTATCTTCCAGGAGTGGTGCCTGACCAGAGCTAACTCCTGAGTGGTGCATGGGATTGGTTTGGGGAAAGAGCCTTTTGACTGCAGCCAAAATTATGCTTCAGGCTGTTCTAACTTGCTAAAACCACATCTTTTGTGTTTCAGACTGGGCATCTGATAACAGTGGATCCTTTGACCTTAATACCCCTGTGCTAGAGATCCTTCTCTTCTCTCAGTACTTCTCCACAGGACATATCCAGCTTTCTGTCCACTCCAACTCCTCTTTCTCTCTCAGTTCCCAGTTCTGTTTGCTGACTGAGGAAACCACCTCTGCTAAAGGTGACAAAGACTACATTAAGATATCAAAATAGGAATAAGTGTGCATGAGAACTAATAAAATATATACAAATAAGTCAAAATTTTATCAAAAAGAGACGTTTCAGGTAATTCTCAGGCGTTGTCACATTAAAACAGATGATACTGTGGAAGGGCCTGAATACACAAACACAGTCCTTGCTTTACGTTGGTATTAAGTGAATAAGAGCAATTAAATGCTTCTGGAGACAGCAGGTGACAGGACTGCTGTTTGGACTGAGGTGCTGCCTGGCAGAACCTCTGCTAACACCACAGTGTCACTGGAGTCAAGATTGTGAAGTTTCTTCAAATGAACTATAAAAAAGTAGCAAAACGTATTTGTAAGTGGTCGAATTGCTGTTTCTGCATCTGCAATGCCTTCTTTTGGCCTCTGGCTGTTTAAATGTAGATCCAGTACTCAACTACACAAATCTTAAGACCAAGATTGCCTTTCTCACACAGTACCTAGTGCATTTTGCTTTTGGAGTTCCTATGCACTAAATCAGGACAACAGGTTAAAGCTCTTCTGGTGCAGTTGTGTTTTGAGTTGCTTGGCTTGGCAGCACCCATTTAACGAGAACAGTTCAAGACAGACACATCTTATTCCAAGCAGTGAAGACCAGATGTGCACATAATTAAGGCCTGGTCCTGAAAGCCTGATGCTGGAAGGAATTACTGACATGGACTGAGCTGCTCTTGCAGGCTGTCAGATGAGCCTTGCAGAGACTGCGCACGCCATAAGCCTTCAAAATAGTTCATGTTTCTGCTTCGCAAAGCAGCAGAATAATGAGGTTCTGATCTAATTCCCCACTGTACCTACTTCTTCAGAAATCATGGCTGGTTTATCAAAGGATATGTGTGCTCTGTAATGTAAAAACAGATCTAAGACAAAACTGAACAGTCCCAAACCACTGGTCACTTTTAACCCCTTCTAAGCCTTTACATCTTCTAGGGAGAAACCAAGTCTCTCTGAACCCATCTATCTGTGGCACTGCAGAAAAATTAAAAAGCTTCTTGCAGCAGTAAAGGCTGATTGATGCCACAATCTGCATTCATACTCTGAGCAACTCATTCATGCCTTGTCAGACCATGTCACCTCAAGGTTAACGTATTCAAAGTTGACCTGACTTCTCCTGCCACTCTTTCCTTTCTATTCCTACTAGAATTTTAGCAAGTCCACACAAGCCTGCAGTGCAGGCAGCCTCTCCTCAGAAGGAAAAAAATTTGAGAAAGTGGAAAAATCAGAAAAGTTGTATGAACAATTATGCATGTGAATTCAAGAGCTTGCTTCAAGACAGCGGAATAGTTTTCTTAAAATGGAGAATGGAGAATTTCAGAAAATAAGAGATGTTGCTAGCAAGGTTTCCTAGCAGGCTGTAAAACTAGATTTTCAAAGGAAGTTGAGCATAATTGCATGTGAATGTGATTATGTCCCCGTGAAACACAGTCTGCATCCTGAGCTTAATACACATGCACAATTATGCACCTAACTCGTCACAGAGCTATCACATTTATTTCCCACATTCACAAGGTCTTTCTGTGTATAAACCATACACTCACAAATCTCTGCCAAAGGCAACTTCCATTATAAATCAAGCCCTGAGCAAACAGGTTTTTAACCAATAACTTGAAGCTCACAAATTCATTCCACAGTGGCTAATAGGGTTCCCCCCATTTCACTACCAGCAGTACAAACCTCCCCAAGCACAAACAGGGAGAAGGGGAATGCTGAGGCCACAGCTCTCAAATGCAGAGCACCGGCTGGGCTTGGCCAGCTGCTGAGGAAGAAACCCATAATGAAGCCTCTGTGCAACAGTTCCTACGAACAGCACCACATATTTTCCCCAGGCTTTAGCAGCCAAATAATGACTGTCTCGAATGTGACAGCAGAAAAGCTTTATCTGCTGAGTGACCATGCCAAAGATTACAGCTTAATTGTGGCATTATTATGTTCTTTCCCACACCCCCACAATATCCCATATTGCTTTCTGGCTGCAGTGAGGTAATTAGACCACGATTACTGCATATTTTAGAGCATATAGAAATGAAAGCTGTCTTTGTGAAGTGTTTTCCAGCTCTGACACAACTACTCCTGATAGCTTTGCTTTTCCTGGAACTAGATGCTCTTTCATATTAAACAAGGCCTGTTTATAATTGCACTTTGCTGTTTATGCAATTCTACCATGCCAAGTCCCCTTTCAGTTTTTGCAGTGCAACCTCATCTTGAGCAACCCTTTTGCGAACTCAGGTAATAATAATGGAAATTGAGAAATTCCCCCTAGCCGGGGAAGTAGGCACACGCAGTTTGCCTCAGTCATCTGACCTAAAAGACCTCTAAAATCCATGGCAATCGTTCTTGTTCTCAAAGTGGTATTTGAATCAGGCCCATGAAACACAACAAATAGATGGTACTTCTCCAGAGGCTACTTCCAGTTTCCAAAGGACCCTGACCATATAAAATTACCAAAGATTGCAAAATATGCAGCAGCAAAACACAATTCTTTGATTGTCCCCAGTGAAATATTGCTTTATTTTTTTTCTAATTAAAAAAAAAAAGAGACTCCTACTTAGAATGAGATTCCACTTCTGTATGTTTATATTTCTAAACCCAGGCTTTTGTTCACTCAGATACTATGTATAGGGTCCCACCTGAGAGACCTCACCTCTGTTCCCATCACAGGAGAATGACTTTCACTAATGCCGAACTTTTAGACTGCTCAAATTTTATTACTTATAGTGAGAATAACTCTACGTGAAATGGGAAATTAGAAAAATGCCTTGTATCAAAATGTCAGGACACTACAGCCTTTTAATGTGCCTTGAGTGAGGTGCCCCACCAAAATGAAGCACATGAAGATCATCCCAATTTTTAAAAAAAATTAATCAAAATTATTTTAAATCTAAACAGTCCAGATTATTGAGTGCCAATGCTATCATAAAATCTACGGATATAAATGTCTGGAAGACAAGAGTGTTCCAGGTAAGCTAAGTGAAGGTCCTTGGAGGTAGAATACAAATTAAATCAGAAGGGCCTGTTATATTTAAGATTAAGTAATGTTGAAACAAAAGGAATTAGTGAGAATTGAGATGTGTGATATCCCACAGCAAGAGAGGCAGCAGTGATTGAACTTGGTGACAGATCAGTTTGAAGAAAACAGTGTTCACCTTACAGTGTGTTTTGTAAAGGTGAAGCTATTTCAAGCCCAAATTTCATTTAATTGAGTCAATAAAATAATATTTAACTTTTTAGCATTTGTATCTCATTAGGAATGTCAGCTTTTCTTAAGTATTTGGTGCATATATGCAGAGCCTTCTTCATTGCTGGAGATTGTCCCTGTCTTGAAGAATTTACTTTTTGTCAGGATAAGACCAAGACAGCACATGAGAGAATCCCTGTTTAAATAACGTCCTTTTCATGAAATAATGTCTAAGATAAAGAAGGATTTGGTGGTTTTTGAAGAGTTCTTGCAACTTACCCAGGTATCTGGTGTCGCCACCCAGTGCCACCTCTCTGTGATCTCTGTTTTCTCCAAGTTGGAAACACAGCCATATGTTCCTTGAGGGGAGGTGCAACCTTAACTTCAGTCATGCAAAAATAATCTACACTGGCTGCCTGTATGCTCTGCATGGTCAGTAAAGACTCACTTCTGCCTGTGGAGATGAGGGGTACCTTCGAAGTTAGCTGGGAAGGTCATACCTCATCTCCTCCGACAGACCAGTGACCTTTCAGACACCTAGAATTAGAAGAGGAGATATCGATAAATCATGGACAAAACAGGGGGTGAATGTGTGCTGACCCACTGGGAAGGGCCTCAGATGTACTCCTCTAAACTGACCTCCTTAGCTGACCCATCAGACCAGACAATGTGGACATCTACGCCTTTGGGCAGCAGGAGCAGCCCTGACAGACCACACCTTTTCACAGCCTCACGTTGTGGCACAATTTCATTGCAATTTCTGCCCGAGACCAGCATAATGACATCATTCTGCCCTTTCTATTGGAAGCAGAGCTGGGATAAATGAAAACGCCACTTGCTTTTGACAGTCCAGAATATCCTGTGGATTCACCTGCCCACTGAGCCACAGGCAGTGTCCTGCTTGGCACCCTGCAGCAGCATGGAGTAGGGTGGCAAAATAAACCCAACTCTGTCCTGCCCCCCACACCAACATTGCTACGTGGTGTATTTTATCCACCTTTTCTCCTGCTCTGGAGACGGAAATATAAAACCCTGGGCTTGTAGACCGAGGCAGCAGAAACTAATCATGAGTCCTGCAGGAGTGATCTAAGAGCTGGGTACCACCCTCCTCAACACACCCAAACCCCTTACTCCCTCATCCTGACACACAGCAAATACAATTATAAGATCTAATCAACTGCAACTACTGTAATTCTGAAAGTCTTCACAGCTAATGAAAACCAGGCTTCCCGTTCTCGATCTAATTGAGATGTTTGGTTCATACAGCGTGGAAAAGAAACCCTCCATAAAGCTATGTATGAATGTTGCATTTACATATCCAGCCTGTCACAGTATTGGGCTCTTTTTCCTGACTGTTGGATATTGCACGGTAGGAAACTATCTGTGAAGGGAAACGGACTACAGAAAATAAATACTTTCTCATGTTGTTTCAAGGGAAATCTCCAGTCTGAATGTCATCTACTAACTACCACTTTGTAGTCTGAACTTGGCATAAAAAAACCATTTCCTTAACATGAATAAGTCATGTTCCCTAGTAAAAATACCCTCCTCTTGCATTAAAGCAAGAATCAGAAGACAGAATTTGGCCTATAGCGTGTAAACTCAAATTTGTTAGATAACAAATGACTTTAAAAAATCCCTTTTTCCCCCTTCCTCCAGTATGTTCTTCTTGCTGCCTGTTTGCACTGGTTTTTCTGCAATTTAAGCATCACTAATGCTTCAAGACTTCCCCTGCCTCTGTGCTTTCCCGTGTTACTATCATTAGCATTGTTTTCGCAGGAAGCTCTACAATATGGGCAGCACTGCAGAGAGAAAGATAAATACATCATGCCTCCTGCAAAAAGTTTTGCTACTACTTTGAGTTACGAGCTGCCAAAGCACGATGACAGAGAAGCAATGGCTGGTAGGCAGGATAAGCAGAGCATCACATCACTTCATGCAGTCAATAACCAGCTGGGCTCTGCTTCTTCCAGGCTTCTCTGCTGTGCTGACCCAAATCATTACTTTTTCCCCACAGAACATAGTCTTGTTAAGGTTTTGAAAGAGAAGAGTAAGGCTGAGATTTGATGAAAGCCTGTCAGGATACAGGATAACTGCTCTCCAGGGACAGGAGAGACAGTCAAGACAGACCAGGTGAGAACAGTCTTTCACTAGTGATGTAAGAGGGAAGAGCAGATAGCAAGCTCAAAACCTTGGTACGACTCATCAGCAGTAAGCACGTGTCTTTCCCACAGCAGAGTCTGAGAAGAGTCTTCCAGCTGGGTAGATGTGACCACAGCAGGGACATGCACATCAACAGGCACTGGGGGCCGGGGCCCACATCCACATGCACGCTCACCACAAAAGCAGGTCCTGCCTCTGCTCCTGCATGGCCAGGAAACCTCCACCCCTGTTGTCTTGCCTCCTCTTGGCACCTTCACCCACCCTCTGCAACCCACAGAACCTTGTTCTCCCTTCTACAACTGCCTCCTCCTCCTTTCCAAAGGCCATGCCAGTGTTGCCACAGTGCCACAGCTCCATGAGCTGCCATCAGCTCTGCACACACCTTGAGGCTTGGTGCTCCCAGCAGAGAGCACAGCCACCCTGGATATTCACTGAGTATCTCCCATGCTGGGAAGCCTTTTTGGTTTAGCACTTCTCCTTTGAATTATTTTTCTGTAATAATGTACCGATCAAACGCCCACACAAACTCCTTATAAAACTACCAGTACTGATAACAACATATATTGAGTACTTTGGTTATGGCCTATTAGTATCAAGATGCCCAAGTGGTGAAAAAAGATAGGGCATGGCAGAAATAAAAAGAGCAGAACCGAGAAATATATGGAAACATTCTCTCAGAGAAAGAATGAAATTACAGGAATTAGGCAACTGAAGTCCTCACCTAAAATGTGCTAAATAACCTTAAGCACTATACCAGACACAAACATACATGACAACGAAAAGTCAGATGAAGAACATATACAGCTACAACACATCACATCCCACCTAGTAATTTCAACAGCTTCTTATTTTTTACAATTTACCGTTACACCACTGTTGTAACACCCTGTTCACTGTTATAACACCGATTTTCCTGAACGAAGTAGTCTGGATTTCATCTGCTTTATTCTTTGAGAAATGTGCCATGCTCAAGCCTCTTGTAATGCCTCCTGAACGTGTCTCATTTTAAAGGATAACCTAATGTTATACGGTGAAAAAGCCTTTTTTATCCTTTTTCATCACTTAGGGACACAGTTTTATTGAAAAGCAATCAGATTCTGCAGAAGGAAACAGTTTTCAAAGAAACCATTTGTAAGTCAAGCGAGTGACCATTAGTTATTGAAAGCTGAAACATTTACAGGTTGATTTGATGGCAGTGATAGTTAATTAATTTTTCCTTTTGTTGAAAATTTTTCTTGACTACAGTGAGTACCTGGCAAACTGCCTGAAGAACAAAGGTCATCTAGCTCTGCATTTACTTAGGTTCAATATCAAATTTATGTGCTGTGTTCAGAAAAACAACCATGTCATCCTTTTAGAGAGTCCTTTTTGAATTTTCAGCTGACTTGAAACATTTGATTGCAGACCTTAGTTTGGGGCAGCTGCTAAACTACTTGCTTTGCTATGTATTTCCATGAGTTATTCAACCAACAGGAGAATTGCAAGACTTAGTTCATCTGGAAGAAAGCAAAAGCAACAGAAAGACTCATCATGCTACCCCAGTTTCACAAGTATAAAAATAGCAGAAGGTGCTAACAGATATTATGTGGATAAGAATGAGAACTAGATTGGCACTGGAGAATTTATTCTTAGAAAATCCCTCCTTTTGGAATTGTTACAGACATGCACTGACCCAAATAGATCATGGCTCCTATCATTCCCTTGTGCATGTGAACAGATAAAATGCTGACATGCACCAAAAAGGTTTGGGGCAAAAAAAAGCAAGCACAATCTGCACGGAAACTGCCAAAAAATGAAAAAGCACAGCAGCTGGTACACAACTGCTAATAGGCAAAGACAGCACTGCTGGCAAATGCAGGTGAAGCAAAGGAAAGGAAAAAGCAAAATGATGTTGGGAAATGATGTCAGCCCAAAGAGATGGAGAAAACAAGCCAGTTACTAAAGGGTACCTACTGCTGTCTCAGAAGGACAGCCATTTGAGCCATTTCAGGATACACAATTTATTCCACTGTGCCAGTGCTGCCCAGTGATCAAGCCTCAGGGCCACTGACGTCCCTCTGGCACAGCTTTCTGATTCGGCTTGATTGCCCAGGGGCTGTTTGTGGCTATGGAGATAAGGCAGGAGGACTGGGAGACCACAGAACAAATCCAGAGCGTGTCTCACCAGCTGAGTTACAGAGCACAGCACAGCAGTAACATGTGCAGAACTACAGTTTCCTCTCCTTCCTTCCTTCCTCAGCCCTTCCACAGATATTTCATTTTCTCCCAACCAAGTCCCAGGAGCTCTGCAGGCTCAGTGAGGAGTCACGCTTGTGACAGGATGTGTGGGAGTCAGCCACCCATCATGAGGTGCGTGAGATGCCCAAGCGTGTCTGTGTGTGAGTGACGTGTCTGAGCCTCCTGTGTTTCCAGGGGTACCAGGCAATGGAGCCTCATCAAGGGTGCAGATAACGAGCCCAGGGGGATGCCATTTAGTTGCCTAAACACTGGCAGCTAGAACCACCTGAGCTGCCTAAAGGCATCCAAGATGTCTGGATGTTCATGCAGATATGTCCCCAGAGATGAACAACTTGACACAAGAACTGCAGGAGATTTGTGCCCTTCTGGAGTGGCAGATGGAGGCCAAAGGGCACAGTTTATGGCATTTCAAACACCATTCAATGCCCTCTCTTTAGGCAGATGAAACCTGCACCTGGATGTGGTGCCCAGCAGACATGGCACGGGACCAACTCTCACACTTCTCAAATAGCTATTAAGAAACTATGAAAAATGTACCAGGGCACCTCAAATGGCATTAGCTGCTTCTGCATGAGCAGCTGAAAGAGGCTCTGATTGCCACTGACTATAATGGGGCCTGAAGTGCCTTGCAGATACTTGCCTAAATTTAGGAGCTTTCACGTGCACTTGAATCTCACACCAGAAACACCATGCTACACCAGAAGGTACAAACATCTTCCTCTAAAATAATTTCCTACAGGAGGATGAATGCTCTTAGCACTCAATCCTTCTCAGAAACCCATAAAGATTTATGAAGGGATGAAAAGTTTTAGTCTAATACCAGAAAAACACTTTTCTCCAAGTAAAACAATGCCAGAGCATCACACTCTTTCCAGCTGGCAGGACACAAAATTAATGTCCAGACTTTCAGAAACATTCACTATCACAGACCTTGTAATGTTTAATTATCTGATGGTGCTTAGGACTTTGGGTAGAAAAGAAGCAAATAAAACAACACAAATCTAGTCATCATATGAATATTTAAGACCCCTCTGCTGGAGCATCAATGTGTGGGCTCATATCAACACTGTGTTTAATGTGCAGCTATGAACACATGCGTAAGCATAAAAGTATCAAACAACTATCAAAAGACCTCTATTCAGGAGAAAAAAAAAGTTCCTTCTCCCTTTATGAACATTTTTAAACAAAGTGTTCTTTTTTTCCTGTAATTTTTCCCCATTAAAATTTTATGTTACTGCAAAGAGATAGCAGGCAGGGAACTTCTGGCCCAATTTTGTTCCCAATTGCTCTTGTATAGTAACTGGAGGCAGAATTTTGTTCTCTCTGTAGAATTACGTACAACTGTAGATTTCCTTTTATTTAATGCAACATTAACATACAGATATACAGACTCAAATATTAAAACTAAATTACAGGCAACACTTCTCCAATTAGCTCATATAAAAGTAGAATAAATAATAAAGCCCCTTACTATCCAGTTAAAGAGACCAGCAACATTTCTAAAGCTACAAGAAAATGCAGAAATATTAAGAAAAATAAAAAAATATTTCTGCTGCAACAGAAAGTTTCCAGGAATCTCAAAAATTTGAAGTCCAGTCACGGACTTCTTTTGTAGCCTATTCTTGCTTTGTCTTTAATATTGGTGTGCCGTTATTAATAAAATAGCTAAGTGTCCTGAAGTTAGTGCTGAGGATTAGTTACTATTTTCTGAAAGTAAGTTGCAACTGAAAATGTCAGCCTTCAAAGTGAATCTGCTGAAATCGAGTTTCTTCCCAGAGTAAATCTATTACATGTCAGTAAATAGATGAGATACAAATAAAGTAGGAGCTCTGCAGAGTGTAAAACAGGCATCGCCACCATATTAACAGGCTTATGGCAATGTCACTTAGCAGTATTTGTTTTAAAGTCTCAGCAGGCTTGTCCTGCTGAATGTTTTGTGTAAAACCATCTGCTGAACAGACAGAATCGATCTCCAAGTGGGTCCTGCTTGGTTTGTAAATTTACCTACTGTGACTAAGTACATAACTCATTATTAAAAACAGTCAGACCTGGTCTTTCCTGAGGGTAAACGAATGTTTCTCATCATCCTTAAAAAAACAACACTCAACATGAGATAAGGAATAAGTAAGGCATTTAAATAAGAGCCCTTATTTGAAAGACTCACTCCCGTGGCCTCAATCAACATGCAAACATGGACTCCCAATCATCTTCAGAAGATAATTATAATTCATAATTGCCACTTAAAAGCGTTTTCTCGGAGCTGTGCAAATATTGACTAATTAGCCACACCAGGATCCTGTAGGGTAGGCAAGCAGGTACCCTAATCCTCTTTTTATCTGTGCAAATTCCTGGGGAATAAAACCCCGACCCTCACCTGCTGCAGGGGATGAGAAGGTGCGGAGGTTTCCAGCTCCATTCCCCTCGCCCAGCCCACGCTGCTCCCACCACTGACATTCTACCTCATCTAGAGAGGGGATGAGATGAGCTCTACACCAGCAGAGCTCTGGAAATAGTGGACGAACCTCAGTTCATTAGCTAAAGTCCTGTCAAGCAAAAGGTCTAGATATTCAAATGTCAAAATAAAGCCTGAGGATTTGATATAAGCACGTGCAGCATTTACATGAGGAACTACGAGGAACACTTAAACAATGATGTACTGCACAATTATGGCTTATTCCTGGAAACAAAACATTACACTGAAATAAATAACTAATGTTGTATGTATGGAGTAAAACACTTCTTTACTTAAGATTCAGAGAAATCTTATTATTCACTGTGTGCCCAAGATTTGGGGGAAGAAAGTGCGGTGTCCTGTTAGAGCCTCCAAAAGGCTCTACCTTCACCATGCAATAAAACGCACCAGGCAAACAATATCTTCAAGATGGCTCTAAAAATGGACTGAAGATCCTTGGAGGCCACAGCAGCTAGAAATGAATACTGAATACATCCTCCATTAAATCCAGCTCTTTAATTAAATTGGCCTGTAGGAAAGCAATGATTAGTCATTAGTGTCTCAGGTTTTCTGGTTTAAACCAGCAAACACTAATGATGGCTTTATTCTAGAGCTCTGTTACAAATCACCACATTCAGGGGCACAAACAGGTCTTTTCCAAATAACTGTGCTATTAAAAGCTTACAACTTACACAAGATATGCAACATGAACCATTTTTATTTGGTGTAATCCTGCTTTGTCTATTGAAATAATTGGTTATATGTTGTGTCTAATTTCAGCTACAATCTCTTTAGGGCAAAGATTGTGTCCCTGTGGTTTTGTAAAGCCTCATTCAGAGTTATAATGGTGTATAAATTAAATAAATAATAAGAAATTATGAACTGTGGGAATTTATTCTGCATTTATCAGGAAGTTACAAGTGAGGATTTACATATTTTTAAAATGGATTTTTTTAAAGATCTTCCAGAGATCTGGTTCTCTCCTCTGTTTTAGAAATTGGGGGTTGCCTTTCAGCTGCAGCAACTGTTTAGGTAAAAATAATGACAGGAAAAATCAGGTTGGTGTGGTGACTGGCTGAATACTAAATCCAGGGTTATTCCACTCTGGAGTTCATTCTTCTGCATGGTTCATGTATAACTGCTTCTGAGACCAGCAGGTTTTCATCCGTGTTAAAGAGCATTAAGATGATGGTATTTTAACTACTGCATTAATTATCTACTCTGAGCAAGGCTAGACAAAACAAATAGTAGGAATAGAACAGAACTCGATGCCCTAGTGAGCAAAATTCATTTAAAAATGCCCAAACCAGAAGAGTACAGATTAGGTGGCTTGGGCTGCAATATGATAAAAAAGGCTTCTGTGCTCAGAAGGTTTGGAGAATCATGAAACAGTTCAACAAAAGTTAATATTTTATCCGTTTGGCACTCCTAGCCACTCATCCCGCATGAGTCCCCTAAATGCTGGAGCAGGGGCTGGAGGATCACAGCCACAGCAAGAAACACGCTGTTGGCAGTAAGAAGCCAGTTGTAAGCCAAAGCAAGTCTATGCTAAAGCCCTGTATGCTATACCATTTTTATGTGTGTGTGTGCACCCATTTATTTTCCTTTTCGGGAGGAAGAGAAGGGTGGGAAAAGTGAGAATTTTTATTTCACTAAAGAAGCATGTTCATGCAAACAAGCATTCAGCCTGCTCTGAATTCAGCTGCTCACTGAGCAGCTCAAAGGACCTCAGGAGTCTGCTGGGCTCCCACACCTGGACCTGCCAAGTTAGTGAGAACACAGGGTCACTTGAGTCTGTGAGAATAAAAGACAAACACCAGAGTGAGTGCCTCTTTCCAGGTACCCCAGTGTACACCTACAGCAGGTAAAACACAGCAGTGAAGTAAGATAAGTCAGCTGTGTTATTAGAAATGTTAAATGACCTGGCTAGCCTTCTGCCCTTAAAGACCTGCAACTTCCCAAGCCTGTAAGGTGAGAGGTCTGGTCCCCACAGCCTAAGCATGTAATTACAGGTGGACATTCCTCATCCTTCAAGATGCCAACCCAAACTCATCAAATGCATAATTTTTCCCTTTTTTTTTTTTTTTGGTTAACAGAATTAAAACCTGCAAAGGGAACCGCATGTGAAGTCAACTCTGTAGACTAAGATGGAAAATGCACTGATTTGCACAGAGTTAATAACATGCCCTAAAATGGCCGTTCACCCTCAAAAGACATTAGCATGTAATAGCAGCTGCTTATCCTCTGAGTGCAGATGAATATTGGAAAGAGGTGCTGAGAGGCTTTGTCCCTAGAATTACATGTCATTGGTTTAAACACGATGTGTGGAAATTATTTTAATTGCCATATTAGTCCAGGGCTGAAATGATCTGGTATTGTTCGGAATGGTGCAAATGTCTTTCTCTGGTCAGGGTGTTGTTTGAGAAGAACACGTACATACCTGAATGTCTAGAAAGCTTCACCACAAAATAAAACTAAAAACCAAAAGATCACCCCAATAAAATAGCTTTGAAACATATTAGTTAATGACAGTTTTTGACTGTCATATAAAGATCCAATTTCTTGCAAGTATAAGCACTGAAAGAGCAAGAACTGTTATTCTTGAGATAAATGTTACAGTTCAAATGTCACAGACTATATTACAGACATTCACAATTGGCTCTGAGATTTAGAGAAAAAAAAAAGACTTACACTGTTGTATGAAGGTTGGCAGTGATCACAGTGCTAATGACCATGAGAGAAATACGAGATTTTTTTTTTTTAAGCATCATTATCTAGTGGCCTTGAGTGCTAATCAAAACAAGGACTATAATGCCTGCTTTAATGGAGTTTGTCTCAATAATGCTCCTAAATGGAATAAACTACATTAAATCCAGACAAGCTACAAAAAGAGACAAATGGCAAAACAGTACACTGAAAACTTAAAGATTCTTTTAATCTATTATTAACTGAGTTAACATCCATGACAGTCACAGTTAACTGTGGTTTTGTAATCCATTTGCTGAATTGTACAACTAAAATAGAAATGTTGCTGTCCTTCTGTTTAAAACAACAGACTAAATAAGGCCCAAAATAACCCACAAAATGGCCTGGCAAAGATCGTACTAGAATAGGCTGCATATCTATTTTCTTCTTTAAAATTCAGGAAAGCAGCTCCTCTGGATTTTTTTCTCAAAGTAGAGGGAATCTGACCCCACTGAGGTGGAGGTAGTCCTGCACATAAGCTGAGCCTCTGTGCACCACAAGAAGGGTGCCCTGGGAAGACAAAGGACCCCACACTCTCCCTCCCTGACCCAGTGCTGCAGGGACAGACACTCACTGATACCCACAGGCTTTGGGTCATCCTCCTCATGTTTCAGGAAGAGGCACTGAACGGCAGGAAGATGAATTCATCGGCATCTTCCTCCTTCTCCTTGTTCCATTGGCCTTGCTCATCCCTCCTCTGCATACGCTGACCCAATGCACAGACATGCTGAATTTCTTCAGCTTGATACCTCAGAGGATTAGTTACATCTGAATTCCTCAAAAGCAAGTAAATAGGTTTTATGATGCACCTATTTTGCTGTATTTCTCACACTGCGATGGGGGGATCCACAAGAGCTGAGGGGGAATGCAGACTATAGCATTTTGGGCAGATCCTTCAGGAAGAGGTGACAATTTAGCGATAAAATGACAGCCAAGGTATAGAGGTAATAATACTTTTATGTTCATTTAGATGCAAGAGTGAAATATTTCCAGGAGTCCAGTCTTAAAAGGATGGATTAGCTCTTTGTTCACAGTATACACAAAATGTAGGATCATGCATCTTATTGAAGACATTTTCAATAAAGGTCTTTACGAACTGAAGCTGTAGCTTAGGGAATATAAAATTCATTCTGTAATTAATGAGTTCCCCCCAGTATCACAGAGAAAAAATTCCTATAGTTTTATTGCTTTTGTAAAACACTTGTTCCCGACTCTGAAGGGACTGTGAAAGGTCAGAGGTGTTGAATATACATGATTTATAAAGTACTCTGGGATGAGATGTGTTCTGTAAATATAAAATATTATTAGAGCATACTCTCTTTAATTCACATACACTGAAATGGAATTGGCTGTGTCACAAGAGCGAAACTAAGAACCCAAGTCTGATGACAGCAGATTGTCCAAGGCTACTGACAGTCCAAACAGCACAAGTATAAATTCATTTCACAGACACTTACCTACTCCTGAAAGTTATTGCTGTTCATCTGGAACTGGTTACATGTAGATACATTTATGTGAAGACTGTGTTACACAGAAATTACTGAACAGGCAAAGAGCGTGGACTGCTCTGTACCATGATGAAAAAGTGGCTTCTGACAAAGCTGCAGGCACAGGAGCAGCCCATGTAACCCATGCACCTTTCTGCAGAAACTGCCTTACACAAAACTGTTCTCAAGTGTATGCCAGAGATGCCTGGGATGCCATGGTCCTCACGTGCTTTGTAAAGTCACACTCAGGGGGCACTTTCAGCCTCAAAATATGCTTCCTATTTATCCCTGGCTTTGACAGAGGCTTCCAAGCTCCCCTGCAGATCTGAACCTTGAGATTTGTTCACTTCCAGCTATATCTATCCAAAGAGGCTTCCTAAAAAACAGTCTCTCAGAGAACTGGGTTGGAACGAGCTGAACTGGACTAACAGTCCCATTCCCTCTCAGGGAAGCATAAATTATGCTTTCAAGCCACTTTTTGGGATTGATTCCAATTTCTCTTTTTCTTCTGTCCACAATAGTCTATATTTTAACCCTGCAATAAATAATCAGTTTGAAGTAGATTTCAAAATATTTTAACAGCTGGAGCATTGACACTCTTACTCGACTTTACTGTAAATGGAAAAATTCCCATTCCCCCCCTCAAAGACAGAGATTGGAGATCATATTCTGAATTCTTTTCAAAACCTTGGCCAAAAGATATCACCAGCACAGTCTGTTCCTCTTCACATTATTATTCCTACTCTCATAGATTCTTTTATCTAATTCCCTTCCGCCCTGAAGTTTACAATCTCCTTCCAAAATTTTTTCAACTACACTTCCCTCCTTTTAAATTCCCTCTCTCTCATCAGCTTTCAAATAATGTGACTTTATTTTAGAAAAATGATGCTGTGAATTCAGCTCTACAGAGCAATCTGTTCCTACCTTTTTCCCTGTGCTCAAACATAGAATCTAATTTTAGATCTTTTTTTTTTTTTTAAGGGGCACAATACAGCCCTTCAGCAAAATTATATGAGCTTCCTGCTCATAAAGGAAAAATGAAGTTCTTACTTTTGACTGTATTCATGCTTTCCCATGAAAATTGATTTTTCTGTCTGGGAGATAAGGGAGATTTGGATTATCTGTATTCAAGAGAATAATTACAAGAAGTTATTGCACAAAATGATTAGATTTTCTAGCAACACAAGTTTGATTCCGTGATAATGTTGAAGTTATTCTCATTGATGCAAAACACTTCTCATCCACACGAGGGGCTCTTAATTTCCTCTGTACTGAAAAAAATGCCATTGCATTTTCTCATCATTGATGACATTTAATATTTGGTTTCTTCTACTTTCTTTAGATAATTTAATAGATTTGCTCATTTAGCTATAGCTAAATTGCTGTAGTAGTGGCAGACAATGATACTTCTAAAGCTACACTATACATGATTAATCTTTGCTCCAACTGAGAGCATTTATCATCTGGGGGCTACCCTTCCTGTTTGCCTTTTCCTTGTGTTTTCAGTTCTCCTTTCCTACCAAGGAGAACAACAAAAATCATTATAGGTTTTTAACCTAGGGAATGACATTTTTAGCTCTGAGGCCTATGTGTAAATGTAAATTTCCAGCTGTTACAACAAAAAAATAGCAGATGTGAGGCAGATGTTAATATATTATCCATTGTTGGTAATACAAGCAAAAATCAACTTTGAAAAATCCCCCAGCTATTCTCGTAAGGAAAGCTTACTTGCTTGGGCATTTACATGTACCTGTGCCTTCAGAAATAAGATCTAACTAGTTTCTTGCAATCCACAGAGCCTAGACAAATCCTCTGTGTCATTTCTTCCTCTTCTGACATTAACAATTCGTGGGCTAGAACATACAGCCAATGAAATCATCTCCAGATGTTTCTTCTGCTTAGCAATCTGATGATCACCCAAAGACCATTTACTGCACAATGAAGTCAAGTGGAATCTGAGAGGATTCTGGATCCTACGTTGTTTTTCAGGACCACATTCAGTACCAAAAGTTAAACCACGTGTTTGGTTTCTATCAAGCACCACTTGAACATAAGTCTTCACACACTTACGAAGCCAGTTTAGGCAGAGCTAATGAGCTCTGAGCTCCCTAAGAACTCTGAATTTCTTTTGAATTCACCAGCTGAAAAAAACCACAGGACATCTGTAAAGGCAATAATGTGCTTCTTGCTGTATCTAGTATATTTGTTGCTTCTACCATCTTCTAACCCTTGAAAACTTCTAAATTGACTGTCCTGGCATGGTGAATGCAACTCACAGTCAGTGGCATGAAGGAGCATGGATATTCAGAGCATATTTACAAGTTTAGGTTTCCCTCCAGAAAGTCTCCAGCCTTTGTTTAGCCCTCACCATAGCACATCTCTGATCATCTTACCTCACTCATCTCCCATCATCCTCCCCACAGACCTCAGATCCCCATGAATCCTGAAAAGTCCTTCATCCTAACATTAATACAGCAGCAACTTCCGAATGCCTTGTGTCAGGCACATTTGTGTTTGTAATTCCTTTCACACTAGGCAATTCATTAAGGGCTCTGTTTTGATTATGAAAATGTGTGAACACAATTTTGTATCTCATCTATACAGGGTCACTCTTATGTCAGCTCGTTTCTGACTGTGACAGTCTTTTCCCATCCTAAAGGCAAAACAGTGTTTACATTTGGTTAGTTAAAATATTTACATTACACATTCAAATGATGCATTTTTCCAGTGACAGGGCTCTCCCTGGTATTTCCTCCTCTACCTACTATGCAGCGGAAATGATTAAGATGAATATTCTGGGTATCTCTAAACAAGCAGAATAAGGAAACATGCAGCACAGCTAGACTATACTAACATTGCTGGACTTTGTAACATGCATGCAGGCTGTGTGAACTGCCTAGCACTGCATGAAAGCCTGTCTTTTAGGACCCCAAATCAGAAGAGGTCCACATTTTCTCATCAATATATTTCAAATAGATTCTTCATTTACTAACAATTTATTTGGTCACTCAGTGCATGAGGTAGAGTAAACACACACCCTGCGAGTGGAGGTAAGAATGGTGCTGTTTGTTGATCATCAGTCTGCCTGCAGATAAAAGCCTCGAGTGCACCATGCCTGCAGGGGAACAGAGATGACAGGGGCTGCTACCAGACGAAGAAGAGTGGGGAAGGAAAGGTGACACTGAAGCTGGCGGGGAAAGGCCACAAAGTGACAGTATTTCTGCGAATCAGAAAACACCCTGCACGCTCCTGTTTTAATGTAACACTACCGAGTTGAATGAAACACTGCGAGTGATGCTGCACCAAGAGGTCCTCCAGCCACACAGCATGAGCCTTCCTCCAAAGGGACAGTTTGAGGCTCATAAGGAGAGAAACTGAAATTCAACATCATTTAGGACATACCATCATCTACACAGTAAACGGTTAGTCTTGCTCATTTATTTGTTACTACCAAACAACAGAGAACCACACGCAAGTCTCTCTGAGAAGAAATTAGATACAGAGTGCAGCAACTTCTCACACAGAAACTCTATAGCAATGCAAAATTAAGAACTTAACACACTTAATGTGTATTCCTTACCTTATAACATCATCCACACAGGCCTTCATACAGGCTCTCCCAGGGAGGAAGCAAAAGCTTCTGGGCTGAAAAAACCATGAAGAACTGGTTAAGACATTATCTCAAAACCCCTGCCTGTGCTTATATCCATCCCAAACTCTGCTGCATCTTTTTGTTTACAGAAACATATACAATAGACTGAAGTCGACTTCGCAAGCAAAAGCTATTTATTTTAAACTGACCCTGCCCCCTTAGTGTCATATACTCTGGAGGAAGTGAGTTATAAAAGTCTCTGTATAAGGGAGGCATGCAACATCTAGCAAACAAACATTATGTGGGATTATTTTGTGTGGGACATGCATTTACTCTACTTTTTTAAACTAACAGCAAACGAAACTTTGTTTGCCAGTTAAAATCCATCAGCAAAAGAAAAGTAACAGGCTCTACACCAGTATAAGGCAGTGTATTCAAAATAATAAATAACCAATTTTGATTTAACCTAAAATACATTTATCCACATATATTTTCACTTCCCAATATTTGCCTTTAGTAAAGCATCCACTGAAAAACTGCTGGAAATTGCAACCCCCTTAATTATTCTGGCTTCATGTTTTTGCTTATGCAGACAAGCTCTGATTTGGGATCTCCACACTTGCTCGTCCCTGACAAGCTTAAGAAAACCATTGAAAGACAGAGGATCTAATATAGGGTTTCTTGTTTCTCTCATGGAGGTAATGACCATAAACATCTCTCATCCCAAAGGTTAAAAACCTATTAGGCATGTCTAAATATGCTCACTATTACTTTAAAATGTCCTTCTTTACTGTAGCAGGTATTATCTGTAACCTGTCTCCCTGATGCAAACGGTATCATTAAAATGCTGATGCCCACATGGCAAGATGTGGAATCCAGCATCATCCAAGCCTGCTGCCCAACCAAGGAAGCTGAGGACTAGGGACACTGGGAACCCTCAGTTTCCCTCTCCCTCAGTGAGGAGAGGCAGAGAAAGCCTGCATGGAGGGAGTGAGCAGGCTCATTACCTGCCCACCTGGTGCCCAACCCAGCGCCACCACCAGGCAGCCTGAGCAGTGAGTAGGGACTGGTGGTCAGGACACTCCTGCAGAAAGGGGATGCCCCAAATCCCTGGGCTGAGGGGGCCAGGATAAACACAGATTCTGCATTTTGAGCCAGCAGCTAGCAGCGTCACAGTTTTAATTCAGTGCTTTGAAATGTGATTTCCTTTGGCCATCCTAGGGAATACAGAGTTTGCAGCTCCCAGGCTTTGGCTGGCCAGCTTACAAAGCCCCGCCGTTTTTTGGCAGAGGAACATCCAGGATGATGGGCAGCGGCTGCCGCTGTCACTAGCAGGATGTTTTCTGGAGTTTCTCCTACAAGGCAATGTGTTTATTCTTTGAAACAGTTGCTCCCTAAAGATTAAAACTGATCAGGAGCACAAAAGCAGCGTGAGTCCTCTGGGGCCGCTACGTGCCATTGGGCAAACAGGAGGTACAAGCTGTGTTCTCCCAAATTACACAGAACAAACGGTGCTGCACGGGTAGAACTGAGTAAAGTTCTTCAGTAGACAAACTGCACTCCCCTCATTTTAACCTCTTCTTAGCAAAAAACCTTTCAAACACCACTTGTGTGATTAAGAGCTCCAGATCTAGAGTTGTGTGGGGAGTCTTCAATGTGGCTGAGCCCATTCACCCCAACAGCGTGTCAGCCTGGGCACACAAAATGAGCAACAGCCACAAGGCTTGTGCTTTTAAGACCACGCTCATTATCATCCCCAAATAGCAGTACATACTCTCGAAAACAGACTTAACAACCACAAAGAACAGACAGCAGTGTGAACAGCTAACACTCGGACAAAACACATCTTTACCTAGAAACTAAAAAAATATAGTCATTTAAAACCCACTAAAAATAGGATTGAAGTACTAAGAGCACATGAGAAACATCAGCACAACAATATAAAATCTGTTTGGCACAGTCTGTATAATCATAGTTATTGCAAAGTGGCTGGAAAAACAAACGCAACAATGATTTTTCTTTCTGCTGAGATACATGGAACAAATGCTGATTTTTTTTACCACTGTACAGGATGCTTTGTACTCCAGGGAGTACCTTGAGGGGTGAGGAACTGTCTCTGGTAATAGGAAGTAGTATTTACCTTGCCTAATGGCTATATGTCAATGTATTTCTATTAGCAGAATTAATTTAATATTGCATATAAAGAGTAACTTTTGGCTTAAAAAGTAAGATGGAGAAGGAAACTAAATAGTCTTTTCTTCCTCTGACTGGAGCACATACAGATTTTCATATTACTGGTAACGCAAACTAAACCCACATAAAGGGGAACAAACTTCAATAACCCTCAGCACAATGCCATCATGAAGCTTTATTCTTCCATGGAGTACAGAGGACTTCATAACTTTCCTCCCTGTTGCATCACTCTTATTTTAATAAACAACCAAATAGCAGCAATTGCCACTATCTTACACTACTCTAAAGATAAAAATATTACCTTTGATTAACAAGGACTCCTCATCCTAGACCCTCCTTGCATTGTGCAGAAGATACCAGGAGAAGCCGTTTTGGCGGTGCTCTAAAACTCCCTGCGGGTGCTGAAGCAGCTCTCGGAGCTCCTGGCCCCCTGTCCCCGGCCGCTCACCGATTCCGTATGCAGGGCGCAGATCCCCACCTTCCGCGGCTGCCAAGCCGGGCACAGCCTGCGAACAATGCCGCCTCTGTCAGCCTGCCCAGCGAGCAGTGGCACAAAGACACGCTCATCCACGGCCCCGCACTTCTCTTTTTTTGTTCTTCTTCTTGGAGTACAGGGTGATGAGAACGAATGGGAGAAAAATGTTTATGTCTTTATGATTAGCCAAAGCTCTGCTGTGTCCAGGAATGAGACAGTGTCAGCGCACGACGGGAACCCGGGAGCCTAGAGGGGAGATGGAATCTGCACTGGTAAGAGCACTCCCTGCCTCGCTTCACACATTTTTGTTTCGGATCCGTGGGTGGTTGCATGAGCAAGCAGCCGGAATAGGGGAGGAGTTAGACAAAATGCAATTTAGGACTTGGAAGCCTTGTCTGCCTTTTCGAGAGCAGGACGAAGAGGCGAAATCGCAGTGCGCTGACAGAGAAACGTGCCCTTCCCACTCCGCCTGCTGCCACCTGCCTCTCCAAACTTCCCAGCAAAGCGCCCCTCCCTGCCTGGGCGTGATTCCCGGGACAGAGCACAGACACAGCAGCTGCTCTCGACCCCCGGTAACCGCACTCAGGAGCCTCTGAGCACGCTGGCTGTTCGCTCCTGCCCCTCAGCATTACCAGTTTAATTTTCAAGGAGGCACGATGCTTCACGACCTTCATGAGCAACCAGAGGATGAGACAATAAACTACATCCTCAGCAGATGTTTACAGCTGTCACTAGGCAGAGGAGAAGACAGCAGCAACTTAAACCTCAGTTTTCTGCAAGGCTTTCCTTGGAAATCAGAGAGGCAAAGCCAAAAGCCCTTTTAAAATCAGATGTCCATAGTTTCCTTGTTTTGAAAGGACTATCATGTGCATGTATTTCATGAAACTTCAGCTTTGTTTTCTTTCCTATGAGAAAATGAGAAGCAATGTCTTGCTCAAGATGAGACAGTGATGATCCCTGCTGAAACCAATTAAAGTATTACAGTTTAACTCAGATATTCCCAAGCCAAGCTCTTCGATAGATGTGAGATGTTTCATGTTCCTCCACATTAACTATAGTTCACATCTCAAAACATTGCAAGTGAATGGAGCAGCAAGCAACAATGTGTTATCTTCTTGAAGTAAATACCAAGGGACACACAGCCCCTGGGTGAAAGCACAGCTATGAACTCATTCCAGTCCCTGATGAACCATGGCAGCCTTACCATCACATATATAAATACCATTACAGTATTTTCCCATGCAATTAGTATTAATTGGTGAGTTGCTGGCAAGCTCCCAGGGGCTCTATCTCACCCTTTTAGCCAGTCCTACCAGATCAGCCTTGAGATGATCATCAGGGCGAGGCAGCCATCCTGCTGCCCCACCTCTCAGGGCTCTTTCTCGCTCTTAAATTTTTGGGGACTTTGGCAAGGGTTATCTTGAGTAACGAACAATCAAAGATACACCTCTTCCAAATTAACATATTTGAGTTTGTAACATGAGACAGCAAAGTAAGAGCGTGACTTCTACACAGAATTTATAAGCATTTTTTGAAAATATGTTGTTTCAAAGCATTTCACTGAAGCTAAACCCGAAAATAATTTTCAGGAGAACTGAGCAGCAGTGCTCAGTTCAGTGTCTGGGTTGTAACAGACCAGTAAAACTTTTAATCTTGTACTCAAAATTAAGCTGATATAGGAAAGCCATAAATGAGCAATCACCTCTTCTAATTTTATTCTTTAATAACAAATCTTAAGGATACTATTTCATCTATTAATAAGATAAAATTTGTCTTAAGCATCTTGTCAAATGGACTTAAGCAGGATCAAGAGCTTTATATCAGCAGAGCCCCACAACTCCATGGCAATAAATAAAATCAGATGTTCTTTGACTGAACATTGTAAACATCTAGAACATATTTCAGAGTAGCTTCCAGGGTCAGTATCACAGTACAAATCTCTTTTTGCAGAATTACGTAAGTAATCTCAAAACTCCATATACCACTCTAAAAACCAGTGCTGAGGCAGTTATCCAGAGTCAAAAGGATGCCTGAAAAGAGAACTGTGTGGGGGTCACCTGACATACACCATTCAAGATCTAGTAAAGGATGCAACATCTAACAGTAAAATACATTAGGAAATGCTTATGGCCAGAGACAAGCACAACTACTTCAACTAAAACAGGTCAAGTATAATCAAGAGCAATGTCCAACAGGCCAGCTTTATTCCTCCTCCCTTTTCTGCTTCTCCTCGGTTTCCAGTCCACATAAATCCTTGGCGTAACTCATATCACTTTTGTCTTTTACTGTACAACATTTAGAAACCACAACATAATATCAATAGGTGCCTAAAAAATGGTGTATTTTGCCTTGGAGGTAGTTAAGAATACTAAAAGATAGTTACTTCTCTTGGAAGTCTCAAGTGTGGAGTGGGGGAGCCTGCCTGTGCCATCTCACTTCATCTCTAACAAGTTGTACCTTTAGATTTTACTTAAGGGATCATGTACTTTGTGTACACAAACTCAAATGTGAAAGCCAAAACTCATAGTCTGTACACTGGTCAACAGATGTAGAGAGATTTATCACTTACATGTAAGTGGTTTATATGGCACGGTTCACTGATTTTTTCTTTGGAGATCCTTCTCTTTCTGAATCTTTGTGATCCTACCTGATTTCCATATTTTAAAGGCCTTACTGGCTTTTTTTTCCCCCACATCTATGGCAAGTAAAGATCCAGACATTTGTCAGGGCCACATGAAAAATGAATACTTTCAGACTATTCTCACAAATATTTTAGAAGTACAGAAGAAAACCTCACTTTCACTGGTGTAATTTCACAGCAATTCCATTAACTCGCAGTATCTTTGGATGTACACAATCCATCTGAGATAGCCTTCACCTCTATCTCAGCCATCCTTAGCTCTCAAAGTGTATAAAACCACAAGGATATTACTCAGGGCAGTTTGGGTGGCAAAAGAATTTGTCATTCAGTGGAGGGATGGATTAAGGAGCCACAGAATGGAAGTTTCAGAAAAGATCTTTTCCATAAAATCATGCAAGAGGAAGGAGCACAGCACACATGCTCTGGCAGGGACAGGAAGATGCCATATGTGTCTTTGGAGGTGTAGAAAAACTATTAGATTTCTTAGTATGATGCTATTCTGAAAAATCTGGTTTGCTTATAGGATTTTAAAACACACACATGTTCAGACTCCCACTTTACATCTACAACTAAGAGAAAGAGGGACACAACATTCAGTTTTCTGAAAACACAAGGCCAAGAGATTCTTTCTCCAAAGAAGTATGCCAAGACTTAGTCACTGCCATGCTAATACCCTGATAGCAAATTCAATCTTTACAAATACAAAGCAAACATCTTTAAGCAAATTATTAACATCTCTGGCCATACAGATAAGACTTACACTTGTAAATTACTTCTCTAAATAGGTGTTATGTCAAATCTCCAACGAGTCCAGGATAGATGTGTTCAGCCTGCAGTAGGTGATAATGAAGCCTGAACCCGAGAGATCTTAGTTAAATTTGGATTAGCTGTTGATGAAAACCAAACTGATAATACTGCTTATTCTACACCTCCCTCAATTATGGTTTTTCCAGTCAAACTTGTCACTGCTATTCCTTCCTTCTAAGAGCATTACTTTCAGTGACAGTTTTGTTGGTAGTGTTACGTGGCATTGGTACATGCACCTCATCGGGTCCTTCTACTCGCCTGAGACAAATGCTGGATCATACCAGGTCCTCTCCATCTATGGGAGACTACACACAAAATTACACTTATCCAGCATCACCTCTTGCTCTGGCTGGGAGCTTGTCAGAGCTGGGAAGTATCTCCTACGCATACTGAAGATAAACACACACCAGACTGCCCCCACTGCTAAGAGGTCTGTATTTCACTTTGAGCTATTGATCAAACTGAAGTGTTTTACTTGGACACAGTAGATCATTTGGGTCTACACTCTCTTCTCTGCTAAAAGATCTTTAACTCTTGACTAACTCAGGTCATGTGGATTTTTAGCTCGGCATAACTTGCACGTGTCCAAAGCCCCTTCTCAGTGCAGTCAAGTCAAAGCCTTACAAAGATCTGAAGTGTACCAATACAATCTAAGTCTAATATTGTGTACTACAAGAATGCAAATCATTTTCTTAAATAATTTTTCTTAGGGAAGTTGGTTTGCCACATTACAGTAATTATGAACTACTACAGATCCAGCACAGTATTTAAGAATAACTGATGTCATTTGCAAATTTATTTCTCACCTGTCTGATATGCACTGATAGTGGAACTGAAACTTTCACCTCATCTGAGGTGAAAGCATTTGAGCATGGCTCTTTGGTTTCCATTTGTAGCAACCAGAATTTTCGACTGTTTTTTCACCCACGTACTTGATAGATCTGGGCTTGTTTCGTCCAGACAACACCAAATGTATTCAATCCATTACAGTCAAGACTAAATACTTACATATGGTTTCCTAATGTTACTCATTAGGACATAGATGGCTACAAATGTGCTTCCTTTGACTTCAGCTGTCTTTTATTCTCCCCTGCAGCTTGCTCATTTTTGTTAGAAATGAAGAAAGAAATCAAATTACTAAGTTTTCATTTTCCACTCTTCCTAATTTTCAAATTTATGTCATTTATAAGGCCCAACTATTCTGTGACAAGAGCTTTTTACACCATTTAACAGGACCAAAATCTTGAATGAACAGAGATTTTCTTTTTTTTTAATCCTCTCCTGCATCCACCCACTTTTCCTATTTTCCACTCCTTAATTAAATTTCAGGTCAAAGGTCTTTCTGACTCAAGATATCCAAATGTTTTCAGTCTTGGTTAAAAGATTTTGCAAATCCATTATCCTATATTGTCATATCTAACCAGGAGAAACTCTTCTGAATTATTTGAATATATGGACAAGACCCGGTTATCTAAATCAAATTGCTAAACTCTAATGCACAAGGGAATATATTTAAAAAAAAAAAGTCAAATATGATTAGAGTATGCTCAAAATAACTGATCAGACTAAAAGATACTAGTGGGCAGAGCTTCTGGAAATGGAAGCGACACCACTCTAATCAGGAAAACAGCCACCACAAGATACAAATCTATTTACAAGGGTTTAATTTTGAGATTATAAGTGCAAGAGACAAAAAAATTACATCCTCCTGTCATTTGTTGACAAGCTGTGATAGAGAGAAGCTTTGCCACCACTTCATCACCATCCACGACTGCTCTGGATCTCGCCTCCAATGGCTGACTTGCATTTCTGAGTCCTGATCCTGTCAGACCTGTTTGAATTACCCCAGTTTTTCTGCCATGAGTGGTGGCATCCTACTCAGCGAAAGCACACCAGATAAAACTGTGCTCAGGAAATTGCATTATATGAAAGGTAATTATTAAGACGTGATTTTCTCTGTACAAGCATTTGCACAAACTATACAAGTCCTCTTACCACGGCCACTGCCATTAGAAACTGTGGAAGCACATTTAAGTATTGCATCAGTGATAAAGGTGTCCACAGCATTTATTCATTCATAAAACAAGGAACATGCAAAAAAAAAAAAAAAAAAAAAAAGGGAAAAAAAAAAAAAAAAAAAGAAATAAAAGGGAAAAAAAAGAAAAAAAGAAGAAAAATCAAAAAAACAAAAAAAAAGAAAAAAAGCCCCACTCTTATAAACCTTTGTCTAACCACAGTGAATTGAGATAATGTTAATACTCAAAGTTTAATTTCAGGAAAACCAGGATGGGATGTAGACTGTCAGCTAACAGCTCTTGGTCTCTTTGATTATCACTATCTCTTTCACAGTGAAAACTGGTTTGCAAATCAGGAAAAACAAGATGGACAACCTTAGACCCATTCCAAACAAAAAGCTGGTTAACTACATCAAACATTTCTTAATGCAACTAAAGCTCTTTGTGCTGTCCTCCTAAGTACCCACAGGACAGAACAGTGAGCTGGCTGCCCCTGCACCTGCTTCATGTGACACTAGACTGAAATCTATCAGTATTGCCGGAAGTTTGACCGATGTTTCTGGTATAAAAGAAAAAAAATCCTAAAGGATCTGCTGGCCCCTCAGATTCATACAGCTTTTGAAGTAGGTGAACAATAGATCAGTAAGAGGTGGTGTTTCCACCTTCTTTCTGCTATTGTTGTTGTGGGATTTTATGCTTTTTGCCTGGACTCCACACTACCTGTGAGAGATCAGACCTGTTTTTTTATCTAATACTGTCCTTCAATACTTTGTTCTCCCTTGGAGATACCTGTCAAGGATGGATTGGCACATATCTGAAAGCCTCACCCAAGCATGGTTCACAAGGCTGAACTGAAAGAATTTAGAGACTAATTAAAAAGGAACTTAAAAGAGCAAATCTTTCAAGTGTCTGATAATGCCAGTCTTACGCAAGGGTGCTGCGAAACTGGGCCCTGCCCTGACTTTAAAGCATACTTTAAACAATCACTTCTGAGAGTGAAGTGGCCCAATAAGCCAGAGGTGTCTGTCCACCAGGGGAGTTCCATAAAAGCTCTCAAAGTATCTGCTAATAAAGGCTTTGCCCTGGTCACACAGCAAGGCTGTGACAGAAGATGGTTGGCTTAGTTTTTTTTTAAATAACTAATGTCAACATAACAAAAGCTATCCTGAGCATCAAGAATAAACTCCAGCTAGCAAGCAGAGGCCCAGCTTCTGGCATGCCCCTACTCCCCCAGCCTTTGGTACATGAAAGCCACCTGCAAGGGAGACTTGACCCTGTAAGGTCAAGGCCCTACGGGAGCATGGCTCAATAAAGCAGGCGCTGCCAAATGGAAGGTGCTGAGGCAGACCACCACTGGCCAGCCTTCCCCTCCATTTCAGTGGGTGAATTTTGCAGGTAGCTGTCTTTTGGCTGCCACCACCTACCACCCTTCTCCTGTGCACGGGAGGTGACACGTGGAGTGGGCTGATGGACGGAGAGCACAGAGCATCACTGCTCTGATCAGTGTCGCAACAAGGAGGACTCCCCAGGACATTTGTATGTCTCTTTCTTTTGAAAATGACCTTTTAAATCACTCTGCCAGCAAAAACTGAATGTGATGGTTAAAGGAAACCTGCAGTAACTTGTGGGTGATAAGATTTTTTTTTTTAACTCTTTGAATGTGAGTTCTGCATTCACATGTGTGGCTGAGACAGCCAGAGTGTTCGTGTGCATATTCACCACCTCCAGACTCCATGCTGGACAAAATGCACTGGAGAATACAGTAAACAGAATCTCCTATGCCAACTCATTGAGCAGGGAGAGATTCTCGCATAAAACCCTAAATCCCAGAAATGGGATTTGCTTAATCAAGCAAGCTTTGCCAGAAGATGTAATCACACACCGCAGAAGATTACATTAGCCTTTTAGAAAAAAACCCACACAACCAACTCCTGAAATTCTGCTTTGGTATTTGCATTAAATCCATGCAAATTGTATGGGCTTCAGCATGTGTTTTCTCCCACACCAAAGCAGCCAGTTGGACAGCCAGGGATGTGAGAAAAATATTTTCTGCTAAGCCTAAGGGGAGATGAACAAGAAAAGAAGCCCCCATGTGCTTCCCCCCAAGTCCAGTGCATGCATCCCACTCCCCCATACTATGAGCCTGGTTTTCACAGAGCTCCCTTCCTTTGACTGTGGAGAAAGCAGTGGCCTGGCAGCCAGTGGGCAGTACCCCTGCCAGCACTTCAACCACAGCCAGGAAGTGCTCCTGGGGTGCTCTGTGCTGTGTCAGAGCTGGAAAAAGGCTGGGGGTCCCCACCTTCACTGCCCTGCCACCCAGCAAGGCCCTGGGAAGGGGGGTCACCCTGCGGCATAGCCATCAGGGATTGCAACACAGAAGGTGACTTTGTATAAAAAGCTTTTGTTCCACTAAAATTCATCTACACGAGCTTGCTTCCTTCCTAACAGTTGTTAATGGATTTCATTACAGTTTTTCTCCTTTTTCATGTACATTCCTCCCTCCACAAAGAAGGCATTGGAGCAGCTGCAGCCAGCTGTGGCTTCCCCACCGGGACCCTGACTGCTGCCTCTGAGACACCAGTGACAGTCCCATGATGATGGAGAGCATCTTAACAGCAGACATGATTACTTGCTGCTGCTGTGGGAATCTGGGCAGCAAAGCGCTGCTCACATTCCAGCCAGGGACAAGATGAGTGTGCCTTACACACTGCAAGAAGGAGAAGCACTTCATTTGAATTCAGTGGGGCAGAAGAAACAAATTCGTCACGTAGAATGTTTAGTAAAGCCTCACCCCCTCTGAAGTGTTTCAGGAGTAATGTTCAGCAAACGGCAATTGTACCTTCCTCAGTTAGTAAAAGCTTTGCTTTTACTAACTGAGGAAGGGAAAGACAAAACATTCATTCTCTTTTTCCATCATTTTTAAAATCCAATTTTTGGGTGGCTGTTAGCAACGTCTCTGCATTAGATACCAGAATTCACCATGAGTCAAAGCCTGAATATCTTTGCTTGAACAAACCTCCTAGGAACATCAGCCTGGAAAGCATGCCCTGGGAAACAAATCAGGACTTCCTGACACGGGAAGCATCTCAGCCGATAACCCCAGTCAGGCCAACTAATGTGGATCTCTTCATTGTTTTACTTTCCTAATTTTATAGAACACAAAGAAAGTGCACTCAAATAAGGGTATTTCACATGTGCATGTCTGGTATTTCACATGTGCAGCCACTTCAAAACTAAAACCCAGATGTTAAGAATGAGAAATATCAGACATATACAGATATTCTCCAAGTGATCCTATTAGGACAGAGCTATAACTGGGCTGGCAGATACACTTTCAAAAATTAGGTCTTGTACAAACAGGAAAATCTCCTTGCCTCTCTCCATCAAGCAGCTTTTACTGCTCAGTTAGTTGGGGTTTTTTTAAGTTCAGTCTTTCGATTAATTCCAAATCCTGGTAAAACAAAACTTATTTTACTTGGTCATAAGCTCATAAAACACAACAAGAGCTTAATGCAAAAATGTGAATAAGTTAGGCAGTCATTTAGATATTTGCTCATTTAAATAGGGGGCATTCTTTGCATTAACTTAATGTTGTCAAGTAAGGATGGGAGGCATCAAATACTTGGGCTTTTATGTTGCTCTTTACTGATATAATAATAATTGCCAACAGCTCCTTTAAAAAACAAAACAAAAAACACTCACCATGCTATTTGGGGGTTTATAACAATATTTAACAAAGGGGAGAGCATAAAAGGATAAGGGCCTGAAGTCACACCTCCAGGCAAAGTACATATTTACCATCCACTATAAACTATGTGCAAAACCACTGTTCATGGATACAAAGACAAGACCAGTCAAGATCTGCTGTTACCTGTGACCTACCTTCTCTGAATTCTGCTCCGTGCCCCTGCTCTTCAGCCACCTCTTTGCTGCAGCTGCAACCCTGTCCTTCCCCTGCCTGCTGCTCCAGCCCCTCTCCTCTGACAGCGTTAGCAGTACCTCTCACAGCCCTGCATATTGCCTGCTTGATTCATCACTGAATCAACACAACATAAATCCCCCAGGCACACCAAAGCACTGCTACAATAATGCTTCATCTATGCTGCAAGAGCATCTTTTAAAATGCCTAGAAAATTGTTTTAGAAGACCACGGTTTTGTTCTTGCAGCACTCTAGCCAAGAAGTGGTTAAAACAAAGGCGAAAAACCACAACAAATAATCTGAAAGACTGTATTCCCATCATGTTTGCCACTTCCAATCCTATTTTTTCCTATATAAATCTTTGTGCAGTCGTTCTGTTGAAATCATTAGGAAGGCTCTGGCTTTCTGCAGGTGGAAAAGGCCAGAACCTGATCCTGTGTGCAGGAGCAACACCTCTTCATCCACCATGAGTCTGCAGTGCTGCATCAGTCCTTTATTTCTCCAGACATGCCTGCTTAGGAAGAAGCTTTTACAGGAATTGTTTTAAATACATGCTGTCCCACACAAGCATGCAGCCAAAAAAGTTTAAACCCTGCTCTTGACATAGTCTTTTTCAATACAGATGGGAGTTCATATGAACCATTTGTCTTTCACATTTGTGTTTTCAGTTTTACAATTTCCATTTGCTCAAGACCTCTCGTCACATCTCATTCTTATTTTAGTGCTAGCCCTAAAAGAGTTACAGAGTTGATTATCGTGATTCAACATCATCCTCCTATCCTCAATTTGCCTTAACATAAAAAAGACAAAAGAAACAGCCCTACCCCTCCATATAATTTTATGTTCTCATTAAAATAGTGTCTGAAGGGTGGATAAATGTGTGAAAACAAAACAGAGCTGCACACGTGCAAGGGGAAGGATTCCTGTCACTGCTGAGAGCCCATCTTCTGTGTTTTCCTGACTCGGCAGTAAACTAGAGACACTCCCAAATGGTGACAACGAGCAAAGAAGTTTGCTTTGCAAACAATTCCCTTTAAAAAAGCCTTGCAAGGAACTATTTGGCAGTGTTAAAGTTTTTGTCTCTTAAACACGCAATTCTCTACTGAAAGCAGATAATGTTAAGTAAAGTACCGGAAAATGAAGTGGCTTAAGATTATACACAGTCAGTTGGGCTTTCTCTAAAGAAACACTACACAGACCCTTTATAGCCTGTGAAGCCGAGTTTCTAGAAGCCAAAAGAAGCAGCATGGAGTAACTGAAGGCTTGTGTCAAAGGGCAGCAGCAGGCAGGACCCCACACAATGGGTCTGCATTGGAACCACACTAATACCCTTCTTGCGTAATAGGGCAGAAGCAATAAATAGGAATTAAAGGGAAGATTAATTCCCAGTGGGTTTTACAGCTAAGAGGCATGTTATTGGGGCAGCAACACCAGCCAGGAAGTTTTGATCCCAATGGCTAGCTTGGTCACCACTCCAAACCAGACCTTGACCCTGTGATGTCACAAACAGGACACCCTGTGGGCGCTACAGATGATGAGGCTTCGGAGAGCTAATGTGGAAAACTTATAACAGAGCATGCCTCATTCAAATAACCTCACTTGTGGCTTTAGCTTTTTGAAAGGAACAAAAATAAAAGCGAAGAAATGACACCAGCAATGCTTGCCATCACCGTCAAGAAGTGGAATCCGCTATAAAAGCTGAAAAATTAAAAATACAGGAGTTTAGGAGAGTAGAAAGAACTAGGTGAAATCAGAGCAAAAATGTGTCTTGCCACAAAGCTATGAAGAGAGTAACAAATAGAAGTGGCAAAAATACTGGTACATTCAAAAAAATAAAAATATTGAAATCATCAAGTTCAAATTAAAACTACTTAGACTTAGCTACAGGTATGAAAAGAAATACACCTACAAGGAAGAAAATAAAGCAAAATGGACTTAACAAGAAATGTAACTGTGCTGAAATAAAGCCACATTAAATTCTGTGCAAGCTGTGAAAGATTCTTTGCCCCTTTTTTTTTTCTTTATTAAATAGTAGAGCTCGCCATCTGTTTGTGGACAGCAGACAACAAGAGTCCTGAAGCCCTGAAAAAATCTGTACCAGAAACCTCCATGCTCACTCTGGTATCCCATAGCACAGCCACACCAAGTTCAGCTCTCCATATGTCGCTGAAAGTGTTTCCAGGCAAACCCAGCAGCTCAGCATGGAGAGCTGTGGGATCCCTGAAGAGCTCGCACATCTCCACCGGCATCGTGCTCCTCACAAACCTCAGCAGCCAAGGAACAAATCCTTTTGGCACTAAGCTCACCCAGGGCCTTAACAAAACCATCCCCGCTGTCTTGTAGCAATGGATGTCCCCCTGGGTGTGACCCCATGGAGTGGTGTCTCAGGGACAGCCTTGGGGGGCTGCCTGCCTGGGAGGGCTTGCTGGAGAGGAAAAGCCAGAACATACAGAGAAACTGAGACAAAAGTTCTTTCCTCTACCCTGTGCAAGGATCTGAATCTTCAGCTTTTCTGGCAAATTGTCACCTTTCACGTTTTTATCCTCTCCACCCCAAGCACTGCTACTGTGAGCACTTCCAGGCTGACGAGACTGCCACTACATCAATATTCATCAAGGAGATCCTGAAGAAAGTTCATTTATTTTTCAGAATTATTACAGTTAATTGGAAACATCTGCTACAACTATCTGTATGCCAGAAGCATCCCAATCTACTAGGCAGACTCTGCAGGAATACCCACTCTGTCCTCTCTGGATAGGTTTTGCCAACGGCATCTTTATTGTCAAAGAAAAAGACACCATAAGACTAATCGGCCAAATGCAGAGTTTAAATTGTCTCTGCTCATTTTCACACAAAGTAGTAACATATGTTGTGCTGTCACAGCTGTGAAAGATATTTTCATCTCCATGTTGGCTTTTAACTGCTTTCTTGCAGTGAACCAGGTCAAAGAGTTTTGGGAACAGTGCTCCCCTCTGATACCCAGTAGCATGCTTAACAGAGTGCTGCAGTGAGAATATCCAAGCACAAGCAATCAACATTTTACATTTGTATTGAGATTAATGCCAATGTATTACATGAATATAAGTACATTATTTAACGTAATGGGAATGCTGAGTATTTGCTGAAGTATTTATGTGAATAAAGGAAAACTATTTGAATGTCCAGTGGAAAAATGTTCCTGTGGGGATAGAATACAGCCTAACTACCAAGTATTTGCGAATTCCAATAAATATTCACTGAGAGCTAGTGAAAATCTGGGCTGGAACTTACAAACACAGAATTTCTAAACAGGTTGTCAATCATAATGAAAAATGCATGTGCAAACTGGACTTTCTAAGTTATTATTAGCCTTCTGTCTGACTCCATTGTAATTTTCTTTTTAATAGGCTGAAATGTGAGGCATGACCATTTTTAGTAAAAAGATTCTGTCAAAATTGTGAATGATTAACGAAAATCACAGTGTCAATTTTTTTTTTTTAAGGAAAAAGATGAACAAGACATTCATATTAAGGAGTAAAGCACTGTTGTATCTCTGATGAAGTGAGATGAATGTTTATACTACAGACCTTGCCCATAACAGCTGGACACTTCTTACTGGCTGTATGAGGCAGCATGATGGAAAAACTTGTTAAAAAGGTAAGGAGTAATAACTCAGAACCTCCAAAGACATCTTTGAAGCAGATGCTCTTCCCTGACATGCCAGACTAGGAAACTTTGATCAGGGAGAGAAAAAAAAGCAAAAAAAAAAAGCTGAGCCAGATTTTTTAAAAAATTAAATTACTATGGGTAAAATTTTCACACAGATGGTCACTATGAATTCTCATCCTAAACCAGATTAGAAATAGATTTTTTTTTTACATGAAGAGCAGAAATCAATCTTCTGTAATACAATCTTCTTAGGTCCTTGCCTACCCCAAGGGTAAGAAGAACCACAAATTTCTTGTTTAACAGTGCGGGAATGTACAATTGTTTGTCAACACCATTAAGAAATTTCAAATCATGGTGAAAGAACTTGCACATATCAACAGACAGAAAAAAATTAACTGTGAAAAGCAAGAAGATCATATAATGTCTGGATACATATTTTCATTTGGCAGAATTGTGATGCTGCTAGTAATAACGCAAAAATAATAAGACCTCTGACTGAAAGAGCAAGTATTCCCTTATTGCCTAGAACAGAATAGTTCCCACACTATACTATAACTGCAGCAATAATTAGGATGTGAACTTCTGGTCCAGTTTTCTTCCTTTCGTGTAATGAGGTTATGAGGACCTTCATCACTTCATCTCCCAAGTTTGAACCAACCGGTTTGTATTTTTTTCTGACTTCCTCAAGAAGAGGCAATGATAAGGCAGACAGTGATTATCAGTGAATATCAAGAGATATTAAGTGAATAAACCCATGAACTTCAGTGTTCAGATTAAAGTTCAATACCAGTTAAGAAGTATTCTTGAACCCTCATAATACTGCCATATAAAAATAATACAACTGCTCTGCAATTTTAAGGCATAATCAAGTAGAAAATTATAGAGTGAAGTGTATGGTCCCTGAGCACATTCATAGGTCTTTATGCCATGAAAAATAAAATCCTTTCACTCATTTGGACTGTGAAGCAGCTTTTTTTCAGAGAAACTGTGGTCAGTGGACAGTGCCGCAGCTTCCTCTGTCCCCCTGGGGAAAGCCCTGATCAAACTTTCCTGGATTCATTGCAGAAATGCAGAAGCTGTACTCACAGGGAAGTGGGAGATGTGCCATTTCTGTTGGTATTAAACAGATCTAGATGATGGAAAGAAAATCACACATTCTCGTCTGTAGCATCAAGTCACTCTTGATTCTCATGTTTGTTGGCTTGCCATGCTGCACGTCTGACACAAAAGACAATCTTACTCTCAAAGCACAGTAAATCAGCAAGTAAAATTCTTGGAATAACAACACTGAAATCTGTCCAATACTTTCCTAAAAATGCATATTAAATCTGCTTCAGCCATGGAAACTTGATTAATGTGTTTAATATATTTGGAAGAAATAATAGTTCATGTCAAGGGTAAACAATGCAAGCACGGAAACTGGGTGAGAATAATATGAAGAGAAAAAAAAAAAAAAAGCAGATGCTTCAGGATACGATCCCACTACCGATAACCATTGTCACGGCTAATCCAAAAGGCAAGCTTTATGTGCCCTAAGTGGAGTAAACTGTTATCTCCACTCATTTCCTGTGTGATAGCTAAGGCAAAATGAGCATTAGCATATGAATAAATGAAACTAATGGCTGGATCTTCTGTGAAATCTTAAATTCTGCTTTTTCAAGATTAGGGAGAACAGAAATAGTGACACATGCTTTCTCCTGAAATCCACAGAGCCCAACAAACCTCAAAGGAACACGTGCAAGGAGGGAAGATGAGCAGCGACAAAAGCAGGGAAGAAGCAGCACCTGCTCCAACCCAACACAAGCACCACAAGCTCCGGCGCAGAGCTGCTGCCCGTACAGCTGCAGGCTGATCCTGGGGCCCAGCAAACCACCCACCACATCCTCCTCTGACACTCAAGCTCCTCCTCAGTGCACCAAGGTCCCCTCCCAACAGCAGCATCCAAGCAGCAGAGAAGCCATGCCTTGCCCAGAGCACAGTGACAGTACCTAAGGGTACCTCTATGTGCCTGCCCTTGGCATCATGTGCTGCTGGAAGGTGACACAGCAGAGCTCGTACTTGCTCAGAGTGTGCCTGGCATGGAAAGTCAACTCAATCAAGCAGTTTAAGAGCTCCAGCCTGACTTTGGGAACTACAAAAACGTGGGACATAGCACTTACCTCACCATCAGGACACAGCTCTCTCCTGTCTCCCAAGAGCAAAACGTATGTGCTGTAAAAAAGGGAATTTTTCTATTTCTCTGCAGGCAGGCCAATATTTAGGTTGTGCTTATGAGCAGTGATGGCTGATCATCCAAAGAGGAGCAGAAACTCAGCACATTCCCACAGCAGCAAAGGGCCTGAGATAAGTGGATGTGACTGACAACCATCCCTCCAGGAGCTGCAGAGTTTGCTCTCTCTTTAGTCTTCCCCCTTCCTGCTGTGCTGCAGCTGTGTGCACAAGAACACATCATCCTTCCCACTGCTCGCAGTGCACAGACACAGACACTACTGGGGAATGCTTCAAATACGTGGAAGCAGCTAGCAATTTAATTAAAACATCCACACACAGAGAGGCACATGCACATCCCATCCTCAAGAGAAACACCTCAAATAAATACAGGAGCACAGGACTGCAAGGAAACCCCACAAGTCCCTTCAACAAACTCCATGATGCTCCATCCTAAAGCTGCTCTTTATTTTTACCTCTGCTATGCTTGGAAAAGTCTGCTAATGAACCTCAGAGATAATCAGGAACTGTTTTTTATTACCTGGCCTCACTTTACTCAGAGTAAAAAGCATGGCCTTGCACTTTGCACCATTACATTTCATGCCATATCTATCGCACAAACTCAGAAGAAAACATCCTTGCATGATGCTATGATCCTCTTCTGAAATGCTAGTGACTCTTACCTTTGAGTCACCTATAGATTCATAAGAATTCTGTCACCTGTCAAATTCATAAGCTTACTACTGCTTGTTTATGACAGTGATAGGAAAATATTGAACATATTTCACCTCCTTCGAGAAATTTAATTATCAGATTTCTTTTGGCCCAACACTCCCATTTTAAGATGAATACTTACATCTCCTCTTTATTCATTTCTCTACATGTTTAAAATTTCTTCTCTGAATCTTCTTTTTCTCTTGCCATATTGATAGATCTCCATGTGGGTATCACATTCAAATTCTTTATCAAGATTGAGATGAATCACATCTACTGCTTTTATTTAGCAACAAAACTGAAGAAGATGAAACAGCTAACCTTGGCACAAAAATATTTATTAATAATTTTTTATTTTATCCCATTTTCCAGTAGTTTCCCTGACTTTATTATCTTGTTCAACATTTGCTCTAAAATACTATGTACTCTAGAGGTTGGCCTAACAGGCTGTTATTTTCCCAAATCCACCTCCCCTGGCACCATCTCAGAATCTGAAGCTTACATTTTATATTTCTCATTCTCATGCCCCAGTGTTCAATATATTCACTAGAAAGTCTGCAATCTCATGTAACAAAAAAGGGCTTTCCAGGGAGGAGCAAAAATGCTTTTCAGAAGTAAAATCTGACAACCTCTCACTTCAAGCCCCTGGAAAAGAAGTGATGGATATTGTTTCTCTGCCCTATCCCTGAAACTGCACTGCTGTCTTAATGTTGCACTACACTGGTTTTCCTTAATAGCTAATATGGGAAATGTGGTTCCTTTTAAAGAGGCCTCCCAAATCAAACCTAAAATCAAATACCTCCCCATAACTTAATTTAATAGGTTACAAAGGTCAAGAGTCTCTTCACCACCAAAGTATTTGTCCAATTCTCAATAGGAAATTTAATTTCTGTCATCTGGAGCAAACGTGTATAATGCAAATGGCATTCAGAAACTTTACTGCACTTTGAAATTAAACTCACTTTTTGCAGCTGCTGCTTTAAACATCATCAGAGTCTGGAAATGAAACAAAGCCTTGTCTCACTGACATATTCCTGCATTAACATGAACTCCAGCAAGTGAGTTTAAGTGGGTTTGGCCACCAACGGTGGAACTCTGCTGTACATTCCACTGTACACTAGTATACAACCTAATTAACAGCCCTGCAAATAGTCCACATATCTGCTAATATTATGCACAAAGACGTAATTAGAAGTGTGTGTGAACACAGATATGTTTGAAAAAAAAGAGAACAAATGTGCAGCTCCAACTGATACCTTTATTAACTTGTTCTCAGTGGCAGTATCATACACTGGGGTAGTGTAAGGTTAATGCATACCCCACACTGTGACCTTTCTGACTGAATTTAATTGCATCCCTACCAAGGATATAGCAAAATGATAAGGTGCATCCTGATTGATTTTCTTCCTTGCAGACCACAAGAGCTCGTTTCAACCAAATCTTGCCATTAAATTTACAGCACAACCGAAAAAGAGTTTTAAATTATATACACCCTAATCTAATATTTGAAACTGTTATATCAAACACTCTCTCCATTATAAGCTGCAAAATCCCTATTTGCCTCTTCTGTAAACCCACTACACTATGTACAGCATTATCCTTCTATTGTTAGCATGCTTAAAATGTGTGTCTAACACTGTCAGAGCCATGCTGTCAAGCGTTAAAGAGCACTTTTAGGCATTCTGCCCCTGTAATCCCTGGGGACTTCAGTAACTACAAGTCAGGGGAAAATCAAAGTAAAGAGAAAAGACAGGTCATCATGAACCTAAGTGCAATGTAATCTCATGATAGACATTTGTACTCTACATGCACAACACATTTAGGTTCTACAAGAATTTTACTATCCCTACTTCAGTAAAGCTGGGACGAGTATTTTTGTTAACATACCAGTGCACGGTGAACTACCTGAACTGGAAAATTTGGTCAGAATATTTTACACACTGTGATTACTGTATAAAATATTATATGCCTCATTATAGCAGGGTTTATTCGAGACTTAAGTTTCTTTTGTTTGATACCAACTCAGATTTTTTGTGAATTTTCCATTTTTCTTTAAAATAAATTTTTTGTGATATTTTCAGATAGTCAATACTAAGACTATATTCTGCATTAAAAATGCCCATGGGAAACTTCGAGATATGTGTCTGTTTTAAGCAGTTTCCACTCGCAGTAGATTACAGTAACAGGCAACCATGCTGGGATTTCAGGGGTTTTTTTAAGGAGGTGATGGCAGGCGTATTTTGTTATTACTGTATAGGAGTTTTAGCTATTGCACTCATCATCACGGTCAGAACGGCTCATCTGCATTAAAGTTCTGAAGAGCACTGTGCACAGCTGAACCATCGCTTAGATCACTTGTGTTTAGAGGAATGGAAACTTGGACAAGCCCCAAATTATGGCAGACCTAATGTCTCATTTGCCAGCAAATCAGCTGTATCAGAAATTACTTTAAATGACAATATGAAAATTGAATTTGTCCCATGTTTAACATGCCCATTAAAAGGAAATCCTTCAATGCCATTCACTGAGGCTCAGATGCAGGGAGTCAAATGACCAATGTGGTTGGCCACAGCCCACCCTGACTTTGATAACCTGCAAGTGCTGTGGAGTCAAGGAGGAACTTCCCACTCAAGAACTCTCACCTTTACAGCTGTTCTATTTTCATGAGTTTCTGATGCACAGTTACTGAAAGTGCTACCACGAGCCTCAGAAAACAAAACCCTGGCGAGATGGGGATAGTCTGGCCTACAAGAGATTTTGTCACTTTACCAAGACTCAATTTCACAGCAAGGCCATACCCAAAGCCATGCTGGAGCCTCCTGAAGCCTTCAACCACCCCTAGCTTTCCCTGGATGACCCTCAGGAAAGAGAGCACAATGGCAGCAGAAGGTTGGGGTGGACCTGAGGCTGGGTGAGTTTCACAGAGATTTGAGCAAAATCAGTGCTCTAAAAAGCAACCTCCTGAGAGATCACTGTGAACCTGAACTCCTAATTTCTCATTCAATTCATCAGAATGCAAGTGCAGTGTGAACAACTCCACCAAGGCAAAGACAGAATTAGCCTCATCACACATGCAGCAGCATATGTCTCTTTCAACATGCACTGCAAAATAGATACTGAATGGAAAACAGATGATTTTTAACTTCCTATTCTGTCTACCGGTAAAAAAAACAACCAAAAAACCTCAAAACCCTGCATATCTTCATGTAAATTACTGTATTGCAAAGATAAATATCAAAGTTATACAAGATGCTAGATAAGTAGAAAGACTTAAAAGAACAAGGAAGAAATAAAAACACCTACAAAATCTCCAAAGACAAAAAATAAACAACAGTTTATTTGTGTTCCCAGGAAAGTCCAAAGCTAAATATTAGCATTTTCTTCTGGAGGCAACTTTCTGCATATTGAGAACCAGCCTAAATAAACGGCTGGCTTTTCTTCTTAGAATATTTGGGGAGTCTGCAAATTTTTTTCTCCTTCAAGAAAATAAACATGAAAAACAATGCAGGAACAACTTCACACAAGAGTACTGAAGAAAAATTCAAATACCTAGTTATAATTATAAATGAAATTTTGGCCATGCAAAATGCGTATGAAAGGCTGTCAGATGGAATGTTTGCCAGCCATTCTTCAGAGCAACAATCGTAGAAATCTACCCTTGTCACATCCTTGCTGATCTCCTTTCCCCACGCTTCATTTATACATTTTATGCGGCTTTTTAGATTTATTCCCACATTTCTCTCTTAGTCTTACCTTAGCCCATTCCCTGCTAGATCCCCGGGTTCTTCTTTGGTATCCCAAAATCTCAGCTGAGGACTTGCTGGTATCTACTATTAGAGTTTCAGGGGATCCAGTCAGCTTTAAGCTGGAGTAATTTTTTCTACTCTGTAAAGTCTGAAGGGATAGTACTCTTCCTTCCTTGCTAAATAGTAAACATTCCCCTTCCAGTGGGCAAACAAATTATCTTCTGTTGTTTGTAAAGACACTCAAACAATACCCTTGTTTACCTTTATAAATGTCTTTGTGCTATCCCCAGTCTAGCTCAGGGAACTCAGCTGAAGGTGGTGCAGCTGACATATAGCAGACAGGAGCAAAGGCCTGAACACCCAGAGAAATCTCTGCCCAGCAAAGTACAGAAACAGTCACTCTGAAGTCTGAGTTTGGGCTAAGATAGCGGCAGCAGACTGGATCTAAAGACAGTAAGTATCTTTAGTGAGCAAATTAATTTTACTCATCAACTCAGCAGAAACATGTTTTTCTGCCTCCAGGGAAGGGTGCAACATGTACTCACTAATGACTGTTTATACAGATCAACCCTACCACTGTATTAATTCCCCACCACCACCACCTTACATGATCAAAGTGTTGAAATCAACACTGCCAAAGCAACATTATTTGAGCAGTCAAGTTAAGCACACGCACGTTTAAGGATCAGAACTTAATGAGGTTTTCTGGTTGTTTTTTTGGCATGAATACAACAAATACTTCAACACAAATATAACTCTGCCCATGCAAAGTACAGAACTCTGCTCATGCAATTAGCATCTACAAGCACAAGTAACTGTTTGTAAGAATCAAGCAAGTCATTAAATATTATTAGCTTATTTCATAAATAGACTAATTATTTCTGAAATAGCTGCTTTCTTAAACTATGTGGCCGATATGTAATTTGTTAACCTTCATTTACCAGTTTTCATTTAAATGAATCCGACAAATCTGACCCAACTTCATTAAAACCAACAAATGTCGCACAAATCTTTGCACATGGAACTCAATGCATCCAAACGAAAACCAGTCTACTGCCATTCCAGTCAACAAGGCTGAGGACAAAGCAGTACCTACAACTCGGGCATCACAACCTCAACTGTTTGATGTGCATCAGCATACAATTAGAAAATATAAAGCCTGTTAACTCATAGGGTCCTTCTGAAAATGTGAACACATCCACTTCTCAGGCTGCTTCGTTTAAAAGCTGGCTCTAAATTTATCAAATACAGTTTGAAACTGAAGGTGCCTGAAATGTTTTGCACTACCATGTCACTTCCTAAGAAAGCTGATGTTAGAAATATTTCCCAGATGTGGGTTAAGATTTCCAGATGAATAGAGAGAGCGGGCGAAAGCAGGAGATGGGGGCTCCTGACCAAAAGCCACTGACGGTCTGCATTAAACAGCATTTGCCCAGGATGTGTCAGACAAGAGACCTGAGGCTGGGCTCCTGTTGCTACAGGAAAGTGCCTGGCCAAAATACACTTGGCTGCTCTGGAAAGAGCTTTTCTCCACATTGTTTCGTTAATGTTTCCAAAAGGTCCAGTTTTCCTTCTGTATGAAAAAAACCCTGAGCCTGCAAGTTTCAGATCTCTCACTTTGCACCAAAATAAATTGTGGGGTATGACCAGTCACAGCCACAGACAACCAGACTTCCCGTACATCTCCTGGACTACCAATGTACAAAAGAAACTTAATAGGAACTTTTCATAACATTTAATATAAAAACGTACCTAAATATCTCCTCCAAACACTGATTAGTATCTGCCATACTCAGATTATTTTTTCTTTTTCTGTGCATTTTCCACATTCAGAAACATTTTTATGGTTTTAGGGTTTTTTATGGCATCAATAAGCTACATGAGGAATGAGACAGACAAAACCAAAATATAACACAAAAGGTCTCTAAAATATGCTGTAATGTTGTCAGCAACAGACAGTAACTACAGAAACATCATGGAAATAATAAAGGCAATAAATTGAAGCTCTGTGAATATTTATTTTCAAGACAACTCCTGAAATTATGAGATCAATTTAGCCTCGTTTTTCTCTCATCACTTTTCAAACTTGTCAGAAGGAAGTGTAAAAAAACTGCAATCAATACTCTCTCTCTTGCTAGCCTGGATTAATAGATCTATGCTAATTGCAGCCATCTACATAAAAATACCTTAGTATTCTTCTTCCACAGGACTTTTACTGAGCACGAAATTCTGACCACACAAATAAAGTAAAAAGAAATTTTTTACTTTTTTTTTTTTTAAGGGAAAACTTACCTTGTAGTGCATTTTCAGCAAATGTCATGAAAAGGTCTGATTGCTCCCAAAGGCTTTGATCTTGCTATCACGCAGCAGCTCCTGACTGAAACAAGTGACCTTGGGGAGACTCTGAGGGAATGGGGATCACTCATCTTAGAAAGAGTCTCCTCACATCAGACATGCTTTTTCATACTCTATTTACTTCCAGGCTGGGCTGCATGAAGTATCAAATCTCTGCAGCTCCAGCTAATGGGATGGGAGTTCTTGGCTCCTCAAAGGCTCACACTTCTCGGCTGTGGACAGCACAGCAGGACACCCGCTCCCACTGAGACCTGCTGAGTCTGGTGGCGTGGGGCTCAACTTTGCTTCGGTTCTCTGAAGAGCATCCAAAAGTGAAATAACAGAAAGACAACTAGCCATCACTCACAGCTTTCAGACAGGGAGAAAAGCAGCAGAAAAAGCCTTAGCCAATGTATGGGGATTTTGCAGCATTTGACATTTCTTTCAATAGCACGAACTAAGCCCCAGTAAGCATCAAGTGAAGAATGAGTTGCTTGTCCTGGCTAAACACTGAGCTTAGATAGTGGGATAGAAACTAACAAGAAAAACCATTGAAAATGCAGCATCTGATGACATTTTCCAGCATGCACTGACCTTTCCAGTACCATTACATTTGGCTTTGCAGCGCAATTACAGTTTCAGCTCCATGTATCGATAAGATCCTCATTATCTGAATTCTATCAAAATCTTTACACTTCTCAAGAGAGCAGAGAAAAAGGTCTGTCTGAAACAATATTCAGTTCGGTGACACCAAAAAGACCCCCACCCAACTGCTGGGGCTAATTGTTCACAACACTGCACCGTGACCTAGCCAGGTAGGTAGGGGGGAAGAGGCTGACAACCAATGTGAGGATGATTCCTCGGGACAGTGACAATAGTAGGTAGCTAAAGAGCACAAAATGCAATAATCAAGAGCCTAGAAAATGACCCTTGCAATCACAACCTCACCGGCAAACCAGAAATTATTTCATGGTATGTGAGAAGAGTTCAAGTTAATCTGTCACTCTGACCTCAGAACCCCATACTATCCCTTGTTTAACTCAACTTATGAGGTTATAATGGTTAGTTTTGTATCTAGCAAACCTATAAACTTGCTTTCCTTCACTTCTGCTCCTCCACTTATACTTATTTCATATGCAAAGGTAATGCATTTTATTACAGAAATAAGTAAGATCTGCATTAAGTCATGTCTGCCTCAGAGCTCAGTTGACTCCCCACCAGCTGGAATCTATTATTTGATTAAAAATGTTGTTGTGCCAGCTGCCATGCAGCACGTTTCACTACTCTGATTCCAGGTGGAATTCAATCCATACTGAAAATGTAGTCTAGCATGAATCAGCCTCTTCTCAATAGTAATGCGCACCTGGAAAATAAAAGCATTAAAAACCACCACAAACCTAGCCTTCCCAGACCTGGCCACCCCAATCTCTAAAGCAGAAGGTGTTCAGTGCGGAAGAACTTCAAATTTCACATATTATAAGGTAGAAATTTCATAAAGCAATGTCCTAATTATACCCTCAGGTTTGTTTTTAAAGTGATCTTCCTTACCACAAAAACAAACCTAACTCCTCTTCCAACTGAAACAGTCCTGAAATAAAAGACAATTGCTGAGTTTAAATAATTAAAAGCTTTTGTATTTCCCCGATACAGTGAAGTATTTACTAGTAGATGGTAAATTAGAGAATGTGTCCAGAGTAAAAAATAAATTATAGTTAAGTCTGTTACTGCTAATTCAGTTAGAATGAGAGACTGTATTGGGCAAAAAGCCCATGGAATTGGCGGGGGATTTCTGCCTGATGCGGACTGCAGGAATACATGCCAGGAGTATATACTGTGAATCAGCACTGAAAATGTTGCTTAGCTTCTTGCAGTGCAATAACACTAAAAGCTTTACGGCAATTATTTGCAAAGGCATACTTACATGGCCTCTCAACAGAAATATAGCAATTGCATACTGATAGGTCTCATTCTTACTATTCTCTTTTTCTGTTACCTCAAAGCAAGTTGCAGACTACAGCTTCAGTAGCTCTGCAAAAAGTCCATCATTAGCTCTGAAGAAAGTTTATACTCAATGGATGTTTGCAGCTTTCTCTGTTCAATGGATGGTCAATGGGTAAAGTTAAAAAGTTAAAAGGTTTTGATGGCTTCAGACAAGATACAGTCTCTTCATATGCAGACAAAAGAACATGCAGAGATAAGGCTGAAAGCTGAAGCCCACACTCATTCCTGGTAGTGTCAAGGCAAAGACAGAGTGCTCAATTTATTTAGAAGAACTAGGTAAATACCATGTGGATATTTCACTGATTAAACTGATAAACAACAGCCAATCTAAATTCCCAAGCGGCAGTTATGCCATGTATAAAATAGCTCAAAGAGAATACAGCAGGCTTTAGTCACAGCACTGACCAAAACTGAGGGGTCAAATCACTGCTGACCCAAGCTGCTGTGACTTGATGTTTGCTTGAACTGAAGGGATGCTCTGAGCACAGCAGAGAGCAGCCCGGGGTGTGCTATGGTGATGGCAGCTTTGATGACAGTGTCTGCAGGGAAGCAAACCCCTGCAGCTGGAGCCCCACAGGTACTGAACTCCCCTTCAACCCTGAACATGGACGCCCCATTCCGACTCTCCAGAGAAACAAAAACAAATGAAATTTGTTGCATCTTAGAGGTCTCCCTTTCAAATGTATTTTAATTCCGTTTGGGAAAGCTTGACCTAATACTTCTGATTGTGTGGGTTTAAATTATTTCCATTTCCAAACCAGTTATACAATTTCCTCAATAAGCAAGAAATGTATTATTTAATCTATTTTTAAAGACTGAGCTTTGTGTATTTTAACTTTTCATTCTACATCCTCTTTCACACCAGTACAAAGTATCATAGTGTAGCCCTTTCTATGCTTGTTCAAGCATCAATTAGAAATGCAGTATGTGTGCACATATTGACAAACACCCCATAAATACAGAAGACACAAAAATAATGTTTATGCACTTCTCCCATTCACTAGCTTTTCTGGAATCATAAGCCAGCAACCTCAATCCACCATCATCAAATGGGTGAACTCACCATGGATGCATTCCTCTTGTCTGTCACGCAAAATGGAGATACTCTCAATGCCAAAGACACAAGCTTCCAGCAGTACCTGCTCTACTGAGACTCCTCTAAAGATATCACAAAGAGGATTTACACCACTGGAAAGGAACTTTAGTTCCTCCTGGGTATATTTGTTTCAGAAGTGTCAAAGACAGTGACATTTAAAATCATGATGCTCGTATACACATAAAAAAGCCATACAGTGAGATTTAGCATGATTTCAGGAAGGGAGCCCTGTATAACAGGAGTACAAGTCCCAGATTTGCTAACAGAGATGTTAAAAAATTGATTCAATGGCAATTACAACATTCCTATCCCAAATGACAGCTAAAACTTTATCCCACCCTACACTGGCAAGTATTGTGTGTAGGCCTTACATTTCAAAAAAAGGAAGCAAATGCTTTTAACAGCACACTACAGAGTATACAATCTACAGGAAAGCTGTTATACCTCAATAAGTATTTGCTGACTAAATGTACTATTTCAATTAACACAATCTTTATTGAAATTAAAAAGGGTACTGAAATTTTACTAAATTTTAAGAAAACTACTGAGTAGTAACAGCTGTAAGGTATTTTTTGTAAAAAAATCATGTATATGTGTATGTCTATTTATATTTCAACACCACTGGTGTAAAATCCTCCATATTCACTCCAACAGGTCCATGTCCTTTTTGTGCTGGGGACCTCATCTAGCAGTCCCAGGCAGGGCAGAAGCACACTGGGGGCTGTGCTCAGCGAGAAAAAAAAAGATAATTCTCACCTGGAAAGCCACATTTAAACATTAAAAAAAAAAAGTCCAGTAAGTGGATATGGATTGTTGACAAGGAAGCAGGAGGAAACAAAGAGACCACATCAGTCAACACAAGAGACAGTGGCTGTAACACATCACTAACCTACTTCTCTTTTTTTTTTTTGCAAGGATTATGGCAGAGGAGACTCTAAGAAGGGATTTAAAAGGAGAAAATGAGGTTAAGTGTGTTGATGTCTGTCCACAGCTCATCCTTAACTTCAGCATAGCAATGAATAAAGCCTGCAGATGCTGTTTTGAATACACAGCAGGTCAGTGACAAAGCTGGTATTGCAAATGAACTGGAGGGCTGTGTGGATGGATGGGCCAGAAGGGCTCTGGATATGAAATCAGACTGCTTCTTTCTACCATTATTATGAGAGAAATACACAAACGTTACAGAAACACTCACAAGAAAACAAATTCCCTTTAACAGCAGGTTTGAACAAGGTAAAAGCTACACAAGCTATATGTGGACCATGCTTGACAGTGGACTGAAGGATGGCATTGCTTCACAGCCACAGGCATCCCTAGGGCTGGCTGCTAAACATGTCTCAGTCACAGACATCTCTGGAGGAAGAAGCACACCTTATTCAACAACTTTCATGGTTCATTTTTAAGATCAGGACATCATTAACTATGTCGGTTGTTATAAGGAGTTACTATCTTCTAATGACTCCTAAAATACCTGTACACAACAGTTGGAAACTTCTGCATTCCATAACTAATTTTGTCTTTTATAAACCGATTTACAAATGTACTTGCTATTTAATTCTGCTGGAAAATATTTAAGGCAGTATTTTTTCTGTCACCTCATTAGCTCAGCCATTTACCACATTCAAAGAGCAGTGGCTAAGGGGCCCATTCGAGCTCAGTAGCAAACCTTGGTCTTAAAATACATTTGCCTCTCAGTAGAGGATAGTCTCAACAGCAGTGCAGCCTTTTATCCCATTGACCCATGAGATGGACCAGGGTTTGCCATCCCCTTACTAAGCCTCTGAAAATACCTGTTTGTTTGGTAAGGCTAGGTGTTTTGCCAAAGATATGTTGACATTAGGTAAACTACTGTCACATTAGGTAAATTATTGAAACAAGAAGATAAAAAATAGAAGACAGCAACAGACATCATCTTCCCATACAAGATCTTTTTAACAGTGGTTTACAAATCAACCACTTTTCATCAAAGGTTCCAGCAAAGCATCAGAAGAAAGCAATTTTAGGAACACAACAATATCACAAGGTTAAGAAAATTCTTTTTGCTGTGCTGCACTGTATCCTTTAAGAACTAGTAAGAATCAACACCCGAAGGAAAGCCAGGAGGCAGCATACTAGGTAGCTATGTACCAGTGTCACAAATCACTACAGACTGGAAAAGCACACCAGTTGGAGTCCCAGCATCCTGGTAACACGAATACTGTGTCATGTACAGCCCAGACTTTCATGGGTTGTGAGGGATTCCACCAAGCAGAGCCTGGCTCAGGGAGACCAGCAGGGCTCTCCAGGCTCCGCCGGACACAGGGATGACATCCCCACTGACTGCAAGAGAGATGCTGTGCCCACACGAAGACCCAGCTGCTCAGAAGGGAACTCAACATGAGTGTGTCAGCCTGAAACTGAACTCCTCCCACAACTGGGTCCTTATGCTCAGACTAGAGCATCCTGTAAGGTTTTCATAAGACACAACTCACCGTACAGTAAAATAAACCTGCAAAATATGTTAAGCATGTCCCAAGAGTAGCCACTTCCCTGCACTGACTAGAGCTGGACCTCGGGTGAACAGCTCTGGTGCACACATCCTCTGCCTGAGTGTCCTGAAAAGCACTCCAGGCTGGTGAAGCAGAAAATGCATGTATTCCTGTTTTAGTGCTTTATCTGGGGTGGGTTCTCTTCTGCTGTCAAAAGCCAAGAGTTATGTTCCTGACAACAGTAAGGACAGGATTAAATTAAGAAAAGAGTTCAGAGAGGCAGAGAAATGCCGTTGAGCTTTTGATGAACAAACCTCATTAACTGACTGGCTATCAGCTATCCAAATAGATTAAAAGAATTATTATTACAGCTGTAGTTTAACAGTTTGGAAAACTGACATTTAAAAGTCACTACATAACACTGTCACCTGTAATGCTATGCTGTAAATTTGTTATTTAAATACTTGTAAATACACAGCAACTCTTGCAAGTTATTGGCAGCATTCAAAAGTACTGGCAAGAGCAAATAAAAATGCATCTATTTTGGGGAAATAAGGTATTCTTATGACTTCATGTTCTCATCAGATAGCAAGCATTAAAAACATGCCCATTGCAATGTGTACAGTAGCCCAGAAAAATGTTGGGTTTGCTACACTTTCTTCAGATTGAGTCAACTGAAATTAGGTTTTCAAATCCATGAGAGACAGGCATAGTAAAACACTGTAGTGCTTTCCCAATGCCATTATGTGCCAGAACACTCTATGTGAAAGTTCATACATTTGATTTCCTAGAAGACACCACTTTTCCCTTCTTTTCAAAACCATACCATTTCCCAGGGAAAAAATACAAATGTGTGCATGTTTCAGGCACTCTTACTTGTTCTGGACGGATGCAGATTATGCTGTCCTAGTTGAGTAATTTAAAATTGCATTTATTGTGATTCTTCATGATTGAAGAGGTCAAAGCCTTCCCTGGGGAAAACAACTGTAAGGTGTTCTGCAGGCCAATTTAAGGAACACATGTGAACTTCTTAGCTTCACAAGGTTAATGCGTGATTTGGTTTCACTGTAAGTAACACAACCTTCTTATTAACCAAGAGCAAGACAATAATTTTCATGTCTATAGAGTAGAAATGAATTTCCTTACATTTCCCCTCCCCCCTCAAAATATGCAAAGCAAATTTTGAAATTCCCTATTCAATATATATCAAAGAAGAAAAAGGTTCAAAGTCAAGTCCTAGAAAGTCAAGAAATGCCAGAACAAATTTAGTTCAGCTCCCTTGTGCTTATACATCAAGATGAAATATTTAATTACACAATGACATGCTATTTTTTGACTGCATTATCTGTGTTTCAAAGAACAAGAAAAAAATTCCATAGTGGCCTGATTGGACCAGATGTTTAGATGTTCATCGCATTTCAACTATAATACTTCAGTAGTTATTTATCTTACTGAGAGAGGTATAAGGTCAGATTAAAATTTTCCTAAAAAAAAAAAAATCGTTTGTTTTTTTTTTAATAGAAAAAACATTACTGGAAATAAAATATATCTTCCACCAGCAAATACTGCCTCATAGTATGCTGTGATCTACTTTTGAACGAACAAAATCAGAACAAATCTCATTTGGCCTGATTTTTTTTTCAAACAGGTCTATCACAATGACTAACTTATCAAAATATTTCAACTCGCATTCTAAAAATACCAGCTATTTATTATTTTACTCTGCTGTACAGACATCAGTCTAACACTCAATTAGAGTAAGTGGCAATGAATCACGCACATTTTAGGAATGTCTTGGCTCTCTGAACAACGGTGGGGTTCTAAATCTTTATTGATAGAAATATCTTACTTCCAAGAGAAATTTACATACAAATGTGCAAATCAGAGCTAGAGCAGCAAGCCTGCGTTATGGCTAAGAGGGGTCTGGGCTTGGCTAGCTGCCTCCAGTGCCTACTTCCACCTTGGCTTGGATAATTGGAATAAAGATGAATGAAAATTTAGGCCTGCAGTTTTAATAGTAACTATTTGTTATTTAAATTTCCTGTTCCACACTAAATGATTGCAAGAATGTGTGCTCAGAATTAAAAGGCTGCTCTTTAGCATCAGCACATTGATTTCTTGGGGTCCCTGCAAAGCTTTTCACATTGTTTCTGGACTACAACTCTACACCCCTCTAACTGCCTGTCAGACATCATTTCTGCTTTATGAATAAATAATATGATGCCCAGGGGAAACGTTGGGCTAAGACAAAAAAATCAATATGTGTCTAGCACATATTAGGCAGTTGTTCAGATGAAGTCTGTCTCAAATATGTGGAGTAATTTTAATAACAAAACAATTTCTTTCTAGACTGAACTTAAAACAGGGCTATTAGGAAAGCACTACCACTATATCACTGTGTATCCTATTTGAAGATTAACAATATTATACTCCTAAAACGTGAATAAATGCTCTGATTGCAAAGTATTTGGTGATTATTTGTCTATAAATTTCAAATATTCATGCTACAGAGAAATGGTAGCAAGTGATTTTTTATTCCGTTCCTCTTGGAGTGGTGCTGGTGCACATCCGTGTAGTAAAGCTTTTATTACAACTGACTTGTTTGTTATTTTAAAAGCATCTTCCAAAATCGCCTTCTTTTTTTTTTCCAGAGGACCTGGGATCAAAAGTGAAACAAAAGCAGGGTAAATTAATCATTCATGCAGCTCTGTAATCGTCTTAGGCGTTCCTGCAATGAAGCCTATTTTTGCAGTCACCGCAGTTCCTGGTTCAATCTCCCACCGTGCCCGGATGCAAACCCATCAGAGGAATATTTGAATTGCTTCACTTCTACAAGACCTATCTAAATAAACAGGCCTAATTCCTGTCATGGGGCAGTTCTTAAATTCCTTTGTATTATGCCCAAGAAGGGCTGGTTATGTTAATTGTACCATACAGCAAGCAGCACTGTAGGAACCGCTGCTCACTTGCTCTCCCACAGCTACAAGCTTGACTCCTACACCTCCTCTTCCTTCCATGTGTCCTTCAGCACTAGGAAAGCTCAGGCTGTGCCAGGCAGCAGCACTCAGCCCGTGCTGACAGCACATCAGCCCCCCTCCCAGTTCACTGATGGCCAGTGGGGCTGAAGCCTCACCCATCCTTGCCTCCTCAAAAATGTTGCCTTCCCACCGTGTTCCTTGAAAATATAGATCTCATGCTGGAAAACAGTGAGGAGATGGACAGGTTATTCTGGGACAAGGGGCAAGCTGCCAGTGCTCCTAGGAGCCCTCATGAAAGCCACAGGCACCCCAGGTTCAGCAGCATGGCCAGGCAAACAGCAAAAGCAAAGAGGTAAAGACAAACTAGCAAGCTGCAGTCAGACCCATGGATGACCTCTGGGATCCCTGACTCCGAGTCACCAACATTCAGGTCAGGGACATTGCTCTCAGAAGGGGTTTTTCACCCCCCTGCTGTTATGCAGACCTTTCAGTGCAGATCCTCCCCGTGGGAGCTTGCTGACAAGGCGGCTCCTCCTGTTACATTCAGTACAATGAAAAGCACAAACTTCATGTATTTATGACCCTTTAAGATTGAGGAGCTGCAGCTGAGTGCCCTTGCCTGGGGTGCTTACTCCTGGAGGAGAGTCAGCCTTCTGGAAGGGCAACCCAAAGAAAGCAGAGGGAAAACCTGACATCTCAGGCAAAGAAACCTGCAGACGTGAAGAAGCTACTACTGAGGGTGGCGGAGCTACAAGGTATCTTGAGGCTCACACCAGCCAACATGGTAGAGCCCATTAACATCAACACTGATAGAAAATGCTTCTGCCAACTCAAAGAAAGTGAAATGATAAAGACAAGAGCAGACTTCTAAGAACAAAAACCAAAACAAAACAAAAAAAAAGGAGCAAACAAAAGCCCCCCAGCAAACTCAATCTAAAAAAAGCCCATTAACAAACAAAAAACCCCCACACCCCCTCCTCAAAATCCACACAGGGAAAAAAGGAGAAGCCTCACAGGCTGAAGCTTGTATGGATTTCTATTGATTCTGAATACCTACAAACCCCAATTCCCAGGTGCTTGGAGCAAAACAGCCAGAAAGGAAACTGAAAGCAGAACAGTAATTTCCAACACAGGCAAGCTGTCAGCTGTAAGCACCAAACCATGTATGCTGTACAAAGTCACTCTGAGAGAAGCGCCCCTTCATCCCTTCCTGGTGCCTTTCTGGTGAGGGGCACAGCCATGTCCCTGGCAGCGCTCCCACACCAGAAAGCCCTCTCCAGCCAGCACCTGGCTCACACATTTTCCTACAGTCACTGGCCTTGCACCTCTGCCACGCCAACACCAGGCCAGACAACCCAGAGCAGAGACACTGGGAACATGGGCAGACCAGTGTGATGTCCAGCTGGTGGCCACCACACGTGTGAAACAAACCAGTCCTTCATGGTCTTTTGCAAGATCTAAGTTACAAGGGATGACCTGCGAACACCTCTGCTGTCCTGCTATGGAGATCTACCCAAGAGACCCCCACCCCGCTCTTCACCCCTCACATGTCCCTCACCCCACCTACCACAGTGTATCTGTGTTAGAAGCCATTCCTGTGCTTCTAAAAAAATGACTGCACAACATGTGTTTCTGCAGCCCCAGGAGACAGGACCACTTGACCTTGGACACTTGACTAATGACCACTCGACTTGCACTTTCTTATCCTTTCAATGCTATTTAAATGAATAATTATGCTTCCTAAAACTGGCACTGGCTGTAACCTCTCAATGTCGGCTTTGAAAGTCATAGGAACCTCAGGGAAGAACCTCTCAGTGAAACACCAGAGCTGTCTGTGCGTGCAGTGTCTGGAGATGTGGCTCCTGACTGGCTGAACAAAGTCCTCAGTTCAGCAACTTCCTTTATCACCTGTCACACTTGCCTTCTCCACCTCCATCTGAAGGTACTCTAAACCACACCCATCAAGTGACCCATGGAGGGGTCATTTGTTTTTTTAACACAGCCCAAAATCTGCTGGGCTACAGATTGATACTATTTCACCACCAATACAGCTAGTTGAAAAAGGATCCTGACCTCACCTTCCAGCCCCACTCACAACCAAACAGCTGTTTCTGGGCTGTACTATAAATCACAGAAGTACGTCCAGATTTCTGAAAGACCCTAGAACCCAAATGAAACCTTTTGGGTTGTTTTCCAGCTCCAAGGTTCCCAGCTTTTAACTGAAATGATAATGTTCTGGACCTACAGTTGCCCTCAGATGGCACTGTGTTGCTGTCTAATGCTGATGGAGGATTATATGGCCTGATAATATCTGTTCACAAGTTCTGATTTCCTGTGCAAGCATTGAGATTATGCAGGTCCGTCAGACATGCTTCAGAGTCATCAACACATTTTTATTGCAAACAGAATTTCCAAAATGATGAGCTACTCAACAGAGAAGAGAGAAAACACTCAACTTTCAGATGTGTTTCATTTCCTGATCTGAGTATCTTTCACAGAAAATGAGAGTTCAGAAGTAAAATGCTTCATCTTTGACAGATTTAAAGACAACTATCACAGATCTCTACCTTCCACAAGGTAAGACACCAGAAGCATGAGTGGTAATAAATTGATTTTATATTAATTTTATCTCTAAGGCATCTGTACAAGCTCATGGATTTCTATGTTCATTTTAAAGACAACTATTCCCAAGACGCAATGATTCTATGAACTGTATTTATGTTGTATTTACTTATGCTTTTCTCATGAGCTCAAAATCTGACACTGAAGCATTTCTGTCCTACACAGAGGTAACAAAAAGAGACATAGAGGGACTCTATGAGTATTCACAAAGTCATACAAGTCAGAGTATTCACACAAGTCATACAGCAGTCACTGTAGCTTAGGAGGTACCTGGTCAGACAAGTTGTGGTAACCACGTATGTTACCAGAGAAGTGCACTCCATTTTGCAAAGGAAAAGTTAAACCTGTCTAGGGTTAAAAAGGTTAAGCTTGTCTGAACAATCCAGCTTTCCTTTAGGAAAAGCTAGGAACATGCAGCATGTCAGTTAGCACTGTGGGGTTACCCTGAAAGATTTTGTTTGCAATACTACCAACACGCAGTAAGTAAAGACCACCTGCTTGGTATGCAGTAGCAAAGCACTGATTCCTTGTAATGTTTCAAGGCTCCTTCTGCACTAAGAAAGGGACTTGAAATCTTCCCAGTATTTCTCAACTCAGGCACAAATTGTGTGCATTACATACAATCAAGTCAAGTCCAGTCTGGTACTATATCATCACTTACTAGTAACAGCCACCCAGCAAGGGCTGAGACACTTGGAATTAAAATTAACTTCAGTGCTTGAAATTTACCCTTTGCCAGGTGCTGGGAGACATTATTTAAGAAGCAACCCAATATAAACTTGGTGTTGCTCAAATCTCATCAGACCTCCAGTAAATGAATGTAAGCAGCACCAGCCTGCCTCCTGAAGGTTGGTCTCCATGCAGAGGTACCAGCTCTGCAGACTGCATGCCCACACCAACTTCCTAACCACAATATTCTTTTCTGCACCCAGCACAGTGGGAGAGCTTTGTAACTTGAGCATGAAATATGAACACCCAGCAGTCTATTTTGTTCAGCTGCTGTCCACACCCATGGTGACCTCATTAGCTGTGCTTTCAAACAGGCTTTGAGACTAGCAAATTGATGTATAGATCTGCAGCATCTACCACAACTGCAGCAGCAGAAATAGCTTTTATCAACTTGGCAAAGCGAGGTAAGGCTGTGATTTCCGATGAGGCGGTCATTGCTTTGCTGGACCAAAACATTTACACTGACCAAAGCTACCTTCCTGGGGCGGGAAAGCCTGTCAGCACTGCAGGACACGTGATGCCTCTCACGCAGCTCCAGGAAGAAAACCAGCTAAAAAGACTGGGATGCTGAGGGGTAAGGAACAACTTTCTGAATGACCACACTCAAACCCATATTCAGCAGATTTTACCTTTCAGCTGGGATGGGTACTGCTGCTTCTCAAGACACAAAAACAAGCGCATTTTCAAAATGTATCACACCTTTATTTTATACACACACACCGGCAATCTCACACAGCTCACCATGGACCATGAAGCTGTAAGCAAAAATTTCCATAGAAGCTACTTGCAACATTGCTGCTAACCAGTTCAATTGCTTAGCACTGGCACCTTCATAAATTACAGGGGTCTTCAGAAAATGAGTTAAAGCCAAGCTGACCACCACAGGATACAGAGAGCAGTTGCATAAACAATTGCCTTGTAGTCTCTGTAGGGCTTGATGTTCAAGTGAGATACAGTATTGACAAATGTTTCCTCCTAGGCAGAAAAAAAAAATTTAAAAATTCACAAGTCCAAATTCAATTATGCCACACTTTAAGAATATGACAATATATATTACATTCTCTGGTTCATCAAATTTAAAATCATATCCAGAGAAAAGCACCTTTGGAAGTTTTCTTACTATATTTAAAATACCCAAGAGTAACTAATACAGTCTTCAAATTCCCTTTTATTATTTTTGCCTGTAAACTATCTTTTTCCTTTTAAAGATCTGATAAAATTAGGATGAGAATTAGGACATTTTTATTCTCTCACCTATAAAATGTTGCCAGTAATACAGATTTCGTACACCAAATCAGAATTAAAGGCTCCTGTATTTAAAGTTAGGGTAGTTTATACTCATGCAGTGACAGTATCTTCAGAGACATTTCTGTAACTGCTTGGGTTTGATAAGCAGAAACTCACTGTCACTTAGCAGTTGAATTGGTTTAATATCTAAAGAAAGAGCATCCAAGTCAGTGATGAGAGATTTACCAGAAACAGAGAGAGAGTTAAAGAGGTTGCAAATTTTCCCTTGGCACCATCCTTGGAACACATACTTTTGTTTATGGGATAACAGAGGGGCCATATGGTGGCAATTTGTCCTGCAATGCCTACATAATAAAAATTACTAACTTTGGACTTCGTTTTTTCCCCATTGCGCACATGAAAAATTAACTAACTTGGTTTGTAAATTGACTTAGCTAGAAGAAAGTACGTTCCATTCCCTGGACATTTATTTCAGATTTAAAGGGTCTTACACAGTTAACTTTGTAGGGGACTAGCTCACTAGGGTGTTTAAGAACGGTTTAAACCAAAATTAGAGCAATAAATAAATTAGGCTCTGCAATACTAACCTGTAAGATTAGGAAACATAATTAACATCAAAGTAAGGAGAAACAGATATAAAACAGACTATTTCTGAAGGAATATGCCATTTCTTCTACACCATTAATTTTCAGAAGATACTCAAGTTACTAAAGCAGCTTAAGAAATCAGAGATACTGTCAGACTATCTGCTTGTTCAGACCACAAAAGGATATAGTGATTCAATTACTTTCTTTTGATGTAAGTCCAAATGAAAATCAGTATAAGCACATATTACAACTCAAACTTCATGCACAAAGAATTTTTTTTCTTTTCAGTAATCATTAACCAGTTGTTTTTCTCATTCATACCCATGTGTGTTTGTCCCACCCCCCCACCTAACTGGCATACTCTACTAAAAATAAAGCAGTGCATGCTGCTGGAGAACTGTTGCTTAGCTACATTCTCAATTATCACAATGCTGGCCTTACTCATTCAGTGACAAGGTCAAAGCAATTGTTTCTTTACTTTAATGATGAAGTATCCTGTTTATAAAAATCTTCTCTGTTTCCTACTTGGTAAAATATTGCACATTTCAGTCAATCATTGCTGGCAAGTCCCCAGAGAGACACAGTGTGAGAACATAACCAGCAGTGTTCATTTCTGCCCTTAACAGATAGAGGTTTTTCTTTTTCCCCGTAACCCCGCCCTGAATGTCAACTACCTCATGCTGACACACAGGCAACCAATTATACCAACATTTGTTTTCCTTCTCTGCTGTGGCCAGGCAAATATGGCAGAAATGCAGTAGTTGTGTATTTATTCTTATTCTTCCCCCCATCCATTAACAAGCATAAGTAAAGTGGAAATTTTTAATTAGTGTGTACCTACAGTCAGAACTGTGGGAAAGCTAAAGAAAAGAAGGAATTTCCCCATCACTTTTAAACACAAGAACTTTTTGGTTTTTCTTTGCCTTTGAGGGCAGGTGTTCAGCTGCAAAGACTGCAATTCTCCCCAGGCTAGTCTAGGCTGCTGAATATTTCATAGCCCCTGAGAAATGCAGCTGTAATCAACTTGCAAATAATGAAATGGGCAGCAATAATAGAGCAGAGGTAAAGTGCACCATTAGAAAGCATCAGTGCTTTGACTGCTACGGCAGTCTTGCTGTACCAATATATCAGGTTATTTGATAAAATAATAATGCTATCAACCATGAAACAAAAATTATTGTTATGTCAAAAAAAAAAAAAATCAAAGTGTCTCAGGTGGCTAACATGAACAGCAAACAGAAAAAAGTCAGAAAGCATGCTAAAGGAGTCACATTCAAGACCAAAACTCCATTAAATGTATTAATCACATGCCAATTACACACAGCCGTGTTAGGGTATTAATAGACAAGTTTACAGAAGTTACTTAACTCAGGAAAAGTTTCATAAAAATTAAAATGAAACAGAGAAAATATTTAGGAAGTAATAAACATGTTCATCTTAATCATGTCTTGTAGAGTAACTCATCTGCTATCTTAACTTTTTTGTAACAGGATCTTGAAGTTTGACATTCAGAACTTCAACAGTTTACGGTGTCCCACCTCTATTGTCTGGTGCTGGTAAGCACCAAAAGACAGCAGAAAACAGCAGTGGCATTACTATAACAGTATTTCCTGAAGATATGATGTGAGCTAAGATTAGGAAGTTCATCCTGAAAAACAGGATCGAGCAAGTAGTAGTGATATATCTTGATATCCACCCAGTTACAACCTGTACCTGTGAATTATGCAGGAAGGCTCCACAGAAAGTAGTTCACCTCACTTCAGAAACCCTGCCCAAAAACCTGACTGTTCCTGATCTGCCCCAGGTTTCTGAGGAACAAAGCACAGACTGCTTGTACAAACATAAGTTAATGCCACCAATGAGGCTACTGTGGTTATGTGGGAAAAGGGGCAAGTTCATACACAGTGATCCACATACCTGGACAGTGAGACAACCTACCTGAGTATTTTCTATCAACAAGAAGATCTCTAAACATCTTTATGAATTTGGATAGAGGTGTGACTTAGACACAATCCATCTACCCTAATCTGCATTGATAAGCATGGATAGGTTAGGAAACGCATTTCTTACACGTAAGAAAGGGCTCAAATATACTCCTTCAGAGCAAAAGGAGTGGTGACTGAGGTAAGGATCGTCTCAGATATGGTTTTTGCTAACCTCATGGTGTGCCGTATATCATTAGCACAGGTGAATTCTACTGCCAGTATCCAGACTGTAAATATTAGAACAGAACTGAATGTTTCAATTGAAAGGACCTACAACGACCACCAAGTCCATCTGCCTGACCCAACTAAAAGTTAAGGCCATTGTCCAAGTGTCTCCTAGACACTGACAGGCCTGGGGCATCAACCACCTCTCCAGGAAGCCTGTTGCAGTCTTTGGCCACCCTCTTGGTAAAGAAATGCTTCCTATTGTCTAGTCTGATTCTCCCTTGACACAGCTTAGAACCATTTTCCTCGCACCCTATAACTGAACCCCAGGTAGAAGTCACACCTCCTTCGCCACTTTCCCTGCTCAGGAAGTTGTAGAGAGCAGTGGGGTTGCCCCACAGCCTCCTTTTCTCCAAACTAGACAAACCCAAAGTCCTTAGCTTCTCCTCATGGCACATTCCTTCCAGCCTTTTCACCAGCAAACAGCTGGTGAAAAAGCTGTATTTCAAGTGATTCTGTGATGCGCAGCTGTGGAGAAAAGCAGCTGAGAAACAAGCAGAGGCTGAAGAATAAACATAGTGCTCCAGTCTTGCCTGCTGGAAACACAGCAATCTCCCAGAAGTGCCATGCAGCAGGTGGCTGCTCCTCCTATGGAACAGAACATGCTCCAGTGCAGAAAAAGGCAGACACTGTCTTCCCCAGCCCACATTTCCCCAGGTACCACAGGACACCCTGCTGAACCACAACTCCCATGGATGCACAGTCCTTCCTCATCCTCCCTCCAGGCAAGGGCTGACACTCAGAGCTGCCTCCCGAGAGACACACAGAAGCAACATGCCCAAGCTGTAGGCAATTCACAGAAGGCTGTCTGTGCCTCCATTAGTTAACTCCTGATACTCACAAGAATATGCTGAATGTAATTCCTAGAAGTTAAAGGAAGGTCTGGATGCAGGACATGTTGGTAGGTTCACATGCAACATGGCACGTTGCAAAGAGAAGTCTTGACGGAAGTGTGAAGTTCCACAAACACCTGTGCAAGCAGAAATCTGACAGCAGTGGGAAACAAAAATTGCTATATGCTTTGAGAAAGAACCTCTCCATGCAGGAAGTTTTCAATTTAAGTCATAAATTTCAATTTATGTCTAGTCATCTTTTACATGTTTCAAAAAGCAATTCATAGGAACTCGAAGAATCTAAGCAGACTGTAAAAGAAATCAAATTGAAAAACACACTCTCTTCCTTCAGTCCCTTTGTACTTGTTATGTTCTCTACAAGGATATGCTGTATTTTCATTTCTTTCCTCACCAGAAACAGATACAGATTGTGGACAGGTTCAATACTGCCAGAGAATACGTGGTATACACATGTTCAGTGCAGCAGGGGGAAATGAGCTCTCTCCAGCATCCCAGAAACACATCACCTGGCACTCTGAAAGAAAGTGGTGTCTCAGGGTGATACTGCACTGGAGTAATTCCCATGCTTTGATAATTAAAGTACTCCTCCTTATGTTATCTTCCATCTGCTGGAGAAGAGATCACACAGACAGACCTTCCAGCCACACGGAGCCACCAAAAATTCTCTTCAGCTATCAGAAAGCTCAGACGTAACTAAGATGCCCTCATTCATATTCTCCTACACTCCCTCCTGCAAATACCCAAAGATAAATTACTCAGACAAACTCTGATTTGGACTTTAAATGTCACAGGCAAATCTTATGTAGATCATTTTTCCTTTCACTTTTTACCCTGGGATGAAAGAATTATTATTAACTCCCTGGGGATCATGCATTCACTCTACTGTGAAAAAGTACATGATAGACAGAGACAGACCTTGAACAATATAAGGCTAGTGGAACTGCTCAACAAGTTTATCCATTAAAAATTCAAGTACCTATTTCAACGGCTGTGTATTTTCTGTCATATCACCAATCCTCTTCCAAATATTGGCATCCCAGTCTGGCCCTTCTATAAAATATTAAGACTGTGGTGATACAGGCAGCTATAACTTGTGAGGTGTGTTATTTTTTGATTTACAAATATAGAACTAGTCTTAGAGGAAGGATGATTAGGAGATACACACACACACACACGTGCAGTTCTACCATCAAAGGACTCACAAACCATGCCCAACTCCTAAGTGGGGCTCTCACTCCTCAACTAACTCTTACAAAGCAGCAAGGCAGGCAGCAGTTCACTGCTCATGGGTCGCCTTCTCCTTGGACAACTGACTCTACTGGGAGCCCTGTAATATTTGCAGCATCATACTAAATCTTTCCAAGACTATGTATTTGCCAATATGTTGTGAAAAAGGACTTTGAACACATTCAAAGTCAAATTGGCATTTTGTGATGATAACTACAGGAGGTGAGGCTAGGCAGTGGTGCTGCCTGTTACAGCTGTTGGCCCATTTCCCCTTTCCAGGTAATTTTCAATTGTTAAAAAATGCAGCTTCATGCTAGATGTAATTTTTGGTATCTCCACTAAAACAATGCACGTTTCTGAAAATAAAGGCAAAGAAAAGCACTTTTCACTGCACAAGTTAAAAGGTCTTGGCATCCTTTTTCTTTGAGAAGCTCAAGTATCTCGACTCTTTGAAGACAGGACTTGGCAAGACCCAGGAAAAAGCTTTATGTCAGAGAGATGCTTTTTACTGCCTTCTGAAATAAGATAGACATACTCCTGTGAGAACAGGAACAAGAGTAAGGAAATTGGAGAAAAGTAAGGAAAAAGGAGGTAAACTGGGATTGAGAGGTGTGGGCAAGATGATGGATAAGAATAGGCAAGGAAGTTTGGCTGGGGAGTCTGGGAGAAAAGCAGGATGAAAGAGAGCAAGGGAGTAAGGAGGAAAGACCATGAGAGTCAGTCAATCCAGGCAAAATCCAAGGAGAAAAAAATGGGTGGAAAAGGAGAGTGAAATCAGGAGTTATTTGGATGAGAACAGGGTGAGCTGAGACCCATCCAACATGCAGCTGGTCCAAGGGGAGACTGGCACTGGCTTGGCAGAGACAGGAGGACGCAAAGCTAAGGAGGCAGCAGCACAGACCTGGAAGGCCGGATGGGAAACTGGCAACAACGGGGTGCCAAGTGAATGACAGGAAAGTAACGTAAGGCCTTGGGGACAAAAAGTGAACAGATTATTATTAAGATTGTTAAGACTGGAAGAGTGGCTGCTGGGAGAAATAGGAGATCTGTAAGTGTGAGGAAAACATGCAAGAATAAGGCTTAGGAGAAGACAAGCAACACACAAGTAGAAAGAAACAGGTCTAAGTCAAAACCAGAAGGTCAGAAGAGACCATCTTTTGGCAGAACTAGACAAAAGAATCTGTATCACTAAAGCATATTCCTCTCCAGAGCCAGGCCCATGACTGAGTGCAGCTGTGCAGCCACAGTAACACAGACACTTTAGGGACAACTGGGCTAGAACATATTTTTTGCTTTACCTCGTTTCTCATCTCTGCTGGCACCAATAGCACACGAAGTATAGAGCAGTAAAAGGAACAGATATCACAGGATAGTTCTTTCAAAATGTGAAATGGTAACACTCTGTCCCTGTTAAGGATGTGACACCAATCTACATGAGCTATGGACTGCGTTCAAACTGACTTCTTTAAATATGCCAACAGCTCAAGGGTCTGCCATAGGGCCCTCATTGTCCATGGAAAACCAGGCTGGCCTGCCCTGTGATCTCTCATACCCAGCATCAGCAGGAGGCTGTGAGGAGCCAGCAAGAGCTCAGCAGGGCACTGATACCTCCCACCCTTGAAGAGCCTCCAGCATAGCTACTGCTTTCCAAGTACAGCCACAGGGTTGGAAAAAAAAATGACCCTCAGCTTTGGCTAGACAAGACAGGGACACAGCTGGCAAACTGCACGAGATGGGTGGCCAGATCTTTTTAGTGCTTACAATGGAAAGAGAAAAAACACCCACCTAAGTAAATAAATGCCCAAAACTTGCCAGAAATACTCAGGTGCTCTTGTCACAACAGCTGTTTCCAGAGGCTGGCAAGCAAAGTAGGGGTGTAGGGGGCTCCCTTGGAACCCCACAACCAGACACTATTCCTGCATGAACCATGATGCAATGGATGGAGAGACAAGAAGTGCCAGGACACCTGCCTCAGTTTCACTCTGATGGGTCATACACACTGTATACCCAGATCTGGTACTCATGGGCCCACTGGTCTAATTATTACCACAATAAGTGGCAGATACACAACCACCCCCTCATGCTCTATTCTTTGTCCATTTAATAAATGGGACTGATGTGTAGAACCCTGGAAAAAATGATAGTGACATTTATTTCTTTATTGAAAGAGCCTTGCCTCTTACTGCTAACACTGACCAGTGTAACGCACCTTAATAGCGGTGTCTAATTGATGTGTCTTTTAGAATAAATCAGAGTAAGTTTACAAAAGCTTTCTCCCAGAATTTCCCCCATTTCCCGCAGAGTACACACCAACTCCACACACCATCATGTGATCTGGTTCACAGCTCCTGAGCCAAAAAGGTGAGGTTCCTGTCTTGTATCTCCAGAAGCCTTTCTGCAGCAATATCCCAGTAAACTCATACCACTTGGGGCCACGCAGCTTACTTCTGAAACAAAGACATCAACTTCAAAAGATCCAGTAATTTTAGGCATGTTTTACATAAACTGAGGATTAGATGATTTCCTGCAGATTTAGAAATACTGTTGCTGCAGCTTATACCACTTTTTCTTATTTTTCCCTTTGCCCAAAGGTTATCTGCTACCTCAGACTGCTCCTTTGCTTACACAGTCCCAATGCGATGGTAATAAATATGAAAGACTAAAGGTCTCCATGTTCTTGTGTAGTAATCCACCATACTGACTGAATTTTAGAAGAAAATACTGGACAGAACTCTATTCTTCCCAGAGGGATTTGTGGGCTGCAAATTTTTCCTTTAAAAGTGAAATACAGCAAGAGGCAACTAATAGAACAGCTAGTGGCACAACACCCAAAGTGCTCTCTTCCCCATTAGTCTAGACCCAACTGCAAGGCATCAAGAGTATGTGATATATTTAAGAATATTACCCACACAGAGGTTTTTTTACAGTCCTCCTAAAAGGCCCAGCACAGAACAGTGCTAAGCTGCCTGTGGAACAGAGAGCACAGCAGATCACTGTCACATGCTGGGATCTTAGCAGAATTGCCTTTAATCAGGCAGCACAGTCCAGAGCCAGTTCAAAAAAGGCACCACTAAGAAAATACCCTCTGTCTCAGGCACAGAGAGCTTGCTTCAGAAATCTGTGGACGAAGCTGAAAAGGTAGCAATTTAAAACAGCAAAATGGGACAGTAAGAGCATTTACCTTTTATCTAAACATGATTCATGAGGCAGCCCTACAAAGTGACAGACAACAGCAAAGCAGTTCATCTACTATTGATAACCCAGCATTCCTAAGCCATCAATAGCCATTTCAGTACTCCCAAAGTAAATTTAGCTTCATCTTCATTATTTTCTGTATTGAAAGACCGAGGACATATTCATGGATGTTTACGCAGTGGCAAGAGAGCACAGTATTGTATGTTTTATTACACTACCAAAGCAGAATCTCGTTCAGACACTGCTAGCATATAATTTCTGTCTCTCTCAAAGCTGGAAGGCAATCATTAGCATGTTGAATCTGGCAAGTTCCTATTATCTATCTGGTAATTATAGAAAGATGGAGAAGCCTTCAAAAAATACCCTCCAACTTCTGCATTTACTACACACCTGATCAAAATACTATCCCCATTACCTAAATTAACAGGTATTTCCCATAAACCATTATTCAGAACACATTAACATTAGTACAAAAAGCATGAAATAATTATTAGAGGCCATACAGACTATTAACTTATCTTCCCTTCCAACTTTAAAAATATAAAACTATGCAATGACAACCTGAATGCAGGAAAACATCTTACTGAAGGTGATGACAAGCTAGGCTGCATGGTCATTTCTCAGGCGTTACTAGCCCAAATGAACACTACAACGCAGCTCTAGGTTTTCAAAATATGTATACCATAACTCAATGCTATTCACACTGTGACAGCGAAAATATGCTAAATACACACTAAAAGATAATCCCATCCTCCAGAGACTGCTGTAGAAAAGGACAGAAGGATGAGAGACAAGGCAGTGGGTGAGGCCACACATATGCATACATATACAAAGTAATTGGGGAAATTGGCCTGTGTCTCATTATCTCAGTTATTCATGCTTCAGGTAGAGGGGAAAGAGGAGGTGTCAGGAAGAGCACAGAAGCTGGGACAAGACTGGTACAAAAGGAGCTGGAAGAACAGAAAGAAATCAGAACAAGGAAAGTGAGGCCAGGGAGACAAGACCATGAATGAAGACGGTCAGCAAAACCCAGCGATTAGGGGTAAAAAGTCCCAAACAAATGCACGGGGAGCAGATGAGTGCAGGAAAAGTCTGTGAGATGCTTTGGTTGCTCTGTTCTCAGGCAGGGGTTTCACACAGCCTGGCACCTCAGAGGCCCCATCAAGCCCCATGCCATAGCCTGAATGACACCAACCAAAGCAGCAGAGCTCCTTATCTCCCTGCCTTATGCACCATTCTAATTACACTGCTTGTCCAGGATCTGGGCGGGTTATCCCCGGGGTGGGGGAGGGCAGCTTCCTGGCTCAGGACCAGAACAGATAACCAGGGTGTCCCCAGGGAGCCCCCCAGCTCTCGTCCCAGCCCCTGCCTGAGCTGCAGCACTGCCAACCCCCATCCCAATGCTTGCCTCTTGTTTTTTTTTGAAGAAGCCTCCTGATCAGGTAAGGCTACGAAGGCTGCAGCAAAAGCGTGTCAGTACATGCACCTCACTCCCCACTAATTCCCAAAACTATAGCAACAAATAGATTCAATTACCAAGACAGACACTGGCCCAATTCAAGGGGATAGGTACATCCATTACAAGACGATGCTGGAGCTGCAGCCTGATCACATCTACATGAAGAAATCATTTTATGCAAATCTCTCATCCACGGGTAAAGGCTGTACAGGAGAGGAGAAAGAGCACTGTGCGGAGATTCACGATGCATGGCAGATAGGCAATTTAAGGTAAATCATACAGTTCAGTTATACAAGACATATAACCTGGGGAGAAAGTGTGTGGGTTTGAAGTCATAAATTATTTACAAATAATACAGCCTTCTCATGAAATATCCAGAAGGCCAAGCACCTATTTTTCACATTATTTTTCTCCATTTCCACAAATCACAGCGAAACTGAAGATGACTATCTTATCAAGAATGAGCCAGGTTTGGGGGAGGATGGACGTAGAGTGTGGAGTTAGTTAGGGGCTTGTAGGCAGGATGACAGGAACAGAAGGCAGCAGGGCTGCTATGATCATCCACCTGGAAGGGAAGCACCAGAAGTCAAAAGGAGGAAGCTGGAGTGGGCTGAGGAAAGAAATTGTCCACCTGGTAACTCATAGCCTCCCAGGACTGTCACTGCCAGCCTGTTCAAAATCACCACCTAATTTCCATCAAATATTTCAGGGTTTTTAAAATGAAATCCAGTCCTCATATTCACAAATCAGAGCTGTGGCATTCACACGTGCGATGTGTTTTCTGTCAGCAGTGATGCCTCTTCAGAGCGTTGGTCTTGCTCTATACAACACACAGTCACACCTCTGTAGTCAATTTTCAATTCTCCAGCTTCCTTCAGCATTTCTGTTGTGACACCTCAGCAGTTTGACACCTTCTCATCTTTGTTACGCAACACAACACCTGTCCAAATTCTCCTGCAATGACCAATTCAACTGAGTTATTTTTTTTTATGTCCTGCCTGGTGACCCTGCATGCCTTCCAGTGCTCCTACAGGTATCAACCTTTTGATAGATATATACACAGTTCATAATTTTCTTTTATGTTGCAGACTCTTTACTCTTCAAAGTCTTTTTCAGATCTTCATGCTCAGCTTGCATCCAATTGAACACAGTCTGTCTGGGTTTTTTTTGTTGGAATCATTAGGGGCAGATACCCATCTGCTCAAGGATATTTCTGTAGTCTGAGCAACTCCTAACATTTGTGCTTTCAGCAGACCACTGTTTCTGCTTGCTTATATACAGATGCCTTAAGTGACTTTTACAGTGTGTTTAAGCAGCCTCCCATGCTGAGCCCGAGGATACTAATTTTCTCTCTTCTGACTTTCTCATGTTTTCGACTGATCTGCTGTTATTTGTGTGTGGGACAAGTACTTCAGCGTATAAAAAGCCCTTGAGGTTAAAAGATACATTTTTACACACTAATTCAGCATTTTCTTGAAACTCTTCAAAGTCTTGGAGTGCATTTTCTTTGTATTACAGGTCTGCCTAAATGCAACAGCAGTGTTATTCTTGAGTTTACTGCTTGTGTCAGATGTGCAGTCGCATAAGGCAAATAAAATATAGAACAGAAAAAAAAACCTGATTTCTTTTTATTAGCTACAGATATTAGCATCTCTTACTTGTATCAATTAGTTGCAATAAAGAGACAGAAATACCAAAATATTTCTTTTAAGCCTTAGGACGGCAGCATTTTTACATGACCAAAACTAAAAATAAATGTACCTCTTGTATAATAAAGAGCAAACATAGCAGCAAGTGTCACTTCGTCCATGCAGTTACCTCTCTGCACCAGGGGTTCGTATGTATATTCCCTCCAATGCCACAACAGGGCATAAAACGCAAATTACAAAGTGACATGAAATCTACATTTTCAGTTATCATGGAACTCTTCTCAGTAGTTATTGCTCATGTACACCTATGCCTGTCAACATCTGCAACCTTGTTGTTAACAAAAAAGTCTGTTTCTGCACATTCCTAAATATTTTTATATGACTAAAATACCATATGAACTCCAGTCCTCTCAAGCATTTTTCTTCCTGTATGACACACTTTAGGTACCAAAGCCAAAGAACAAATTCTCTTTTCTGGAGGAAGGGATATTTCTCTTGGCTAAACTTGTTCCTACCTAATACTACATCCACTTCTTAGGTCAGACAGGAAAAGAAGTTGTCATCCACTTTGCAGCTCACTGAAGTCTCCGCCACTGTCACACATGCAGCTGTTTCTCTTTTGAAGTCTTTGCTATTGCAAGTATATTCAAATCTTAAATGTTACATAAGCTCTTGTGAATGCCTTTAATTGAGGAAGACCGATGTAAAGGCTTGGATTTCATATTATCCTAAAATGGGAACGCTCCTTCTCCTTTGGGAGAACCACACAACTTATGGTAAGACTGCTCCTCTTTTGCCTCAGAAAACTATCCCTGACCTGGAAAGCCTACCACAGTCTCCAAGGATTGCACTAGAGCAATAATATTTACACTGAGAAGGCAGCACCTGTATGTCTAAGATCAGGCTCTCTGTGAATTTTAAAAACCATGAATACAAAATAAATTTATATGCCAAATGCTTCAGTCCTAATTTTTCAAACAGAGAGTCAGAAGATAAAGGCAAATTGAACATCAGCAGTCAAAGGGTAACACTACACTTGCTATCCTGTTGACGAAGATTAAAGCTATGCCTGTAATTAATACAAAATTAGCTTGCAAAGCAAGGAGAGAAGGCTGAGGTCACTGATAACAGCTCCACTGCTCCCACATGCATCAAAAGTGGCACATTTGGTGGGATTTGTTTCCAGGGGTGTTAACTTGCCAGGACGAGGGAATGTGCAGTGGCACACCTAACCACTGTGGTTTACAAAAGCCCTGTCTGTAGGCTTGTGTTGATAAAAGTCTCCTGCCTTGAGTCTCGAGTACGATACTGCTAAAGGCCTATTAACATGACCTTTAAGCTAAGCACCTCATCCGCTATGCTGTGAAGGCACATGGGACATGATGCCAGCTACAAATGGCTTGGAAACAGAGTCAGTAAGAACCAGGCTTTAAAGGAAAGGATATACTTCAAAAAAGGAAGACAAGGGGTTTGCACAAAAAGCATTATTTATCCAATTAAGGATGTTTAGCCTTAACAGCACTAATTTTTTTGCAAGAGCTTGTTCCTATCTGCACACAATCAGGCTGATGCACACACACACCACAGGTGCTGGAGTGTTAATAAAACCAGGTAGCTAGGTGTTTAAAAGATGTCAATCTCACAGCTCTTGTCCTGATCATTTACTCACAGCAATCTTCACACTTATTTTTTCTGAATTCAGTCTTTTTAAGTGCCAGCTGCTGATGAACTGCAGGGAGCATAATTTTTATTAAATGATGAACACTATAAACATTAGAGTTATACCTCAGAAAATCAATTTCCTATTGCCTACAGACAGATAGCTTAAGCCCAGAAATTCCCAAGGGTTTTCTGTGCGCGATTTTTTGGTTGGTTTTGGGGGTTTGGATTTTTTTTTTTTATTTGGTTGGGTTTTTTCCTCATTTCTCTAGAATCCGATGAAAGAAAGCCCTCTCTGTTTAAAGCAATTGCTTTTTTTTAAGCACCAGTGTAATTAATTACAGAAGCTAATACTTAATATAGGAAGTACAACTGCTCTGTGGAGCAAGGCACACATCATGCTGGCTGGAACATGGAAACTGCCAAGACTTTGAAATTCTGCTTCTCAGGGAATCACACCACTGCAATGTATAATTTCTGCCTAGCTCAGAAAACCAAGGGAAAACAAGTTTTCTTGTTTACTGTGTTTCTTGAATAAAATATTTACTGCTGATTAAAACTAACAATTTGTGCTAATTTTACCATTGTCCAAGAACTAATATTTCAGTAATACCCACATCTGGGAGAAGCAAAAAGTGACAAAAATCAGCCAAAGTTTTCCAGGTTCCCAGACTGCCAATCATGAGGTCCAAAGCTCCAGGGCTCTAATGTCTCAGAGCAGCTACAACCAGCTCCTTGGGCCACTCCTACAGGAGTTTGGAAGTTCCATCACCCATTTCTCAGACTGGGCTTCTCCTCCCAGGCCAGCTACAGATGTTGATGCGCCTGTTGAGAACCAACTGCACCATGTTACTTATGCACACTGAGTGCTGAGTAAACATGAAACACAGAAATGCTGAGTTATTTGCTGCCTGCCTGCTTTGCCAAGTAAATAATATAGCTAATTTCCTCATAATAATGGCTTCCCTTTTTGGTGTGAAACCAATCCTCTGCTTCTAGTTTGCTTTCTCCAGTTCTTCTCTAGGGGTGGTTTTAGCCAAACCTATAGAGGAGGATGATAACAGGATCACCTGGAAACCAGCATTCATTAATTCAGAGTAACTGGTCAGGCCCCACACCAGACCCAGATATCACCTCCTCCCCTATCATTCACCTGACTGTTAATGCTAATCAATTCCTGGTGTATTAGCTTTCTAGGAATGAGATGGACTTCTCAAACAAAATTAAAGATGGAGTTACAAGTGAACAAGAGCTTCAGGGTTAACTCACACAAATTAAAATATGCAATTGATACCGAAATATAAACCAAGAGTATGAAACTGAATCTTCAAGAACTGAAAAAAAAAAAAAAGAATTCTTTCTGCACTTCAGTCAATAGAATTGACTGGAACAATTTAAAAGACTTGACAGATTGTCCACCAACATACCCCGGAAAACCAAAGTCTTGTACCTCTACATTACTAGCATAAAACCATTTCCCAATGAACTGGCAAATTTCATGTACTAAATTGCCAGGAATACTTTCTTCCAAATTCAGTTATACCTATAAACACCAAAAGATCATACATGTTTGCATGCCTTTTGATTTCCAAGGACATAGTTAAGAAAACAGATAAAACAAAAGGGAAAGAAAATCACATTAGAAAAGTCAAAGTGCACTAACAGATAATATTTGAAGTACACATTCAGTATAGGTGCTCTATAGGTAACTGTTTGCCTCAGGTCCACATGCATAACTTCACATGCTGCTGCTCCCTTGAGTGATTAATTAACCCACAGAGAAAAGCTCTGTGACAAGTCACTTCACAAGTCACGAAATGGAGGTCACTGTGCCAGTCAGCAAATGACACATAAAAAAGGGGAAGAAAAGGCAGAAAATGCTTTTTATGCTTCCCACTTCAGTATGAACATGAGGGATTTATTTCACTAATCCATAGCTGGCAGTGTCAGGGCTACTTGGAGCTGCAGAGACAGAGAGAAATATCCAATTTTCAAATCCCCTCCAGCTACATGAAGGTAAGAAAGAAGAGCACATCTGCCCCCACAGAGCTGTTATTGCACCACTGCCAACACAATCTCCTGAAAAGGCTGAGCTAGGGGAAGGGACAGCCCCTCCTATAACTAGGGGAGTCAATTAAGATGGCCAAGATAGTTCCAAAATATACCTTTTTACAGTGTGCTCATTTGAAGTTTATTTCACCTGTCTGATTACAACATTACATTCCTGTACGAAGAGTGTGAGGGGAACTGCACAAGTGACTTTGCCTACACAAATATGAGCTTACTCAGACTATTTAAACTTGAGGTCACAATTTACCCTTCCGAGAGCAAAGCAGTGTCCTTTCTCACAAAGTGTACTAAAAATCAGGCAATATTTGACAGCACATCAAAGTGTGAGACAGAATACACACGTATCTAGTTTGGCTTTCCTGTATTTTCTTCTTCTTTTTCCTTAGGCAAGCAAATCTATAAAGCCTCTCATTTAATGTGTTAGATTAATAAATGATGAAGCTACAAACAAGAGAGCCCCAACCTTCCATGATGTGTGTTCAATTATTTCGCATTTCACAAGAGTAAAGGAAAACCAATTTAATCTCCGTAATTGCCAAACTAAATAACACAACTTTGCCTATTATAACAGATCAAATCAATACACTTACATTTACCAAGTTGTTATAAAAACTGTAATTTTTACTCTGAGTATCTTTTTTTGAACCATTACCTTCCATCTGTGGGAAAGTAACTACCAAATGTTGCAGTAGAGACTGTGGAGACTGTGCTTTTCCCCACAACTAGCCTCACGTTCAGAGCTGTTCTTAAGCTAAGCTCTATCACAGCATTTCAAAAGAAAGTAAAACTCTCTTTTGGAATGTGCTTGGTGAACACTCCAAAGTAAAGTAAGTCTGCAACCCCAGGTTTTCTAGTTTGCAGGCTCTAACAGTCTGAATGTTGGTCTACGTGCACTCCACCAGAAGGAAAAGCAGCTGTTATTTATTGAAGGAAGAAACTTCTGGAGACAGTGCAGTTTGTTAGGAAATCACCCTCAACACCATCAGCAGCAAATTCTTTAGCAACCTCTTCACCAATGTCTTCCTGTCTCTCCATTGCACTCCAGTCTGATGGAGTGGGTGGCAGCCTGAGCAGTGGCAGGTCTCAGAGCGTGGTGTAGGCACCAGTGCTCCTCTGCACCCCTCATTCCCACACCTGAACCCCTCTTCCACAGCTCTTAACTCCTACTCTCACTGATGTCCTCATTAACTCTCCCCCACCACAGTATGATCCCTAGAAGAGGGCTTCAGGTTATCCTTCTGTGTGTACCTTTTCCAATCTGAAATCACCTTGCTTGGATGCCAGGAAGAGCCCACTATCAGCAGCAGCCCAGGTAAGCTTTCCCTGCAGCCCTGCACCATGGCACGAGCCCTCTCACAGTCACTGGAAATAGCCTGCCTGAGGCAACTGAACGTTTTCCTTTGCCATTTTTTATGGGCACACCCCAGCAGTGGCTCACAGCTGTGTGGCAACAAGCATATCCAGGGCTTTCTCTCCTTCAGTCACTTCTGAACGACGAGTCTCTAATCCCTTTGGCTTCAGCTGCAAAATTCCCATTGATTGATAATGGATTTTCCACTGATGTAGAATTGGGCACTTTGACTACACCACTACGAATTAACAGAAGAGAGCTCTGTTAATCCTCTATAAGCAAGCTTAATCTTGTGGTTTAGAGAAGGAGCAAAGGCTCTGTTCTCTCCAGTACCAGCCAGAATGTGATTACCATTTCAGAAAATCTTTTTCATTTTCTTTGATTGATCCAATATTTCTTTGGAAGACACAAATCCAGACACCACCACGGATGCATACTTCTGCCTAGTAAAAAGGAAGAGTTTGAGCTATGAATCCTGAAGCTGAAAGCTGGGATCAGCACTCTAGGACTTTCAGTTAGTCCATAGAAAGTGCTATCATCTAGAAACAGCAGTCTGACAAAGCCTGTATAGCATTCACCTTTCAATTAAAAACAGTAACATCTCAAACGTCACATTAAAATAGCTGTAAGATTTATTAGGGTTCTCTCTCAATTATGTGATTTGGACATTTTTTGTACATTAGCAATAGTTAGGGCTATTAAAGGCAAGCAAGTATCAGCACCTTTAAAGACTGTTACAGAACCTGGCTAATAACTCTGAAGCAATCAAGTCATCAGAAAGATGAACTGAACTTACATTAAGACACTTTTTCCATTAAAATGAGATTTTGTTAGATCAACTCAGACTTTTAAGTGAGTGGACACAGAACAGTTCCTTTTTTGCAGAAAAGGAAATTCATCATTATGCATCAATATCTGGTAAACAGGAACTCACTTTCGCTCCAATGAGAAAGCACTGCTCACCAAGACTTGTCCCATTTGCAGCAAACAGTCTGAGCAAGGATACTTAATGGTATCCCTAGCAGTAAAATCATGGAAGATCAAGCCCAAATATTACAGCTGTAATTGGTACTGCACAGCAAATGACCCTTAATTTGACATCCTGTCCTGCAGCACACCAGATGCAAACATTCCATTGATTTAGTAATTCATCATATGCACTGCTTCTATACTAGGATGCAAAGAAGTCTTAAATTCAGCAGCTTGGTGGTTCCTCTAAAACACTGGAACGCCACATATCTCCATAAAATGTTTATCTTTGTCAAGCATTTCACTGCCACTGCTTAGCTGGATGACCTTTGGAAGGAGCAGCGGAGGCTGACACGCACCTTCATTAAAGCAGCGCCTCCTTCTTCCCCCGCCTGTGAGAACAATGAGCACAGGAGGGAAGAGGTGAGCAATCCACGGAGTAATGAAGAGATTTTGTTTCACAGGGTTATCAATTATTTATGAGCAAATCCCCAGATGAACACATCCAAAGCTGAACAGTTTTTAATACATTTCACTTCTGTACACACGGCACAACACAACTAGATGCGAGCTAAACTGGACTGGTCTGATTATTCGAGGTGTCAAACAGTGAGTTCAGTCTGGACATCAGTAAATCACCATTATGTTTTTCAAAGTACAATGGTCTCCTAGATTTAAATCTCTTTCACAAAATTCCTCTAACACTCACAGAAATAATTCTTTACAGTATTTTCCATTCATCAAGCTCTCAGAAAAAAAAAACTCATCCCAAAGAATTTCAGTAATTATGCTGCCATAGTTGTCTAAATAGTCTAATACTCAAATTCTTATAATGCCCAGCTGTGAATGGAATTTTATTCCACAATGGAATTAAATGGATCTGAACTTTTCCTATTAAGAAAAGATAAGACCAAGTAAAGGTCTTTTTCTCCAGAACAGGGTTTATCCTTTTTAAAACAAAGACTTGTTTTTAAAGTAAAATTGTTTAACAACTGTGCTTTTTAAAGAGAAGATCTGAAGACTCTTTCCATGATATGGAAGAGAGAAACATCACACGTTCTTCACAAGCAAGGGCAGTGAAACCAAACAGTTGTATATGCAAGACATGCTTTGCACAAAAAAGTCATTAATCTGTTTACAAATGCTACCATTGAAAACAGTGAAACCCAATCCACTGGCACACAGTGAATGCCCAGATCTGCAGAACTGTGCTTTGAGCTCCAGTTTCCCACAGCTTCCAACTAACAAGATGCTGCCAAAGTCACCACCACCACTGCAGTCACACTTCAAAGACTGTGTCTATGGCAGCTGTCACGACGGCCCTGAGGCCACCTTTAGCACTCAGCTCAGGTACTCTGAGCCAGGACCCTGCCTAGGGCACCACCAGGATGTGTCCTGCAGAGCAAGCCCCACAGTCAGGTTTGCACCTGGCCAAGCAGTGGCATGCCATGCCCAGGTGGCCCCAGAGGACAGCAGCCAGTCATGCCAAGCCTGGGAGGCTCTCAGTACAGCCTGGGCCGAGCACAGCCAAGGGGCAAACAGACAGCAGGCCCTGCAGGCTCCCCTGCCTCTTGGAGCCTTGTCTGCCAGCTGCCTTCCAAAGGGAAGTGTCTGGGGAGACACTCATCAAATGATACATTTTAAACTACATATAGAATGAGTGCTTCCTGCCTTTATTGCACAAAACCGCAGGAGAAGAGCTGGGTCTCTCACATTCCAGCTGCCCTCTCCCCTTCAGGCCAGCATTCACCTCAGCATCTGCACAGATCCAGGAGCAAGCTCCATTCCTGGCCTAGCCTGGGTAGGCTAAACTTCTCCAATAGTCAGAAAACAAAAAAAAAAGCCACTTAGAAATCCATTTTAGATTTGTTTGCATTACTTTAAAGGGTTTGCTATGTATTTGGATGAAAGAAGCCCATTAAGTACATCTATATTTACTTCATTACAGCGTGGCTCTTGAAGTTAGATGAAAAGATTTACCCTGGCCAAGTTTGTTTATTCATCAACATCAGCTAGATACATTTTCAAAGGCTCATCCTCATCACATTTACATGAAAGCACACAGATTTTTTTTTTTTTTCAACAGTTGTAAGGCATTCTGAGAGCTGGGAAAGGGCAAGAGAAACTTCAGTGAGAATTACAAAATCAAGGAACAGCAGAGGCACAACTCCTATCATTTCCGCTTATTTATGGGGGTGGAAACCCACTCTTTCCCACCTGGAGTCATTCTTCTCCCCATGCAGATGTATCAACAGCAACAAACTGCAGCTGGATGTTCAGTGCCCATCACTCAAGCCCCGATAGAGGCACCTGACACACTGCTTACCCACAAACACCACAAGGGAAGTGTTAACTGCTCCTGAAGCTCAAGAGCCTAAGCCAACATAGCCTTCCAAGTTTCTAAAGTTTTTCTCTGCACTTTGACAAGAAAAATTAGATCTTTTTTTTCCACAGGTGGCATTGAAGATGAGCTCTTCATTACTGCTAGCAAAGTATTAAGTAGAAGTACAGCCAACAAATGATCGAAGCCAACTGTACAAGTCCTAGTTATCTTTGACAGGAACCCAAACATAACTTGGTACTTGCATGCCTTTACTATCAAAATTTTATCCTCAAGTTATTTAAATAACATTTATGGGCACTGTCTTTCCTCATGAGTTTACACTTTCCCACGGAAGACTTCCAGAGTGATTAACAATGCTGATCTTTATCCTTCACACTGACTATTCATTCATCCCTTCTAAAACGAATACTGCTTACATACGACCCAAGAGGGCTGTAACAAGGCAGTATTTATCTACCCTAATAATCTGCTGTGGCTGCTTTAATTAAAACTGGGTTATATCGCATCCATGAAGCAAAGGCACACCTCCTGTCACTCATCATCTCCACCTCACAGCTGTGCTTGGTGCACCTTTACAGGAGCAAGCTTTGGAGGTCCCACCACCTGCAGCTTGCCCACCCCTGCCCAGGTAACTGTGGGCACAGTGTTGCCAAAAAAACTGCTTCACCACAGGAGAGAAGCAGAATGAAACTGCAGATGGGTTTGTAGTTTGGGGCCTTGAGTGAGTCACTGAACACTTGCAGGCTGCCACTCACCCCAGTTCACAAGCAGGGCAGCACTGCTGGCATGGCACATGGGGATTTTGGGAGGTGAGGGACCAGGGGGAAGGAGCGACTGATGGAGAACCTGTGGAACAGCGCAGCAATTCGGAGCATGAAGGATACCAGGATGGAGATGGGGGAACAACAACCAAGGGCATCTTGACTTCCCACAGTAAATCTGCAGCCAAATCAGGATTCAGCTTCCTCATCTGAGTCACAGCTTTCACAGGTCCTCCATGAGCCCGTGTGATTGCATAGTGATTTCAAAATTTAGAGTTTACTGCTAGTAGTATTGCACAAATGAGTGTGCACTGCTCGCCCTTTCCATGTTTCACTCCATGCAAGCAGTATCTTATCATATGAACATTTACAAACGGATCATTTTCCCAAGGAAGAAGCTTGAGCCTCTTCCCTCACCAGAATTTTTTTGGCATTGGCCTGCATAAGGCCTGCAACTAATAGCATCCCTGAGATGCTGGTATGGGCAGCAAGCAGCCAGGGCAGCCTGCCCACAGGCTACAGGCTGTGCAGCAGGGTCTCATCCAGCACCTCTCCCCTGCTGGCTCCATGCAGGGCCTGGGCCAGCAGTTGCCATACATTCAGCAAACCCTCAAGCATGAGAGGGGGCCACTCCCCATCTCAGCTTAGCAACCTGGGGATAAGGGTGAGCATCAGCACTCTGCATCCCTTCATCCTGCCTGGGCTCCCTCCACAGCACAGCCACCAGACTACAGGACACCTGGCCCTCCCCACTGCTGCTCCAGGGCTGAGCTGCCCTCACGTCCTGTGCCTGAAACCTGCTCCATTCTCAAGACCTGGAAGCAGAGGCATTGCTGTAGGGGCCTGGGTAATGTTAGTTGAATGATTTATTGTTTTAATTAAGTGTTACATGTTTTTGAGTCTTCTTGGTCTATTAATCTTATTCTTGCATTATATTTCGCAGTTACCAATTATATGGGTTTGGAACTACTTTGAAAAAGCCCCTCAGTTCTCTATCCCCATCCCTACTAGAAGGAAAATAACTGTCCTGTTCCAGCCATTGAACTCTTCAGCACTTTACCATGGGCATCAATGAGCTGATAAACACATTTAACTCCTTTGTGTGTCAATGAAGTTCCTAGTGCTCTGGGAAGGAGTGTTCCTTAACTAAATGCCACTGTACAACCAGCAAAAAAAAATTGATTACTTTTCTTGTGGATTCCTCAGTGCTCCCCAAAATATAAATTAACTCTAAGATCATCAATAATTTCTTGTTTAGGACTTGGAATCCAGTTGCCACTTTCTGATCAATATAACTTTAATAGCAGAATAAATTCAGAACTTAACTTATCTAGTAGCAGTCATTTGTATACAATACATGATCTAAAGCCACACTCACTTTCAAATGCCTGGCAGTGAGGCTTATGAGAGGCACTGTATCTTAAAACACAATGGATTACCCGTTTCCTTTCCTCATTAAATGACATCTCCTAAAAGGAACCAAACAAAAGATAGGTGAGCTTGATGACTGTCATATCCCACAACCCCTACTCATATGAGCAATGCATTGCCTTCAGATCGGGTTCTCATTCGGAAGTTGCAGATCCCCATTGCTGACCTAAATATTGATTTTATGTTAATAAAATTCTGTGTTGAAATGCTGGTTAAATACAAAATTGGTCTTGGACTTCAGGCCTGCAAGGTGTTACACATGCTGTACTATCTTCTTTTTCAATGAGTGCAAAAGACACTCACCCCTTACAGGAGATGCCCCACAGGCTGCAGAATTTGGCCTCTGTTAAATAAGCTAAGACCTGAATTAATCATTTTTCCAGTTACGGGAGGCACTTTTGCCATAATGAAGCTGTGCACCTGCAAAATTTTTAAAGATGCAAAATAAAACCCCCTGGAATTTGAAATGTCTTGTTCTGCACTGCCTAAGAGAAACAAATACAATGCCAATGTACTTCCATTTACCTACTAGGTATCTTTAGCAGCGTTTGCTTCTACAAATTCTCTTAACAGATGCTGCTCCAATCATCACTTATCTGCAACACAGACAGACTTTGAGAGGACTAAGGGGGATTTGCTTCTGGTTTCACACAGCACGTTTGTTTTTTTGAAGTTTAATTTAATAAAATAAGAACTCTGGATAAAACTTAATCAAGCACAGCTGCTAGGCTTCCTAGGCTGGTAGGAAGGTGGAAAATATTTTCTGCCAAAATTCTATCTTTGCTCTTTCTCTGTCTCACTCTTTTTCTGCATTTATTGCTTAATGGCTCAATATTATTTCAAAGGCCATTGCTTTTACCAATGTTATCAATTCGTGTATTCAGCACCACAGATGATATATTACTCTCCTTAAAATCAAATCCCTGAAGGATAGATTAGAAAGAAAGGTTAAAGAGCTCTATCGTTCAAAGTACTGTAGTTCAGACACCTATAAATCACTATGTTTGTTTATTCAGATAATTGGCCCATTAGCGTCTGTAACATCTCAAGCTACACAACTTTCTGGTGTGACCGTGTGCCAGTTTCTCCTTTCCCTCTCCGGAGCACTAAGAGAGCCGAAAGCTCCGCGCAGCACACCCGGCACTCGATGCGTTAGGGACAATCTGCGCCTGCAGCTCTGTTCGAGGAGCAGCCCCCGCTCGCCCCAGCGACCCTTTCCTCCTAGAGACTTTCCAAGCCCAAGAGCAGATGCCACTGTGCAACAAACTGGAGCCTGCCACTACGTAATAGGATTTCAATGGCAATACGGTTACGGGGCTGGCTGGCAGCGGCGGGAGCGGGGAGGCGCGGTAACCCCGCGCCGCGGAGATCCGCACAGCTGACCCCGCCGGGGCCGTGCCCTGCCCCTGTGACCGCTCCTGCCGCGATCACCGCCCGCAGCACCGCCTGTGCGCCGCGCCTGCCCGCAGCGCGGACCGCGGCCAGCCAGGAGCAGCCCCGCAGCGGCCCCGCCACCGGCCCCCGCAGCGACTGCACCAGCACCCCCCCAAAATACAGACACGGCAACTTCGCGCACCGCCCCCAACTCACCGAGAGGTGCCGGCCCCGCGGAGCGCTGCGCCCCTGGATGCCGCCTCCCGCGGAGCGCAGCCCGCAGGGGCCGGGCAGCGGCGCGGACAGGGAGAGGAGGGAGGAGCAGCAGCAAGTTGCGGCGCGTCTCTCGTCTCTCTTCTCTCCTCTCTTCTCTCCTCTTCTTCTCTCTCCCCTCCCTCCTCCNGCGGCCCCTGCGGAGGCACGGCCGCCGCCGCAGCGCCTTGCTCCGCTGCCCACCTTGCGGCACTGCCGCGGCCCCGGGGGGTCTTGGCGGCCTCCGAGCAGCGGGGAGCAGCTGGGGCCGGGCCGGCGTTGCGACGGCGGATGCTGGGGCCGCCGCCCCGATTGCTGCACAGGGGGCTGCGCGGCTGGAGGATGCTCCGGTGGCCTGCCTGGAAAGGAGGAAAAAACGAGGAATCGAAGCACCCTGGTTTTGGGGTTTTTTTTCCCTCGTTAAGTGAGCATGACTAATGAAGACAAGTATTTTGGCAAAAGGGACCTCGGCATAGTTACTAGTGGCTTTCTAATGTTGTACCAAGGTCTTTAAGTGAAAGAAATAATCGTATTTTTACGTGATGTAGGGAAGTGCAAGGACTGCAAGTGAAAAGCAGTGTAAGAGCAAAGGCAGGAAAGGCTGCAAAAGAAAATACCTAACTGAGATCTCTGGGTGTTTTTTTTAGGGAAATTGCACAATTACTACAAGTTTCCACCCATATGTAAGGACTGACTTAACACCCAGTGAGCTCTTACTTCCTGAGAATAAGTTCAAATCCCATATGCCATTCTGCAGTAGCACTGCTGTCAGATGCGTGGCTGGCTCAAGGTTTGAGCCTGGATCTGCATTTGGTTTTTTCCAAGCAATGATTTGCCTATGCAGGAAAGTGCTGGTTTGTTGATTGGTTGCTTGCTTGTTTTTGTTCTTTTTGTAATCCAAATACAGCAATACCACAAGCATTTTCATTTTCACCTAATCTTTGGCGAGATTATAGTTCAGTTTATTATCTCTGGGCATCTTCATCCAAAGAATTCTCAGAGCTGATCCTTTCTTCATACCACCTTTCATTATTGCCAGCTGTTGGGTTCCTCTGTTGATTTGTTACCACTTTTTTTCTTTTAACCTTCTTTGAGCTCTTTATCCAGCAACTTCTGTCTGCACTGGGTGACATGGTCCACGTTTAGCGGAGCCCAGCCCATCTCGGTTTGTCCACATTGCCCCTGCAACAAAATGCATATTATTCTAGCAAGTAACCTGCCAGTTCTTGTAATATCCAGCTGATGGTTGCCATTTTAGCAGTCTGGTGTTGCTTTTCTCTGTTCCTAACATGCTCCTATACTGGCACACTGTGGCTGACCTAATGATGCTTTTCTCAGACTTCGTTCTCTGGTTTCTTTTACCCTCAGTTCTTGCAGAGAGTTCCCATCAAATCATTCTATTAAAAACAGGAAGACTGTGAAACCCCTAACATCTGTATCCACATCCCACACGGTGACTCTGCAATGAACCCAACTACCCAAAAGACTTTTAACTCTTTCACCTCCAATTGTGTTGGTTTCTGGTTACTGTAGTCAGTGAAAATTTGCACATGTGGAGTCTTGAATCTGCACTTTTGTCCCACCTCTGCACTCCGTCATTCTGGACCAGTGCTTCTCCTGCTCTGCTCAAGCCTTGTAGATGTCCTATATAGAGTGGTAGGCCATCATAGCCATTTGGTGCCTCTGTAGTGTTTTCAGTTTAAAGTATGAATTGTGAAATTGTGATTTGTAGGAAATTTTGGAGGCTAACAGTAGTGTGCAGGTCCAAAAAGACTGGAAACAAATGTTCTAGCAGCTACTCCCCTTCAGCTGTATCTTTTGGCACAGTTCAACGTCATCAGCAAAATATGGTTTTCGTTGAGTCTTCACTAGGGATGTACAAAGTGTGCCAGTATACTGAAACCCAGAGGAACTTTCCATCTCTTTAGCCCTACTCTAGACATTCCCAGTTCCTCTGGATAGTTAGTTTATTTGGATTTAATTAGTTGAAAGAAACCTTTCAAAAATCATAAGCTAAATCAAGTCCATATACTTGCCTTTGAACAAGAGTCACTACATATGTAAAAGGGTGTTACCATAGCAATTTGGACTCTCACCTTAACCTGTACTCCTGTTAAAATGGAAACAAAGCCAAAGACAGTTCCAAAGGAGAGGGGTAGCTTTTGCTTGCCTCTTCCTTTCTTCTCTCCCACTTCTCATCTCCCCTTTGCCCTCCAGCTCCAAATACCTTTTGGTTTAATTTATCTGCTTCTGCATTTAGGAAGACAATTATTGGACGTTTCTCTTTTAAATATGGGGAAGTAGAGTCTGCTCATTACCTAACCTTTACTAGCAGCCCTAGTCAGCAGACAGTCTAGCCAGGAAGGTCAGGGAGGTCAGAAAGGGGAGATGCAGAGAATGAGTGACAGGAGCCTGCGATGTCTTGACAATAGAGAAGGATCAGCCATGGAGTCAAAACAGAGGAGTAGGAGTGGGTATAAAGGTAAAGAGATGGAGGGATAGGAACTGCATAGGCAATAGGCAAAGATGGAGTCCTTCAAAAAAGCTGGCAAAAACCAAGCAGTCCTAGGCATGATTAATTCTGCACTCCGCAAGAGTGAAACTATGCCCTCCTGTCATTTCTGTGACAGGCGCTCCCAAAGGCCGCTAGAGCTCCATTATCTGAGGCATTGCAGTGGCACACTGGTGATGCACTCTCTGCCACAAGGGCCTTGCAGTTTAGCATGACCCAAAATGCAACAAAGGAGTGTAAAAAAATACTGTAAGAGACCAGGAGAGGAAGGACAACTGGACCCTTGGAGGCCTACGTTTCATTTTACGTTATGTAATGTCATGGTTGTAGACAGAAGTAAATAACATGCAAGTAATGTACACACATAGTAGCAGCCCACCCTCCATCTCAGCCATTTCCACTGTCTTTTTTTTCCTATTCAAGAATGAGGAAATCCCAAGGACCCAATTTAACCTCTTGTCCAAGGGCCTCTTGTTGGCAGTAGTCAGGGCAGAAGGCTAACACAGGCACAGCTGAAGCACAGTATGTGCTGCTAGAGGTCATAGCCTTTGACTTGTAACGTTCTGTGAGAGCAGCAGTAAGGAGCAGCTGGACACGTACAAGCTTTGCTCTGACTCAGCCTAGAATAGCCCATCTCTGTCCCTTGTTCTGCCCTGCATCGTACTCTCACCACTCTTTGTAAGTGAGCTGGGTACAGAAGTTACTTTTCAGCTGGACCAGTTCCCAGCCTAGCTCCCGGGGAAAGCATGTGAAGATCCTGCCAGCCAGTGTGGGAAGAGTGTCAGGGGCAGGCAGGGGGGCAGCAGGGCTTGTAGAAGCTGCTGGAGACGTTCTGCTCCGGAGGCACAGGACTGGCCTCAGCTGTGCTTGTGCAAAGCAAGTTGTTTTACTAAACTGCATTTTCGGATGCCTAAAATGGATTTTGGTACTCAAGTTTGATACCTGAGGTTTCATTTTCCTAGGATGGTAATCACTAAGCCAGCACTTCACCTCCACCAGAGTGAGGAGGCCCCGTTCCAAGCCATGCAATCCCAACACCTCTCTTTTGTCAGCCCTGCTACCTGTGAATGAATGAAGCCCTTCAGTCACCAGTGTTGGTCACTAACCAAGCAGAAACGTTACCCTGAAAGGAACAGCTGCCTGTTTTTCTGCTGTGTCATTCAGTTGTATCAGCTCACAGGCAAGTCAAATAAGCTCCAGAGCCACCACAAGTGAGGAGGCAGGCTCTTTGGCTGGGAAGAAGTTTGGGTTAGAGGAGAAGGAAAAGGAACAAGACTTCCCCCTCATGGCAAGATCAAGCCACTGGATATGCTTAGGTGCTCACAGATGCAGCTGTAGAGGTCAATTGACACGTGTTAAACCAGGAATACACAAACTCTGCAGAAGCCGGCAGTGCTGCAGTTTGCTGCAATCCCTAAAATCACTCCTATTTTGTAACAGCATTGTCCTAGTTCCACATCTCTTATTCATGTAGAAATACTCATTAGAGAAGTTTTAGTAAATAACTGGAGAAAAATCAGTTCTCAGCCTGCAGGCTTCTGCGCTTTGAGGAAACAAGTATCTTTTGAAGGTATGTTGAGGTACATCCCCTAATTATCATTTGTATATAGTATAAGCAAAACTCATTATAAATGGAATGCAACTTTAAACCACACAAGTGGAAATTTCCCATGATTTCCTAATGCAGAGCAGTACCATGGGTTTAAATGAGCCTTTTCAGTGTCCCCACTGCTGCCAGTTCCCGTGATGAAGTGTGCCCTACCTGCCTTAAGACAGGGAAGATGTTCATCCTTGCTAAGCTCCCTCTCGCTGCACACTGGAAAAAAAGTTCTAATAGACTGATGTGCTTCTTTCTTCATGCCGGCCCTGTGTCACTCCTAACTGCTCATCCCTCTAGCATGGACTTTGTCCTCACTTAACAGAGCGTACTATGACATGGCCTGGAGCTACCCACAAAGACAGCAATTACTCCTCTGTACATACATTGTTGGCCTGGTTTTCAGGAAGTCTGAGCAGTCCTACTTCTTCAAGGAGCAAAAGGGCCTGAGGATACCATCACCTCTGGAAATCAAGCCATTAGGGATAGGAAGGAGACATGAAAGAAGGCAGGGGGGCTTGTAGGAAAGCATTCTTCCGTTTGAGGAGCACATCAGTGAGAAGCTGCCACAGTCAAGGGGACAGAGTAAATAATCAAATAGAACTTTCTTACAGGCCAAAAAATCCTGTGAAAGCCTGGATGGCTGCACGCCGCATCTCTGAAACCAGTGACAAATCACATTATGGCTGAGGCATGTAAAATAGTTCTGTCAAAGCAATGGCTCCTGGCATGGCCGATTTGACTGAGTGAGACAGTCACTGTTAGAACTGCTGCCTGGTTAATGCTGAGGCCTTGAGGGCAAGTAAACTATCTTCTGACTGAAGTGTTGGGCCTAGGCTTTCTCCAAAGGAGAGAATGGACAAAGTCATTCCTCATGATGCTGCCATGGGGGTAGCTCACTTCCATACTTTTCACCAAGGAGGAAAGAGAGAAGATCAGAGTACTTGCTGTATCTGCTCAGCAGCACCTGGACCCACGATCAGCCTTAGCAAATAACTGGTCCTCCCACTGTGGGACCCAGTTGTGGCTTCCAACTCACCTTGCCAGCCTTGGAGTGCCTAGACTTGGCTGTGATTATTCCTCAGCAGCACAGCTACAGGGCAGCAGAGCAAGGGCTGCAGTACATCTTTTTTCCACACACAGCTTTCCACCCAGGAACCCTATTGTCATGAGACATTAGATGTTTTAGGCTCATTAATTCTGGTGACACAATCCAGAAATGTATTTTTAGAGGGAGTGAGCAGGTGTCCATGGCAGCATTTTGGCTGACAGTGCTGCAGAATTGCTATTCAGAAGTACTTGGTTGTTCTTTGTATCTTGATTTGTTATTCTTAATATTTTACCTCTTCTTAGCTTCAGGAATGGCCTGGATGAGACAAAGGGAAACGCACCCTTGAACGGACTTTCATCCATCAGACTTTCACTAGGAAACTGGAGAAGTGGTACTACTGGATTCATCTGTAGTATTGATTGTAGATGATGGTTGGGAAAGAGACCAGAAATAAGAAATTAAAACTAATGACTGTACCAGATTGAGAAAATATTTTGGTTCAGAAAATTGCATCAAAATCATGCGCTTTTTTGCATAAGTGTTAGAAATCTGCGTAAAAATTATTCAGTCAGAAAATTGGTTGCTAGTATTTAAAATAATGACAATCTATATTCACAGTTACAAACTATTTTCATTAATGCATTTTTTTTGCATAACTACCTTAAATAAAATTTTTAAGCCTGCTTTAATATAATCCTCCATCAATATTTTTAAACTGCCAGACAAGAATATGTAGGAACATAGAGCTCCTTTTCTATGAGGAAACTATACAGTGAGTTTGACCCAAACCCATCTGAATGTAATTACTAGGATGGCAAACTGGCTTCTAATGAAGTCACAAGCACCATGCTTGAATCTACAAATTATTTAGCTTATCTGAGCTTCCACTCTTTGTATTTGTGCCTATAAATTTTAGTTTGCAGCAGCAAAGTTCAGGACATTCTGCTGGCCTTGAGAAATTAAGGACCGATTTCCCATTGTGAAATATGAACAGAGATGCTGCTATAGATGCTGAAGTGATCTTTAAAAACATACCAAAAACCCTGTCGAGAAATTCATTACCACAAAGGAGCCCATTACAAATGGCCTGACCACAGGGCTGACCACAGGGCAGGTATTTGGAAGCAAATCAAAACTGAGTACAAAAAAAGATTTTTCAAATTCACTAATACTCATTTCAATTAATAGCCCACCTGCTAAGTGTAACGAACCTGAACATATTGTGACCATTAATGCTCTAAAGCAGCCTTTTGTCAAAAAACCCCAAAACCAAAACAACATTGAAAGGCAAATCAATGCCATTGCCACTCTCTCCCATACTGAGGTAAAAGGTTGATTCTTGCAAAGGCTAGAAAAAATTCCATGCCTTTAGGCTAAGAATGATTAATCGTTACTCACAAAGACACCAGAAAAATATGGAGAGCAGGAAGGAGGAGTGCTGAGGTCTTAGTCCAGAGCAAGAGCTGTGGTGGTGCACGAAGAGAATTACATTTCTCAAGGTGAATATTGTCCTGCTCTGAGATCAGAAATTAGTGGACAAGGTACTGCCACCCATTCCCACCCCAAACAGGAAAGGGCAGGGTCTGTCTAAGTGGTTCAAGGACTGGGCAAGTAAAAGCTCAGGTCACGGTGGGGAGGAGGGGGTTCGTGAAAGAAGTCCAGGCAAATGCTCCATTTGAATGACAAATGCTTCACCAGTGTGACTCCTTTTCACAGCTGACTGCATTTAGGAAGAGGTTTGAAGGATTACAGCCTGAAGCGGCTGACCTTTCCCACCTCCCTTGGAGGTCAGATTACAGGTTGGGAGTTCCATGGCACGCTAAACACCACGTGTGGGGTGGGTCTCATGTCTGCATCACCACCAGTGCTGCAGGTGGGGGAAATGACCACGGGGGCATCCGCTCCTCGGAGAGCAGCTGCAGCCCGGGGGAAGTGAGCTGAGCCAGTCCTGGTGCACGGCTGTGATGCCATGGAGTCCAGCTCCATACAGTCTTCTTATCTTTGAATTCTGCAATAGCTTTTCTTTCAGACTTCTTAAATGGCTTTGAATTGTCAGGCAATCAGAAGTGAAGCTTGGAAGACCTGAAAAAAATTATTAAATTTTTTGAACCTCAAGAATGATTTTTATGGGTATGTATATCTTCTGCCTCTGTTGATGTCTAACAAATAAGAAAAAAGGATTTTTAAAAATAAACTTGAAGTTAATTTTTAATACAGGAATCATAATTAATTAAAACAGCAGAAATTAATTTTGAGCTAAATGCATACCTTAAGTGCCCCAAGACAGCGATGTATTTAAAATGACAAGGAAACAAAATCTATTACATAGACAGAAATTACAGACAGAATAAAATTTAAACAAGTCATTATTTGAAATGCAAAAATGTAATATCTATGTTTTAAAATAAGTTAGATGAATTATTTTTCCACTTTCTTTTCCCACCTTTCTAAATCTTGTGGAAGGACACATGCCTCAGGCAAACTCCAGAACTATTTCCTTTTTGATAAAAGGGTCCTTCTTGTTTCAAAGGCTATCTGCTCAGTAATATGGCTAAAGCTATTTCACATTCAGGAAGAGTAAAGCTTTTGATTTAGTACAGTGTTAATGTTAGGAAAGACGCTTAATCCTCAATTTTCTGAAGTGTCTTTAAACTACTGTCAGATATTACCGTATATCAGTATGCAACATTCACTCTCCAAAATGTCTGCTACCTTTTTGGTTTTTCTTTTTGTAACAAGTAAATATGAAATAAAATAAGCCAAATTACTTTCTTGGTTAATATTAGCTTACTTCCAAGGGACCTGTTAGAGGGGAATCAGTTGTCCTGTGCTGGGTGAACAATCCTGGTATACATCCCCTTTTTTTTGACATCTTCAGACACTGTTTCCTTCCAGGGCTTGCAGGCTGCATAGCCTGCTCCTGCCTTTGGCACCTTATGTGCTCCATGGGGTACCCTCTGGAATATTTTTTGGGGGATGTTGTGTGGGTGTTTCAACTACAGTAAGATCTGATTTCCGCATCTCTAACTACAAGATAGGGTAACAGAAGAAAAACATGGAGAAACTCCAATTACCCTGTAATCTAGTTGGCATGTACCGTGGTTGTTCCCCTCTGTCTTATCTGCCTAACATCTCTCCTATGCCAGCAGGTGAATTCCCATGCAGCATTAGTCTGGACAGGGCCTGGAAATAATGGAAGAGGGGCAGAGGGAGAGAAAACCTTCCCTCTTCCACAGAGCTGGTGGTCCTATCCACAGCGATGGGGACACAGCAACAGAGGCTTTTCCTCTAGTTGCTGCCAGCCACAGCAGTGCTGAAATGCTCTGCTCCCTTATTCAGTGCTGTGCTGGTGCCACCACTTTTTGACTTATCATAGCATTTATATGAATGACCCCCAATCATAATTTTTAAAAATGTGATTATTTTACTGTCCTCAATTCCTCAAACTGGTGATCAGATCTTAAGAGCTGATGAAGAAACAATACGCAATTCTCTATGTATCTGTCAAATTGTAGTGTAACAGCTGAATTGCTGACTTGTGTCTTTTTTTCTTCACTAGATCCTTTTCCTCCCCTTTCCCACTGGCTGCACTGTATAACCATACCACAGAGATGTTAATGTAATTCCTGGGCAAGACAAATCAATGTGGGCTTTGAACTGCCTGGGTGTTATGTTCATGCCCTCTTTTCTGGGGCAGCCCTTGTACAGCCAGTGCAGGGAAGCAGAAACATGCTCTCTAATCACCAAGTCCTCAAAGGACTAAAGCAATGCAGGAGATCATTTTACCATTATAGTGGTGGTGATACAGCAATCACACTATCTGTGCAAGATTCTGCTGTAAAATAACATACTTCAGGAGTTCCCAATGCAGCTACAGAGAATGTTGTTCCACTTTTTGCTTGAGGCTGATATTATGAAATCAGAAGCAAATCCTTAAAGAGCTTAAGATAATAATCTGGTTGAGTTTAATTTATGAGAAGCCTTTCTTATGTTTAAGAGAGTGATTAAGGATTTGCTTTGTATAAGCTCACACATCTCTGTCTGCTGGCATCAGAGTCAGGTATTGCTTTGTCTTTGTTTTAGAGTGAGGAGCTTGTGTCTCCAGGCCTGGTGCCCTGCACCACCTTGTTTGACAGCATCCACCTACCATGGGCACAGCTTGAGGGGCACGGATGCAAACAGTGGTGGAAGGTGCCAAACATGTCTGTCCTGGGCTTTTACCACCTTCTTCTTGGGCTGGTAAATATTCCAACACCACCTTCCTGAGAAGCTGCCTTAGCAGGGAGCAAGGGCTATAGGGAAAGCTGGTGTTATTTTAACCTCAAGAATTAGCATATTCAACTGAGATAAGCTGTGGTGTCCAACATTTAGCTGGTGTAATTTTATATACACATAAGCCTGGGTTTAGTGGAACTGCTATTTTGCATGAAGAAAGAAAAAAAGGAGGATCTCCCAGCAACTTTTTTACAGAAAGAAGAAGAGCAGCAGAAGGTCATCAAAGATTATAACATATCTGGGGTTGCAGAGACTGCCCTTTGAGACAAATTCCTGTAGGGCATTTCCATGTCAGCTCATTCCTTGTGTGTACTTGCTATGAAAAATAGCCTTGTTTTTCCTGACACTGAGAATTCAAATTCCATTTTGTGACTTAGTTGTGTACTTTTTGCCATTTCAGAAGATACTGTATTCCTGTAAAACATTACAGTTTTATGGTGCTGAAATGCCAGAAGGATTTGTAGTGACTTTCACCAAACCACCTGAAAAATAGGTCAGTAGCTATACAATTTCAAGAGAACTGCAATGCTACAGCAGAAACTGAGTTAATCCTGATGTATATGATGAATATACCTCCTAACCTCGCTGCAGGGGACAGTGTGGACACAAATATATCTTCTTTAATCTTTTCTCAACTGGTTGTTTCCAAAGAGGAGGGCCTCATGACATTTTCTTTTTCATTAAACAGCATGGGGCAAAATCTGTTGAGCTTGTTTGTTCAAACAGAGGCAACTAAATCCAGATTTAGCCCATAAACTCTCATGAGGGGAAAATAAAATTTTGTGGTACAGAAGAATATGTAATAAAACATAGTTTAAGTTAATTTATATCTGAAATTCCTCTTCCCAAAGAAAACCTGAAATTAGCTATACTCAGATAAAGGACAAACCTCTCATGGTGATTGTTCAGCTAAATGTATAGATTTAGGTCTAAGCAGCTACACAAAGTCAGTGTTAAAACCCTTCAGGAAAGCCCTGGTGTATTCTGACTTAGTGAGTTTCCTTAGAGCAGTTCTTCCCAGCTGTATTTCATTTCAGCCTTGGTTTGTTGCTTTTAAATAGCTATTTTCAAAATTCTGAAATCTCTTTATAGCTGGCAGACAGAAAGTGTAGGCTGCAGGCAGAGAAATGGATAGGGAAAAGGAGGGAAGGAAGGAGAGCAGATCTGAAGTACGTCAGAATGAATGCAAACATTACATTACATAATGTAACATGTAAACACTTTTAGAACACTGTTAAAGGCTTTTTAGACTGAACTGACACCAGAGAACAGTGCAGGGATAAGCACACTAAGCTCATATATATTGCATGAAATCACACCCAGAACAGCTCCCATTGAGCTATAAACCCTTGGACTAATGGGATGAAAAAAGGCAAATTTTGTGTCAATAACTTAAAACAGAAATATCCAAGTAACTATAGGTTGCCTCAGATGGGGACTGATGGGGAGATGACGGATTATACAGAGGATTTGGGTGGTCTCTTAGGTGGTGAGTAAACACGAGCTCCTGATGGGATGTGTGGCTTCAAAGGACTAGCAGCAGGCTCCAAGAAGCAGGAGATGACAGGAAGAAACACAGCAATAACCAACCCACTGCTGAAATAACATCCAGACTTCAAAGGCTGGGCATCAGAAGGGTGGTGGGAAAATGGCAACCAGAGCCATTGCTGGTGCTGCTGGGATGATCAGCAGAGTGGGCTGTGCTGAGGGCTGTGACAGTCTGATGGCCCTGAAAGATTTTGTCCTGATGAAGAGGGGACTGCACTGGTGAGAAGCAGCTTCTGTGCAGATCAGATGACACTGCTGAGAGGTAGAGGCATGAGTGAGAGGACCACAGCTGTCCTCCAGGGCTTTTCTTTGGGTGAGAGAGCTGGAAATATCTATAAAAAATCTAATTAGCTTGTAAATGAGATAGCTGAAGTGTTCTGTCACAGGCTATAAATAACACAGTTCAGAAAACAAAGTTCTAACAAAGACTTTATGAGTGGAAGCTGGAGCTGGGTAAGTTAGAGCTAAAAATAAAATGTAGATCTTGACCAGTGAAACACCTTATGACAGGATGTGGTTAGCTTCTCTCTCACATTAAATCTTTAAATCAGGATTAGATTTCCTTCCTTAAAAAAATTCTCACATTCAGTCAGCAGAGAGGTGTTCAGCACTGTGTTCCCAGGGTAAAGGGTAAAATCCTAGAGAGTTATGCTGCAGCCTGCAATGATGCACCCTGGGCTTAAAATCTGTGACTGTAGAATAACCACCCTTGAGCAATATGTGATTAGAAGGGTCGAAAATGTGTATTAATTAACACTGAAAAGCTAATCAAAGTGGGTTGGTAAATCAGGCAACCATAAAGGACAAACTATAAAAACAAGTTAAGTTTCAGCAGTAGAAAATACGTGGGAAAGAAAAGTGCTTCCACAAAGTAATATTTCTCCTTCAAAGCAGCCCTTAGAAAGATAATTTATTGTAGGCTTTTTGTGGCTAGTGCATACTTGAATGTTCCTCACTTGTGCCTAGGTACATGAATTGCAAAAACTCCATGGAGTGTAGGCCTATGTGGGGTTACAGAATTACCATCAGGCTGTACATTTTCAGCACAGTCTCACACTGAAAGCAGAGATGAGACTCCTTCTCCTTCACAGCAAGGTTTTTTCTTTGAATGGAGGATGTCGGTTTCTGTGAGACACAGCTGAATGGCTCCAGCTTTGCCCAACTGAGAAAGGCTGCAGATGAATGTGCTATAGGAAAGTAAACCTTAGAAGCATGTAGATGCATGTGAAATCCTCTTGGGATTTCATTCCTAGTGTCTTAATGCGTCTGGTTAATTGTCAAGTGCCAAGTTTACATTCATCAATTAAATGAGAATGATTACAAACTGTCTCACCCATTGTCACAGAGGCAAAGGTTCCTTTCAACTCAATAAATTAAATTAAATTGGCTCAAACCCTGCAACCCTAGACAGATTGGCTTTATGTTGAGAGGCATTAGTTTGATTGACACCTGTCTGGTTGACTGGGAATGGTTACCAGAATGAAAAGCATCAGACAATGGGGTTTTGTGTATTATGGGAGGGATTTTACACGAATAGCCACAACCATCAGCTGGTGGATGCCGCACCTGGGAGTAGCATCCAACCAGTAATGTTGCATTAGTGGCTTTGGGTTAGAACATAGGATTCTTATGAAGCCCTGAACACGTGGCTAAATATATGTAAATATTATCATTGTTGCTCTTTCATCCCGCTAATTCCAGGTATCGAGCAGGAAACCCTGTGTATTTGCAGAGATCAGCAATTCAGTGACAAAACGTATTTCACTTATGAGATTTTCTCCACAATTCTTCCCAGTTAGCAAACACTGGGGTGACCATCAACACCTAGAGTTTAACTCTGTTGTCAGGAAGTGGATCTAACTGATCTTTACCTGTCTGTGTGTTTTAAAAAGTCTTTTACACCATAACAGCTGTCTGCTCACTGGATCTTCCTGTTTTTTAATAATTTCATCAGATCACTATCTACACAGTGTCACTGGTAAGTCATCTTTGCTAAACCTCATCTACCCTGCATTTACTTTAAGGAACTGCTGCAACCTTGCATTCGGTATAGGGAAGCTGTACTGTTGCACCAAACGCCACGTGATTGTGTTCTGGCAGCAGATGGTTGCATAGAATAATAAAATGGTTTGGGTTGGAAGGGATTTAAGATCATTGAGTTCCAACCCCCCTGATTTGGACAGGGACACCTTTCACGAGACCAGGTTGCTCAGAGCTTCATCCAACCAGGTCTTGAACACTTCCAGGGATGGGACACCTGCAACACCTTTAGGAAACCCGTGCAGTAAGTAGTTGTCTGGGAACAGTTCAGCATCAGTGTTGCCAGCTTGGCTACCCAGCTAGTACAAATTAAGATGGTTCTGCTTAATCCATTAAGAATTCTTTCTCCTGAGGCTCTGGCATTTTGAGAGGAATGGGAGAAGCTTGAAGGAACATGCACACATTTAAAAAATTTACTCAACTCTTTTAAAGGCACCTTTTCCTAAGATGTTGTGTAGTTGAATTACAGAGCTGTGTAATTCAAAATGCAGTCAAGTTGGCTACAATTTTGAAAACATCTAAAATTGAGGGTAGATAGCAAGGGAACTGAATGTCTCTGGTTATAGGCAAATCATATCCTAACTGTATAAGAAAGGCCTGAGGCTCTGACTTGCTCTTATAATTTTCAGTACAAAAGAATTCAAAGTGATAATAATCAAAAAACAGGTCACTGAGGAGGAATATACCAGTAACTTCATCATGTAAATGTAAGTGATTGACAGCTAAATGCATTTAGCATTGTGTTTTCTGGGCTAGTCCTTGTAGGTTACCTCATTCTGATGAACAGTCAAATTTAATTGCGGCACCATTTTCTGGCCTCTGTTTCTAGAATCTGTATTCGGGCAGTGTCACTTCTGTCTTCCTTCCTTTCAATGCTTTTGGTGTGGTTCTCACAGCAGAGGCACAGGTGGATGTAACCATCAGCAAACACCTCCAGTGAGGGAACAGGAGCAGCCTGTGCAGGCGGTTTCACCAGGCTTGGTCGCACACTGGGGGTGAGGGTGGATAATGGTACTTGTGGTTTTTCTCACTCTGAAGATAAGGGCTCTTTCTTATCAATTTCTGTTTCTCTTCTCAGTCATGCAAGCACAGCAGATTTCAGTGGTTTGCTGCTGACTTGTCCATGTGCTGTAGACTGTCATATCAATCGGTAAGAATGATTTGTACTGCAAAGCAGCTGGTGCTGGAGATCTTGTGTCCATACTATGTTAAGAAGCTATATTTTTGCATAGTTTATGATATGATTAAGTAATGACACCAGAAGTTTACATCTTAGGTCATGGGAGATGTTTGAAAGACACTACCTTCAAAGTTTCCTTTTGAGGCTGAAAGATGAAAAACCCAATGAAGACAGAAGTGGCTTGGGTCCAGCCTACATCTCACTGAGGAGAAGCTGAGCCCTAGTGGCTGGTAAGATGGTGTGTCTATTCTGACAAGGGTGGGGGTTTTGGCATCTCCATGTTAGGAATTCTTTTTTGTGGGTAGCATAGTACACAGAGAACTAGTGCCGTTTTTACCTTACCAGACTAAGCCATGGCTAGAAATGATGAAGTATATGCTTTTCTTATTCTATTAGCACAGGCATGGCTCTCCTGCAGATGAAATTGTATAATAAGAAATTAATTCAGTTTTTGCATATTAAGTTCGTGGCTGCAAGGATGGAAGAATAGCTCCTGACAGTGGCACCACCCAGATGCAGAGATGATCAAAATATTTTTCTAATTTTCAGTCTCCAGCATGCTCCACACATTGCTATTCAATACTACATTCCAGCTGTCATTCATAAATTACTTCAGCTGTATTCTCTCCTTTAATGATAAAAGCACACTCCTTAAAAAAAGCAGTGTATTCCATTTTGAATCAATTAATTTTATGTGTACGTCTTGACCCACAATAAAATATATGTGGAATAATTGTCTGCTGTAACACCCAAAGTAATTAAAACTACATGAGGACAGTTTTGACAATGTACTTTATCATCAGGACTTATTTTCCTGTCACACACTCAGAGGGCAATTTGATGACCATGAAAACAATCAGCTAGGAATGAATAAGGAAGACTTTCTCAACAGTCCAGAGATTTCATTTCCTTGCAAGCCCATGAGTACATAACAACAGCAGGTAAGTACCAGTGCCACATATGTCATGTGGGAGATGTTGGTTGGGAAAGGAGCAGAAGAATATGGCTCCCCTTTTTCTCAAAAAAATTATAGGTTTTTTCGACCATCTGAATCAAGGAGCAAAAGTGGTGAGTTGCATCGTGCAACAAAATTTGCTACCAGACACCCATGGGTACAAGTTATTAATCCATCAGGCCAATGTTATTTGATGACATGAATGTCTGAAGGACCTGATGTGCCAAGCATCCACCTTGGTACGAAGATGCTCATGCACTTGACTTGACTTCACCAACAAGGGTTCATTCCCCTCCTTGTCCTCCTGTCAGCAGCCCCTGTCTCATGCAATGCAGTAGCAATCTCCCCCTCTGTGTCCTCACCTGGCCCTGAATGCTGCATATGTTCACAAAAAGATGAAGAAAGCAGTGCTCCTTTTTTGACTGTTACATGCAGTGGCTGCTCCATAAAAAGACTTCTTTCAAGACTATGCAGAGTGAGAAAGATGGGGTGAACTATTTGAACTGAAATCTAAATGTAAAGCAGGTCTCTACTTCTGTAACTTTGAAGGTTCCCGCTCGAAGGATGGACATACTTGTGCCTTGTATCTGGATTGATGTCAGGAAGACAGCAAATGCATTAAAATTTAATGCATCCATGTCAGGACACCGATGCGCTGTGGAAGGAGGTTGTGCTGCCTGTCGTGTGCCTGCAGCACAGTGTTGTGGTGGGGGAGGAATTCCAACCTGCAATAAATCTGCTAGAGATGTAAAGCAGTACGTAGGAACCTGATCCTCTGCAGAACTTTGACAAGTGTGTAGGGGGTCCCCCTGCTGCAATAAGGGAGGTCTCTAGTATTGCAGTCAGAGCACAGAAACTTTGGTCCTGGATTGTCTAAACTTAATCAAAACTTGTCCTGGATTTGTGGTAGAAAATCCCATTTCTTTCCCTCAAGTTTCTCCCATTCCTGCCACTGTCAGAGAAGCACTACAGGAAGTAAAATAGGGAACAGGTCCCTGAAGAATCTAGGAAAAACAGAGCTGTAATGACAGAGAAAGAGACTTGGAGAGCACTGTGTACAAATTCACCTTTAACCCTTGAAGATCAAGACTGGAAACTATTGAGTAGTGAGATGTAAAAGACTAGTGAGCTTTGTTTTGTTTAGAAAAATGCATTTTGGCAGAGATAAGCAGAAAGGCAGTATGTACCATGGGAATAAAATTACCAAAGATGATCAAAGATGATACCTTTCAAAGACAGAAATTCATAAAATTGTACTGGTGTTGTTTTAGTTTTTGTGGTTTGGTTTGGTTGGGTTTGGTTGGGTTGGGTTTTTTAAATTAGATGTGCAGATAAAATACCTGCATCTAAGGACTGATCCTCTGAATTCCTGGGTTCTCAGCTCAGCTGATGGATTATGGACCTTCACTTTTAAAAGTTCTGACTAATTGCACTGTGGATAGTTTAAAACACAAAGCTATGCAGAAATCTGCTGAAGCAGAATTTGTAACTGAGGTTTTTGCTGCTACAGCAGCAGTTAGCAGGAGTTGAGTGAGCTTAACCCAGTCTGGCAGTGTTTCTGTGAACAGTGACTGCAATGCAGACAAACTCAGAGCAGCAAAAGAGGAGTGGCTGTAAACGGTGAAGGAGTTAGAGCCTATCCCACATGCCAGAGATTTACTATGATGCTAGGCAATTAATTGCTTAAAAATCAGTATTTTCGGAGGTGTTTTCCCAACATGTTCCTCATTTTTACACACTGAAGACAGCTAGCTTTTTTGTCCCTTTCTGAGCTAGACAGCAGCGGAGGGGCTCTGGCAGGGTGCAGTGTGTCCCTGCTGGGTGCATCTAATCCAGCCTGGAGAGGGGCCAAGCAGAAGTGATAGTTGAGGGCTCAGGGAGCTTGCGTGGAAAGCAGGTTTCTGTGTCTGGCTGAGTCTCTGCAGGCTCCACTGCTGTTTTATTAATTGGCTGTGTAAAGGGGTGTCCTCTCTGGAAAGGGTTGAAGGAGATCTAGAGTAATCTTGGTCTGCCTTGAGAAGAAGCTCAGCTACTTTAAAGTGCTGGTTATCCTGGTTTAGGCTGGGATAGAGTTAACTTTCTTTTTAGCAGCTGATAGAGTGCTGTGGTTTGGATTTCGGGTGAGAATAATGTTGATAACACACTGATGTTTTGGTTGTTGCTGAGCAGTGCTTACACTAAGTCAAGGACTTTTTAGCTTCTCATTCTGCCCTGCCAGCGAGGAGACTGGGGGGCACAAGAAGCTGGGACACATGACCCCGACTGATCAGAAGGACATTCCATACCATATGGCAGCATGCTGAGTGATAAAACTTGGAGGGAGCTGGCTGGAGGTGGCCCCCTGCTTGGGGACTGGCTGGGCATTGTTTCAGTGGGTGGTGAGCAATTGCATTATGCATAAGTTTTTTTGTATATTCTTTTATAATTATTACTATTTTCGCTGTTTATCTCAACTCACAAGTTTTACCTTTATTTCCTTTTCTCTCCCGCCATCTCACTGGTGGGGAGTGAGCAAGCAGCTGGGAGGTGTTTGGCTGCCTGCTGGGTTAAACCAATAAAACACCATAAATAAGCAAAACAGAATAGGGAAGCAAAGCCCTTCCTCCCCATCCCTGCTGATGAGGCCACTGAGGTCAGAAACTAACTGCCTGTAAGAGAATTACCAGACAGAGAAGTCTGAGGGGTTTTATATGTGTGGAAAAAAACCCTCAAACACTGATTTATATTGTCAAAATTCTAATGTGCACAAATAAGAGATCAGGATGCTCTCTGGTTGTAAAGGTTTTTTGTGTCTTTTAGGGATGAAAACCCAGACCTTTGTTTAAAATAATATAACAGAAAAGCAAAGAAGATCCAGGAATTAATTATTTCTTTATGACGACTTGTTAATTAATTCTTAATTAAGATGCGGTGTAAAAAGAGTTTGCTCTGTACCCACATCATTTATTTACTGGAGGCTGCTTCCCTAGTTGAAAATGACAGGGCAAAGCCATTTATATAGTCACAGTCTTACAACTCCTTATGTGTAACTTGTCTTGACTGACAGGATCGCTGTACCTTATCCAAACAATATGAAATCAGTTGTTCATCATCTCTTGGAAGACAGAGCTTCCTTTTCTTTAAAGAGAACCATTCTGAGTAGAAAAAGAAACATTCATCGCAATTTATAAATAAAAGATAGATATTTCCTGCATGGATCTTTGTGTTTAGATGCAAATGTAGCCCTTGGATCAAGCTCCATTAAATGTACAGGGTAGTGTTTCTGAAAGGATATTTCTGATTTCTGCAATATTTGATTTATATATTATGAATTAAAAAGACAACTCCACAACACAGCCAATATTTTGGTGTTAAGGGCATTTAAATTCACTGCTAGATATCTTCTTGTGAATTCAGTTTATATACTCCACTGGGCCCATAGAATGAAGAGATCTAAAGCATACGTGTACAGTAGAGGCGAACTGTTCACTTTGTGTAGATGTCTTTGATTCACAGCAAAAATTATTTTCTGACTTACTTGCAATTGTAAAGCTCAGTCTCTTTGCCAGCTAATTGCTACACTAGCTTATGCTTCACACCATACGGAAACACCCTTTTAAATATGCAAAGAAAAAAAGCTAAAAATAAATCACAGCTGCTGTTAGATGGGGGTTGAAAAATACAGCCAAGGCAGAAAAAAAAAAAAAACCACGGGTGCTGTGTGGTGGGGGGTGAAAAAAACAGCCAAGGAAAAAAAAAAAAAAAAAAAAAAAAAGAAAGAAGAACTGTCTCAGTTTAAATACAGCTAAACCATTTTTAATATTGAGAAGTTCTTTTTCTGTTCTCCAAATCAATATTCATTAATAGTATTCAGAACAGAGAACTTTGAATATAAAACACTGAGATAACACCAGTAATTACAACATGCGGTTTCATAGCTGTAATATTTTTGTACTCTGGGTTGCTTTAATGATTGCTGTTATAATTTGTATTTGGCATATGAGGACTGATTTATATTAACACATTTCTTACTGGTATGTTCAATTTAAGTTCAAACCTTGATCTTAACTTAAAACAACACAGAGCTCTATAGGTGGAAATGAGTTTTCTCTTTGCAGCAGTAATTGCTCCTGACCAGCAATGGTAGCTTGGCCTCACCCACACAAGATCGAGTGAATATATTGAGCCCTGATAAATTATCTCTGATTTCCTACAATCAGCAAAGTAAAAATCTGAGAAACATTTCACTGTGCTGTGCACATTATCCAGATCTATGATAGAAATCTGTAATTTATTGCACAGTCACAGATATTCTGCATAATTCCTGCTTCATCCAAATAGCCTTTTTTTTCCATGTCAGATCTGTGGGTACTCCCAGCACAGGAGTATCAGTGAACAAGGGGAAAGTAAAACCTTTTCCCTCCCACCTTTCACCTTAAATTGCCATAAAACTGGAGTGTTTGTCTCAGTTGAGGGGTCTAAACCAAACATCAGCATAACCTTCATTTAACTCACAGTCTTTGCAGGACTTCCCATCCCTCTGTGTAAAAATGGAAAGTAGGGAGTGGACCTTCCCTGCTCCTTCCCATCGGTGGCAGCAGGGCTGGCTCAGCCCAGAGGCCACTGTGGCTCTGAGTGGCCACCTGCTGCCAGAGAAGGGAGGGAAGATGGGCTGGGCCAAGAGGAGGATGGCACAGCCGGGGGGAACGGCAGGGCAGGCACCTAAAGGCAGCCTTGGTCATGCTATCAGGTAGGACACTGTGGTGGGGCAGAAATGGTCCCACTAGGAAAAGGTTATATTTTAATGCGGATCATTTCCCTGGTCCATCTGTCCATCTGGTCCACTGGGACCTGTGCTGACACCCCTGAGGGGATGGTGGGGCTAAGATTGAGAGGGAGAAGAGGGAACTACTTACCATAGCCCCACCACAGAGAAATTAGTCTGGGAGCCAGTATCCTCAGTAATTCTGCTCATCCCCATTCTGTTTTTTCAGGCCTAGATGATATTGCTGGGAAACAGAAAGCTATCCCTCACAGGCAGTGAAAGAGAGACCTGTTCTGGAAATGATCTTAGCAGTTAAGGAGGGGCAGAATCATGTTCCAGATTAATGACAAATGTGTGCAAGTTCATCATGGGGACAACCTGGTGATAACAGATCAGACTCTCATGCAAATACCCGCCTTAATCAGCAACAAAACTTACATTACTATCTGCCTCCCTCCAGTGTACCACCAACAGAAATTTTAAAACTTCCACTTTTACGCTAGTTCAACAGTTTTTGTGTGTTTGGAGCAGTCTTCAAAGTCAAATTGCCTGCTTCCTGCAGAAAGCAGTGATGGACTAGAGCCACCACCTAGAGACAAGCTTCACCCCTCAGATAAAGTGAAGCAGCTGAGTTACAGACCTGAAAGATTCACATGCAAAATATGTCAGGTGTATTACTGAAATGATAAAAGATTACTGCTTTGTAGAGTCCTCCAGGATGCACGTCTGATTGTCAGACCTGGAAGTTGAAGCAGGAGTGCATGAAAAAACTTTGCTGTCTTCAGTATCGGACTTTCCTCTTGGAATGAAGCTCAGGATTAATTAGGTGCTTCAGCAGAATTTTGTCCCTTGTGAAACAGACACCTATGACTAAGGCTGGCTGCCTGCTCAATTCACAACTTAAGAACCTTCATGATTTCAGCTGGATTGTAATGAATGATTTTCCAAAGTAGTCTCTATCCATTACTTCTCCTTACTTAGTAAGTACTTGCTAGTCTCACTCCTGAGCTGAGGTGTGTCTGTGCTCAGCCCCCCACCTGGTGTGAGTTCCTTCCTTGGCCCAGCCATCTCAATACAGACCTATCTGGTGGTCCATGGGCTGCACCTGAGCCTGTCACGATCACTGGCCATGCCCCAGTGTCCTCACTGGGCACAAGGGAACAGAACCCCAACAGTGCAACACTCCCTGGCCAGCTGGGATATCTCTGCTCCAGGCAGTGCCATTCCCTCTCTTTCTCTGCAGGACCACTGTGGATGCTGTCCTCTGGAAAGGTCTGTGTTGCTGTCAGTGTCAGCAAAGAGGGTTTCAATCAATGCACCCCTGATTCTGTTAGAGCTCTGCGCTTCCCTCCCTGCCAGAACTGGCATGAGTTACCAACTGTGGTGGTTGCTCACTTCAGATCCGTTCTAGTACCAGAAAAGAAATAATAAAAGCCTTGCTCTGGCAGGCATCAACCAGAGCTAGAAAGCATATGTGCAGCTTGTTCCAGAGACTGCTCCACAACTACAGCAAATGGTTTTATTCTGTCTTTAAGGATTTTCTTCATCCGAGGCATTGTGCAAGCCATGACAAATGAGTCACTCCCTAACAAACAATTTGTATCAATTAATGATACTTTACTTCATACGGACAAGCCACAGAGCTTTGCTGGTTATTTGATCGTTTTTAATTATGCCTTCAGACACACTTGGTCTTTTCTGATGGGGAGAGATGACCACTGGAGCCGGCATTTTTCCCACTTGCTTTTCTTGTAGTGATTCCACACAATGCTGGCGTGAGCCTGACTGCCAGCAGAGTCTCCTTCCAGCTATCATGTAGTATCTTCCCTGGGCCCTGCAACCAAGTTAGCCAAGCAGCCTGCAGGAGTCCCTATTCCCAACTATAACCAGCCTTCAGGTCCAAACCGCTGCTACTGTAATGCAGGGCAGGCATTTCAGATTTTGGGGATCATAATCTGGTGTCCCTACTCCCACAATGCAGTTTGTCTGTTACTTCTCAGCCTTCTGACATGGCAAACTAATGCACTCCAGCTGTGAGCTCTCCTCATTTTCCATCAATGAATTTAATCATTTAGAGCAGTAAACTGAAAAACTTCTCAATTATGCAAATAGGGATGCAAATGAAGGATATGAAACTTGGCAAACATCCTTAGAGGACAGCAGAAGGTGGGGCATGCCATAACACAGAGGCCATTCAGGAGAATGCATGGAGACTGCTGACGCAGGCTGCAGCCTCTCTGGGTGCTCTCTGCATTCCCCAGGTCACAGGGAGAAGGACACGCTAAAGCACAGACGGCTGCTTCTCTGTTGTAGGACAAAACTATTGCAGTGGGAATGTGGATTTCCAGGCCCTGCTCTCTGCCCTCACAAGTGAGTATGTCGTGCTGTTCTTTTGGACTCAAGAAACACTGCGTAAAAATCCCTTCCTTTATATCATCCTTGCTTTACTTGGATTGCTACTCCAGAGAAGACTGGTTTAGAGAAGAGGAACATCTTTTACTTCCCAGCCTACCTGTATTTATGTCTAGCATGCAAACATTGGCTTGTACTGACTGTCCCTTTTCCAAAGTGTTCCTGCTTCACCTCCATTGTACAACTACTGAAAACAGGTCTGCTACACTTTCTACTCTTCCTCATTTTTAGGATGGCCAAGAGTCACCAACCTTCTCTCACAGGAGAGACTGCCCCTTCCCCTGCCCCTCCTGCCACTACAACATGCTCTCCTGACCAGTGACCAGCCCAGTAGGCAGGACTCTTCAGAACATCCTGTTGCTGCCGACATGTCCTACAACCACATTTGCTTTTCACATGATTGCCTCTCATGGTGGTTCATTGTCCAGTCTGTAATCACATGCCTTCCTCTCTGGATGGCAACAGTAAGGGCCTTGCTGTCACATGGGCTACGGTATTCTCAAATATAGAATCTTTCATTTTATTGACATTCATCCTGTCTCCACTACTGTAGTACTGAGGTTATCTACTAATTCCAGTAGGATATCCAAGCCTCCTCTCTTTTCATGTTACCACACAGGTTCAGGACTTTAACAATTCTCACCAACACTGCTCTTATTTATTGTATTGAAATCACTAATGGAAATATTAAAGAAGATGGGTCTTAAGACTGAGGAATTTCTCACTACTAACCTCTCCTTGATTTAATGTTTTGCAGTGCCTCCTGCTCCGTTTACTCCACAGACCTGGAGTAAGAATGGCAAGAACTGACAGAAGAGCTTGTGCACAGAGAGCACTATCTCATGGAGCTGTGCAAAAAGGCAGCTCCAGCTTAGGCAGATTGCTGTTGGGGTCTGCAGGCAATGACTTTATTACAAGCCAGCATCAAGTCACTCTGATGGCAGCAAGTGAACAATTGATTAGTGAGAGTAGAGGTGGGAGTTTGTGAGGTGATTACTAAAGTGCTGAGGCTGCAGAATGTTTGGTTTTCCTATCACCCCTGCAGTGAGAGCCAGCTTGAGGAGAGGACAGTCCCCAGGTGCTGGTGATGGCATTTACAAATGTTCCTTTCCTGTATGGACAGTGGCTGTGCTACAGAGACTCTGTGGACAAATCAGTGTGAAAGAGTAACACCACTGACAATGGCTTATTTGATCCAGTGGGCAGAACCAGCCGCTCCCACGTGAGCAGTTTCAAGCATGTCCAGCGTGCCCAGCACAGCTCCCAGTATCTCTCCTGATAAACCATTAGACCCATGCCTGGCCAGTGCCTGGCCCGTGGCAGCAAGCACACTTCTGAGTAATGCCTGAGCACGGTCAGAGCGGTGTGGGTGGTTTGCTTGCAACAACCCTGCTTGGGAGGATGAGGCAATTTGTTAGCATAGATGTAAGCCACTCAATGCCAGTTGGCCCCGGCACCTGGGAGCATTCCTAGGCACATCTAATTTATTGTTATAGGCACAGACTTTGTGAATACCACTGTGGGATACCTTGGCATCATGCACAGTACTATGTGGCCCAGATCTATTTGAATATGAAAGCATCTTTTTGCCTTTGAAAATATGAGTACCTGCTGTTATATGNCAGTGTACCCTCTACTAGTCTGGCTGATGAGGCCATTCCCCGCTATGAGAGCACCTGGCAGGAGATGGCTCAGCTGTGCACTGATCTGCTGCTTAGTGGATGCAGAACCAGTTTTAGCAAACTGAAAGCAAAATGGACACTACCTGTAACCCAGCTGAGGTGCCAGGAAGCCTGGTGCTCTTCAAAGTGTTGGGGTGGGAGCTAAATGGCACAATATTTACAAGGATAGTGCAAAGAGCTTTCATTGGCATGGGCTTAGAGCACCATCAGTTTGCAGGCCTGGCACAGGCAACTAAACAGCTCATCTGTCATCACTGGGAGTAGTCCAGAAGAGGTAGGCATTGCAAGGGCTTTGTGTGCCTGGAGCTTTGTGTGGCAAGTGGCAGTGCACAGTGAAACAGGGTAGGGAAATGTGATGCTGCATTACTTTGTCACATCCCTGCCAACTGGCAACTGCTTTATGCAATTTTGAAATCTATCAAAAGTTTGGATGAGCCTGCCTGTTTCTTGTGTTTCCTTAAGTACTTATCTGCCAGCAGAGTGTGGAACTATGGTCTTTATTAAAGCAAGTAAAGGATGTTTAAAAAGAATGAAATAACTTTGTTAAGAACTAAGCGGACAGCAAGCAAAGTTTGCAAATGTCAGCAAAGTGCCTGTGATGTTGTCTGTGGAGAGGATCCCAGCCCCATGCATCACTCTCCAGTGATGGGCTTACGTGTTACCAGCATTTCTGCCCTTCCCCTCACTGTTGCAGTGGGCAGAATAGGAAGAGGCCCAAGCCCCAGCCAGTGTCAGTGTCCTGATGGAACCCTGCCCACCACAGCATTTTCCAGGGAGTTTCTCAGGTTGGAGTGCAGTAGTAAAGAAATGATGGTGGAGCTGGAGATCTGCTGTATAGTCCCCTCTGCTCGTGCTTCCTCTCCTTTCAGCCACATGTGGTGATATGATGCCACCTTACCCTCTCAGGCCATCAGGAATCTGTCTGTCCCTGTCTCCTCTAGCTCCTTGTTCACAGAGGCCGCCGAGCTCAGACTCAAGCTCTGTGTTCTTGTTGTTTCTTTGTTTTCCTCCTCTCCCCTGGTGGTTGAGGTCCTCTTCCCCAAGGTCCTCACTGGCTGTTGTAGCCTAGGAAAAGTGCAAGTGCTGGTTTACAACAAAGGAATCACAGTATTTTCTTTGTCCTGGAAAAGTAAAAAAAGAAAATACCTTTTCATAATATTTCCTACAGCAAGATCACAGCTAGATACGTGTGACAGTTCGCTATGCTCTTTTTTCTTCTTTCAATGTATGTTTATCAGAAGTGTTTGCCACCTAAGTTATTTGATAGCAAAAACAATAGCAATGGTTTAAGATTTCAGTTATATTTATAAAAATTTAGAAAATAATTTTTATCTTGGCAGAAGGCCAGGGCAAAATTCAAACATCACCTCTTCTACCAGTTATGATCATCATGTCATCGTGCATCCAGGTTTTAATTTGTTGCAGATGCTAAGTGTGAAAAGACAGTATTTTTTGAGCTCTCACATAAAAGTGTTTCTGTTCTAAAAAGCCTTTTGTCATTTGGTAGTGGAACAGCAAATCAGTGGATGAAGTTACAAGAGGAAGTAAAAATTGCAGTGACATCGGGCTTCATCAGCCAAGAACAAAAAAAATAAGCAAATATAAACAGGATGCTGAACAGTGGTGCAGAAGCCTGTTCACAAGAGTTCTGTCTTCTGTTTCAACCCCCATGCTCAGGGTGCACAGGGAGGGACCTGCTATTCCTCCAGTGACTTTTCCAGTCAGTACAGTCAACAGAGTTCATAACAGAGACCACCCAGGACCCCATCTGAATGCTGGTAATAGCGTCCTAAAGTCAGTGAATGTTGTGCATAGACGGAATATGGATATACAGTCGCTTCTGCTGTCTGCCATTTTAAATACTGGAAAGGCAGTATTTCATTAAAGATCAGTAAAAAAAAATCCCTAGCTGCAGGCTTGGGTAATAGCTCTCCATCTGGGATTGCTCTTGCTAGTGATGGCAGAGGAAGACATTACTTCTTCCCTTGACTGAGACAAAAGCCATCCCACAGCAAACAGAAGCTACCAAAATAATTTCAATCACTGGTTATGGGACTACATGGAATATTTCTCCAGGCAACATTGACTTGGCATCAGTTGTGACTCCAGTGCTGATGACGTTCCTGCCTTCTCTGGTTTGTTCTTAAATTTTACCCAAATGGCCCAGAAGACTGGGATCCAATCCTTCTTTCTCTGCTGTCTGAGCTTTAAGATTGCTACTAGTCTCATCCTCAGTTAAAACTGCAGGTAGGCTACAACAGCCATCAAACATGGCTGTGGGGCCCATGATGGATGAAGTCTTTGGCAACCTTTACTAGGGAAATTATCCCTGATGTCTTAGCTTGCAGGCAGAGTCTGAAATAGCAGCCTGGAACAAAGTCTATGTTTACAGACAGATGGTATAGTGCAGTGTGGGTAAAAGCCAAACAAAAGCCCGTGGTAATACAACAAATAACCCAATGTGGACAGGGAAGCTTCAGTCACAATGCTTTCACAAGATTTTAGGTCTATTTTCCCACACAGCATCCCTCTGCTTTGCCACCCTTCTAGGCCTACCACACCTGTGCAGTGAGGTGCAAGGGCTCTGAGGAAAGCTTGTGTTGTGGGGAGTGAAAGACACCTGCAGAGTTCTTTACATCGTGTGTGCACAAATGCCTCCTGTCCAACAGGCTGTTTCTACCACAGGGAGAGGGGAACAAGGTGCCTACTTAGTCACACATAAATATAATTAGATCACTGACCGTGGGAAAAAACACCTCTTCCCCAATGGGACCTGGGGAGCACTGACAGTTTTAAGGAACTTGAACTGGTAGGAACTCATTGTAGGATACAGAAACATCAATCTGATCACAGCCCATGTGGAATGCTTTGTCCTAGGACACCAAGGGTAGCCTTGTAATGCCATGGTAACAGCACTTGGGTTTATGAGTTTTCATCAAAGCAGAGGGGGAGCATAACTGCTCTTATGGATGAGATTAGTCTGATTCTCTTCTCCCTACCTAAACGTAGGTAAGAAGCTGTTCTTTGGGAGGAAAAACAGGATTGCATTAGTACTTGGTGCGAGAACTTAAGAATCAGACTTGCCAATCAGGGCCTTCACTCCATGGGTAGTGCAGTGGTACAGTCAGTAATGGATGTAAGCTGGCATATGACCAGGATTTCTCAGTTTGTCTAGGAGAGCTTCTTCATTGCCATTTTGACCAGACTGTATCACTGCAATGCTGTTAAGTGTGCCTGCATAGCTCTGTGCATGGCTTAGCATTCCTGAGTAAAACTGGCTCTGCTTCTGTGCAATATTTCCCTGATCAATTTAAACTTAAACATGGAAAATCAAGAAAAGTGATAATAGTAGTATTTTTCTGGCTAGCTGTAGCTAATGCTTTCTCTGCTTTTCACTTATGGCCTGGGAAGAATGGTTTCACTGCCATTGAACCATGAGGGGAAGAGAGGAAAGGTACAGAACAGCTGGGTTTAATGAGCTGGAACAGATGTAGGTATTAAAGCAGTGTGTACACTTGTCATGCAAAGAGGAGTTACATGTATCTAAATGACAAGCAATTTAAATCAAGACTTCAGTTAGAGAGTTTACAACTTACATTATACCCTAAAAAAGACTCAAAACTTGGTGTCTTAAATTCTGTCCTTTAAAGCAAACAAATCCAAAGCAACTTAAGTTATGGGGGCATAAACTATTAATCTATATTTTATTATAGTAGTGACCTTTTCATTTTGGACTATGTCATGGTTTACTTTTACAGGTATCTGTTCTTCTTCTCTTGAATTTTACATTAGTCTATATGGGTGTTTCCAAGGCAAATTCCTAGAGTGCCAGTTGAGTAATCATTTATTCTTTTGAAGACTACTGCAGAGGTGATACATCAACATTTTTGAGTCTTTGTGTAGCATTTATGTGCAGCTGGAAAGGAAAAAAAAATCTTAAATCCATTGAAGACAAATGTTATTATTTTATCATTTCAGTGAAAGCTTTAAAAATAAATCATATGTTAAGAGGATCTCCATACTTCAACACTAATGCAATCTTAAATGACAGGATCTGGTATTTGGAATACGGACTTTTCTCTGTGGGATTAAAAGTGTTGATTTATATTTATGCAAATAAATTAAACTGCTTAATTTTAGACTGAGATTAACTATTTTGCATGCTGGTAGCTTGACAGGGTTCAGTATTTAAATGAGACTGGGATGAAATCATGATGGAAAAAAATTCAATCTGTAACTTATTCTTTAAATCAATGCAAACAGTTAGTACTAGGGCTAGAAATTTAATGAAACATAATGATTATTAAAGTGGCTTAGAGGAAATTAAGTGTCCCAAAAAGGTGTTGCTTCTGCATGGAAGACAATATCTGTGTTTAAAATTTGAAAGAGCTTTTCCTAATTACCCATGAAAAATTACTATCTCACTTTTATGGATTCAGTCCATAAAAGTCTCCCCCTACCATCAGCCAGCCACCTGGAGACAGGTTGGGCAGCAAGCCTCACTAGCAACTGTCCCCAGGTCGGTGAAATCACATCTCTCCAGAGAGGATTCAGCCTCAGAGAACCAGGCTGGTCTGTTTTGTCAAGTGGCTGGTGCTTGACTGGTGTTTGTAAGGTGTCTCCTGCCAAAAACTCCTCCCAGCAGATGATAACAGCTGGGTTATGCCTGACTTCGGAAAACTACAGAAGGAACCCTTGTGAAGGGCCTATTGTGTGATCCCAATGGCTTTTCCTTGTGAGAGGGCTTTTGTTGTACAAGGCATAATTTACTCAGGGTGTTCGGGAGGACACAGGTTGAGGCACCTGCCTTGGTGCAGCAGAGTATTGGTCTGGATCCTATGATATGGGATACGCCCCGGTGATTCAAATGGAATCTGACCTTTGTGAATGTGAAATACATTCCTTCAAATAAATAAAGTCTCTTCTTACTGCTGATGTTGAAAATATTTGTGACACTGGATATTTTTAATTGCTGTAAGAGAGGCCATTCAGACCCTGTAAGGCTACATAAGGAAAAGCAGGGGAGTGCCTGGATTCTCTGTGGTAGTCTTTTCCTTAATGGGTGGACGTATGCCACACAATGCTCCATACAACAGATGACTATGTAAATTACTTATCTCACTCCATATGTGCATTGCAAATGATCAGTTTAAGCTAAAATAGTACAAAAATATGTTTTGATTAGGTGTATAAATAAATTACATTTCTTTTTTTTTTTTTCCTAGCAATAGTCTTATTTTACTCATATTATGCTGTCAATTAATTTTTGAGGGTTCTCTGGAGTAACCAGGAGCCTAATTAGCAGGTCTGTAATGGCTCATCAAGCTGTATTTTCAAGACCTGGTTGACATCCAATACTTAAGAATCCAAATTTCATTCAAAGAGTTTTTTCCCGATTGCACCTTGAGCACAAATCAGAGCTGTAACACGTGCCAGTTTCTCCACACTTTAAAAAATTCTAGCTAAAAAGAGTTGACCACAACTTTTCATCTTTATTCAAAGATAAATTACTGCACACTAAATCACAGTTGTTTAAAGCAGATAAGGAAGGAGAAGGTTCTGCAAGCACAGAGATTTGTGTTATCTCATGTTAGCATCAAAATAGGGAGCGTCTGGCCTGAGGTCAGATCCTGAATTTTTAAGGCAGTTCTGATGCTTACATACAACAGTCAAAATTCAGTTCTTACGTGACATTTTAACTCACTTTTATTTAGAAATGAGGTTCTGGTGTTCCTGTTGTCTTCATGTGGGGCCTGTCTGCCTGTAATCCCCCATCTTTTTATACAGAATGCAGTGCCCAGTTGGAAGCACACAGGACAGATAATTATTTAAATCCATATGAGTTTAATGGAGATAAGCAGCAGGATGAGGGGGTACAAGCTGCTCTTAGCCTTACTACAGGAAAGACTTGACCATGAAGAGTGTAACTGTACTGCTAATTTAGAAAGTCCACACAAAGAAATGTTACATCTGCCTCAAGTGCAGAAAATACTTGGATAGATATTTCTATATCTTCTTAAACATGAGGAAATTAATACCATTAGCTCTGCTGATCAAAGAACTATTTGCTTGGTTGTGTTTAATACCGAAGACTCACCAGTCCCACCTAGCAGTGGCTAAGACAGATGGATGTAAAACACCAGGCAAAGATCTATCTCTAAACCCAGGGCCTTCGAGTGTCAATGTGAGACGTGATTTTCACAGTTAGGCTGAGAACAATATTGTCACACCTCGGAGAAGGACACAGCTTTTCTCCAGCAGTAAGCCTCTTGCTGAAAATCTCATATCAAAATGCATATAGGTAACTAGAGGGAAAAAACAGATGCAGATTTTACTATAGCCTATATGACTGTAAATCAGGAGGAAATTATTTTGTACGCAGTGGGATTCAACTAGATTTACAGAATTGCTACTAGAAGGATACAGGCTTGGCATCTTGAGGTGCCCTGACACAGTGATTTATTTATTTATTTGCGTGCATTTTCTTCAGATAATTGCACAACAGACTGGTGGTGGCTGCACAGAGTAACACAAGCATCTTGACTTTATTGCTGCTTCACTCATATTAACATCTACCAATTAATGCCTTCTTACTCTCCAGATCCCAAGTGAATTCTGCCCAGTGCATCCCTGCTGGGATTCCAGCAAGTCCCAAATTCGGCTGTGGCCAGGCAGCCACACCAGGCAAAGGACTGGGAAGACTGCCATATGAGAAAAAGCAGAACTGGGTTTGTTCAGCCTTGAGAACAGATGATACAGGGGACACCTTACCACTATCATGCAGAATTTAAAAGGTGGCTCCAAAAAAGAGAGAGACTCCATTCTTTTACAATGAGTCACATGCAAAAGATGAAGGGTGATGGTACGAGTTACTACTAGAGTGCTTTTGACTGGAAATAAAATTTTTCACAGTGAGAACAATCAGCCATTGGCATAATCTCCATGGGGAAGTGGTGGATTCCCCAAAACTGGACACTTTAAGACCCAGCTGGACACGGTGCTGGGCCATCTTGTCTCAACCATGATTTTGCCAAGAAAGGTGGGATAAGATGATCCTTGAGGTCCTTTCCAACACGGTATTCTATGAGTTTATGAAATATAAGGAAGCCACAAATATTGAGGGATCCCTCTTGTGCACTTGTTCATTCCAGGAGTCAAGGGTTAAGGGACCAGAGCTGAAGTAAAGCTGCTGTACTTAACAGCACTTGATAAACCTATTATTCATATTTTTTCCTAATCCTGTTTTTAAGTAGTTTATAATTTTAAGCTCACTTTTATGGCTCCTTCCTGTGAAATTTGCAAAAAGCCCCACACATTTCTACCTGCCTGCAGAGAGGTCTGAAGAGTGCATTTCAGAGCTGTTGTTTACAAGCATCTATGTAATTGAAATACTGCATTTATACCTAAGTTACCCAGCTGGAGAATACCTTGGGACAAAGCTGATCAATTATAATAAAATCTTACTCAAATTTCAACAGTCCATCACTAAAGAACTTGTCACATAAATTTAAGGAAATGTAAACACTCCAAGAATAGAAAATAGCCAATTACATTCAGCTAAAGTTACATGAGTTTCTTTAGTTGTGGTCCATCCAAATATGGATCAGTCTGTTGAGGTTTTTCTTGCAGGAGCTGGAAAGATTCAAACCATGTATTTTTACCTTTGTCTACAGAAACTTCCCCCTCCAGACAGTACCAGTACACTGCCACTATCATTCTGGTTTTAAATACTGACATGGAATGAATAAACACTACTCCTGTTCTGTGTGTCCCTTGCAGCACAAATTTATATTTGGTATCATCTAAGGTCTTCCAGATCTGTTTCACTGTCCCACCTTTACCTTTTTGTTGAACCTAGCAGTCTTGTAGTGTGCAGGAAATGATAAATTACTCTAGTTTCAAGTGGAGAACATCTGTGTTTGTTTCCTGGGGGATAGCAAAGCTGATATTATTTTCCTCTCTGTGTGAAGCTGCTGTGTGCTTCTTCCGAATGGCTGAAGTAGCCACTGGAGTGATCCACATTTAAGTAGCCTGGGAGTCTAATTATCTAAGGAACATTAATTTGATCAAATTAAAGGAAGAAAGAAAATTTTTCAGACACATTATTAATAATTATAGTTTTCGTTATTATTATTACTATTATTATCATTATTAAGCACTGTGCGGTGGGGAAAAAAAACCCGTACTGTTTCCACCTACACTGCTTCATCAAATTATCTGATTGCTTAGCTAAATCCAAAGAGTAGAAAAGCCCATTGTTACAACAACAACAAAAACCTGCTGGATAGAGCTGAATGAAGAAGGCTGTGAACTGTGAAGCTGTAAATGGGGACACATTTCAGGACAGAAGCTGCTCCACTCTGGTTGAGGACTGCTATCCCAGGACAGGGCAACACTTCCCAGGCACATCAGGACATTTCTGCACCTTTGCCCCGAGATAACTTCTCATGGTGGCAGCCAACAACACTGAGATGTTTTGGGGAGTAGTCCAATAGGGAAAGATGTGTTTCTTCTCTCTGTGCCCTTCAAGCCTGTTCACTACTACCACTGCATTGAATCTGTTTTGTTGCTAGACCTGAAAAGGCCAAAAGAGTCTGAAGTGTGTTTCTTATGATGGGGGAGTTAAACTCTGTTATTTTTCTGTTGAATCGCTATCATGATTTCTTCTTTCCTAACACCCATATTATTGTTTCATATCTCCCAGTTATGTTTTTTGATGACGCATTATAATGAAACATCATGCAGTTGAAGTTCTCCTCTGAAAATTTTTTAAACTGGATTGAATAGAAATATTCATAGCTTTTATTCAGCAGAGCAAAACCATACCTGGCACAGTACAGCCTGGTAGTAACTCCCTGGGCATGTCACAAGAGAGCCTCTGGCTAGGAGTTGTCTGGCAGGTGAAGCCCACACTGCTCCAGAGCTTCATACAGCTCTTACCTTAGTGAGTTATTTGTGCATAGCAGTGACCACAATGGCCAACTGGGCCAGCTCATGGAGAAAAAACCCTGAACAGGTTAAAGATGGGCTCCTGTTGGAGCTGGAGAGATCTTACTTTTTCATAACAGAGTATGAAATTCACCCAGGCAGGCAAGAAGGAATTAATATAGATTTTATATCTAACTGGGGAGGCATGGCAGGCGAGTGGTAAACTGAGGTAATTTGACAGCAAGTTCAGCCATTCTGACTAAAATTCCAACAACACTGCTAGGATGACTTGTCAACAACTGACTTCACAGCAATCTGACTCATGGACTGATGCCATTTGTTTACTTTCATTCTGGTCCTTAGGTTGGAGCAGGAGAAAGTAAATCATATTCCCAGAAAATCCTCCAAATCTAGTTGCATTCCTCACTTAAAATTATTTATTGCTGATCTTTCTTTCTCCCATATAAAAGATTTTACAAGCAAACTGTCAATTATTTTCTGACTTTTCACAACAATAATGACATTAAAATATATCTATCTCCCTTTATTATTGAGTATGCTAATCTCTACTCACAAAAAAAGCCACACAGTCTACAGAAAAATTGAAAAATACACAAAAAAAGGTAAAATATTCTTTCATTTCTTCTTTTGCAGATCTTGGCAGATAGATGTTTAATGATACTGAATTCTGTTTGGTTTCCTAACACCAGAATCTTGAAAACCTTACTGAAAAGAGCCATGATTTTTGTGATATCAGTCCAAACTTATTCCCACATCCAATCAATTAAATTAAAATATTTGCTATGCTTACAGAATCCAGGAATGTAAGTACACTTCTTAAGACATCCTTTGGAGGCACTTTGAGATATCCAAGTTATTTGCATGGGCTGGCAGATATGACACTGGGCTTAGGAGAAAAGCTGGACCCGCCCATAAGGTGGGCAGCTGGAGAACAGGCAGGATGCACCCACTCTTTTAAACAACAGTAAGCACACATGGAAAGACAGCTGAATCCTGTCCAGGAGTGCAGATCTCTACCAGTTCTCTTTTCACTTGGGTCCTTTTGAATCTCTGGATGAGTTCAGCAGAAAGAGAAATGAACCCATTCATAAATATGAAGGCAGAGAGAGAGATGTTGCTGTGAACAGCGAGTTTTCTCCTGCCATCATTCTTCATCTTCCGCCAAGGAAATCCAAAGGCAGCAGTCTAGTCAAGAATGTTTCCTGGCTGGCATTGTCTGTAAGAAACAGGGAACTTAGGAGGCAGCAGGGGAGTCCTGCATCCTTATAACACACAGCACTGGCTGTAGTTTAAGTCATGGAAGACTTTCTGCAGTTCTGCAGGCCAGTGTTCCCCAAAGCAAAACAGCCAGCACACAGTAGAAGAAACAAGAAATACTGCAAAGAAACAGAATGTAGGGTCCTTTTACCTTACATTTTCTCATTGTTGCCACACATGCTTAGGAGAGTAGGAAAAGAAATCAGGGTAGCACAAGTCTTACAAGCATGATGATAATGTAGAAAAAACCAGAGGCACTTGGATGGACAGGACCAATTAAGCAATCTATACCTGCCAGGAAAAAGATATCCTTACAACCACAATGACTGCAATAAAAACACACAAAAGACAGATTCTTTCTTCTTCAAATGCAAATAAGATTTGGAGCACATTGTGGCATGTGGCACACATGTCTGGGAAATGAAAGGCATCTGATATTTGCTTAGCTTCCAACAAGAGAGTAGCATTTTGACACAGACTAAGTGGCATAGAAAAGCAGGTGTGAGGTATGAATTTCACATTACCTGCTTCTATTGCCAACGTTACTTGCTCTGTTACTTTAGTTGGAGTCTCACATTTCGAAGACCAAAAAATGACATTGTGAAACATCCAAGAGAAGAATTACACAAGTTCTGGTTTTAAGTTGTGAACCAGTTTGAGAAAATGCTGTCTGGGAAAATCCATTAAAGCAAATCTAATATGACTTGCCTAGCTATAACATACAAGTAAGCTCCACATAGTATTGGCACAATTAGACATAGTCACCATTTCTGTGGCACTCAGCTTTTTTAAAGGAATTACTACTAAATTCATATTAGTCAGAAGGCTGTTCTGGCATTAAAGAGAGTTTATTTAGTTGTATTCAGAAATTTCAAGAAGAATTTTCAACCAGTGGATAAATTTAACGGCAACAAACCTTTGATTCTGAGCACAGGTTTTGTAGCCGGTCAGCACCATCCCAGAAACAAGCACAGAGACAGGTTAATATGCCTAAACATTTAATATGCAGGGAATATTTTGGGGAAGGTTTTGGATTTATCTCTTCTCCCTTATTTGCACAGAAAAATTACTCCCTGAGCACTGGAAAGCTGAAGGGGAATGGATCCAAATGCTCTTGCTGAACAAAACGGTGACCCTATGAAGTCAGCTCCCATGGATTCAGAGGCTCATCCAGAGTCACTTCCCCATGGGGCTCCTCAGAAAGGGCTACATTTTGTCACAGAACACCAGTGGTTTCAATGGATACATCCTTGCATAAGCCTGGATCCCTGTTGCCATGAATATTAGCGGTGGAAAGCACCAGATCCTTCTGCACAAGTGCAGGTGCAAAATACAGGTAAGTGTTCATAGCCATCTGATGCCTTTCCAAAGCACCATCAGCCTCATGTATTTCCAATTATGTTGTGGTTACCTATCTTTCCTGATCAAACAGATGGAAATTATACAGCATGATATTGCTTATTGTTTTGGTGGGCTTTTTTTGCTTCCTACTTCATTGTTATTGGTTACGTGACTTCAACAGTTTCTAGATCACAAGTTAAGAATTAGGTTGGCATTTTATCTCTTGCTTCTCTTTTCTGCACCAGTATTAACTTTTACAATTAATCAGCAGTTTTCAAGCAACTTCTTCATTTTGATTCTCTGACTGATATAACACATAAAGGCTTTAAGGTGCACTTATTTAACTGCGACATCTCTTTATTGAATGTCACCTGAGTGAGCTGAATTGAATTGAATGAGCTGAAAAATAATTTTTCAGCTCACTGCATCCATTGTTTCTCTGGAATGGTTACCAAAAACCAAAGCATGAGCCTTTTCAGCCAAGGTTTCAAGCACTGGCTGATCGGTGCTGCTCAGACCACACCAAGCTCCTAGAGGGGCAGAGCAATCCCTTTATGGATTGAAACCAACCAAAGGGTTTGATATCCCTTTTCTATTTCATCTAGATGTTATGTATTTTCATGCATACTCTTGTGCTGTGCACATTCTATGGAAAAGCAGACTAAGACTGCTTCATGTTTAACTATTTTTCCTAATGGAAAAGTTTCATAAATACATATAATGTTGTCTTTCCCATGGCCCTTTGCTTTATGGAGTTTCCTGATTTTTGCTCCAAGAACTTGATCATTCCCAAATCATGTGGAGCCAGTTATGCATAGATTTAAACTGGATGTCAATAGAAAGAGCATTTTTATGGAAGAGTGTGCACTGTCACTCAAAAATTAGTATTTAAGTAAAGCTGTTGGTGGCTTCATCAAATTTCTGGTGAAAATCAGAATCCTAATGAAGACACTTCTCCCTGTAAAATGAAGTTTTAGCAACACAGAGAATGGAGAATAGAGAATGGTTTAGACTTATATTTCTTTGAGTACAGCTTCTTCCTGGCCCCATTTGTCTTTGTGAGGCTCCTTTTAGCATAGTCCCCTCCTCTGACCTGCCCTCCCCACATTTCTAGGATGAGAAGGCAGCAGCCTAATTTCTTTATATGGAGAAAATGATGAATGTTTGTAGTTACTAGCTGCAAGGATTTACAACAACTTTGGAAACTGCTGGCTGCTGTTAGATGGTGGGCGGGAGTTTGGGGACTCTTTAGCCACCTGCAGCTCTCAAGCTGTTCAAGTGTAATTTGTTATGCTGGGGCTGCATTCGTGAGCAGAGGGAGGCTGTGCTACTGTGGGGCCAACTTGAATATTTAGCAGCAGGGGATCCATGGGAGACTTCTGAAGCCAACACTGCTGGCTTGCAAAGGAGCAATGGGATGCCCCGGGAAATGACTGTCATCACATGCCCACAACCCCTGGACATTTTGAACTATGTGGACTCCGTGTAGAGTTAGGAAGCTGAGTAACTATTCCTTCACTTGTACTTTTATTTTGTGACTCACTGTAAGCCTCTTGGAGGTGCTCTAAAAGGGAGAAAGAGTTTGAGTCATAACCCAGTTTCCAGAAACCTTAGCAACATGACACAATCAGAACCTCAGGTATGGTAAGCATAGTGGGAAAAAAACCCTAACACCTATGATATTTCTGAAGATAATTGGTTTTTACTGAGGAATTGTAGCATTAAAGAGTAAAAAATTGCATTATTGACGTAAGTGCAGTGAAAAATCTGGTAGAGAAGCAATATCTGAAAGCAATATAAGTAATTTTCCCAGAACCTGGTCTTCTAGAAGAATGATTTTACCCATTCAGCTATTGCACAATCTATAAACAGATGAGAATACTCTGATAGGGGAGAAGGAAGGAATATAACATAAAGCAAAAATCGTCTAGTAAGTCCTGTGACGTACTTGAGTTCATTCCCTAGGGGCACACAATGTGTAAGTGAGACAACACAGATAGTAAAGGTCAGAAATTGTGGTCACAGATCACAAGAGGGAATAAAGAAATCTCCACTCATGGAACATTTTAATGAGATGAAACCTCCCTTCACATCTCTAGAGTTTATAGGCATTGTGTATGTCCTGAAAGCCCCCAGAGAGGGGGAGACAGGAGCAGCTTATTTAGACAGTGAGAAGCACAGAGGATTTAAAACTTAAATGTGTCACTACCAAATAGAACAAATCAATAACTGAAATAGATTATGTTGTTATTTGTCTAAGACTGGGAGAGGGACTCTGCTTGATTAGAGCCATGTTGGTGGAAGCCCCACAAAAGGCAGAGCAGTGTTGCTGGCTGCCCTGCGTGGGCAGCGCAGGGTGCGGCGGCAGAGACCTTTGGCTCATCGCCACCGTTCCACAGGAGCTGTCTGCTGTCGTAAATGTATTTTGTGAGAAGCCACAGGCAGTTGCCTCTTTGCTGTGTGCTGCTGCCTTTCTCAAATGGTGCGCTCCTTTCTGTGCAGTCACGGCAAAAGCATCACTCTTATTAATTTGGACAACGGAGCGTCTGCAGAGACAAACCTCTTCTGTGCCTGCAGCATGGGAGTGGGCTAAGAATGGTCAGACACCACCTGAATTTTAGCACTGCTAATAAACTCAGCTGCTGCTGTACAAGGGACACATATACAAAGCCTGTGCCCCCCAAACCTCACATTGTTACTGTACCTGGGGTCAACACAGAACTGATGTGTTTTGCCAGAAAAAGCTGCCTTGGAAACTGATGATTTATCCTGTGTTTGATGATATGGATTTGCTGGGAGGGACTACTGTAAATGAATGTACTCTCTCCTTGCAGGCATGATGGAGATGGAATAAAATAGGTAAATTCATAGCTTCTCTACCTTCCTTTTGAAGTGGTTATCCCTTAAATACGTGTTTGTAGCTCTGTAGAGCTCTTAGTATGGTCATACCAGTCACAAATGTTTGATTTCCACAAAGTTTCTCAATGGGACATTGATAAGAAGAGACAAATTTTCTTACTGCTAGAAATGACTTTTTGAAAATAAATTATATTTCATATATTTTTCTATATTTCATACATTAAATATACTTTATATCTTATATATTTTTATATACTATAGTTATTAATATCTTTATACCCTGCTCATTCACAAAGAAAAAGGGAAAATATCATAAAAATAAATGTACTGGAAATATTTCTAGTTTAGCAGTTTTGATTAATCAGGATCATTTTTACCCATCAGTACTACAGAGAGAAATGTGACTGACTTTAGTGAAATTTGATCCAGTCATTTCAATATGTGAAGAAAAGTATTATATGCACAAAAGTAAACACAAGTGTTTGAAATCTCTGTCTTGCACGTTCTCTGTTTAATATGTCACACAAGAAACGGGATAAAGGTAAGAATTGAATTGGTTATCCTAAGGGCCCTGAGATGTTTAAGTTAATTAATGTAGTTCAAGAGGGATGAAATATGGATATACTGTCAGTAATTCAAGACCAGGAGAAAATTGTGATGATTTCTTCTCGTTTGAGTGATACAGAGAAAAATCTTTGATATTTTTAAAACATTAAGAATCTCTGTCTGGAAAATTGGATCATTTGGAACTAGCCTAGTAACCGATACTCTGCTGTCTCATCATCAGGGCTGAACAGTGACCACTTACACTGCGGTGATCAACCTTTACTGATCTGTAAAGATCAGCAACACTGTGGATCCTCACAGTGTTCAAGGGGAGATTGAGACTCCTGGACCCTAACTGAAGGTCTGCCAAGAATAAGAATTATTATTTTTTTAAAATAATCCTTCATGAACCCATTGGCCACAGGAGACTGAGGGTCCATAGGTTGAAAATCACTGTTTTGAGAAATGATACTTCCTTCATTCCTGTATTAAACAGTAATATATGCTTGAATAAAATACATCAGTTTTGCTATTTATATGGCATTTTATATTCCTAATTTCATCTGTGTAACATAAATTTCCTGGGAATATCTATCTAAATTGTAATCTTCTGCCTATTGTTTCTATAATGCAGCTTCTGTATGTAGAACCAACAACTCTGGCATTATCTTACTTGTTCTCCTCTATCTTCTGACATGTTACTTCAATTAGTACACAATAATGTAATTATTGCACTACTATTGAAATTACTTAAGCAGATATCTGACAAAACTTCAAAATGGCTCAGATCCTCATTTTATTAATTGCTGCAGTAAGTCAGTGCATATCACTGACCACATTGTACCTGGAATTCTTGTGTGACATCACCTGAATTGTACTCTTCCTGTGCTTTTAACAAAACTTACCTCTTCTATTCTAGTACAAGGTAAGACCAACAGATTCGTGATCCAGCTGCTACGGTGTTTGGTGTGGGTTTTTTTGTAACTGAGCATAGGACTGCAAATGTAGAACAAGCTTCACATGAAGGATGTTGTGGCATATTTAAATTTACAACTAAGAATATTTTTATCATTGCCTCTCAGTAAGTCGAACTACCTTTATACTGGAATTACAATACTAAATTTAGTAGCATGTCACTGACATTGATACATGTTTGAGTTTAAAGAAATATGGTCTTCTAGTCATATAGGTGGTAAGAATTTTTTATAATGACTCCCTTGAGGAGATACCTTTTACTTATGTTAATAAATATATACAATTATATGAAACTTGTTACAGTAAATGGTTGCATAAAATTCCCCTATTTTGATATCTAGTTCATTTATGTCTAAATGTCTAGACTCTCTATGTTTCAACTTTTATCTGTGTTAAGTAGGTATTCCATGGTGTACATGTAGGCCATGACTAGAAACATTCTTGAAATCTATAAAATAGAAGTTAAAACTGGTGCAAAAATAAATTTGTAGAATATAAAGTGAAAGTTCTTGACATGGAAAAAATAAAAGCGTACAGAGAGACTATCTTGGCTGGTCACCACGTTCAATTGAGCAGTGTTGTCATACTTTGCTGACAATACTAATAACTTAAACCATCAATCTATAGGCACAGCTATTCTTAGCAGAACACGGTGAAAACAAACTGCTTTGCTTACAGTATTCACAGCACTGAAGCATGCCCTTAGCAAAGTGGTACAAATGTCAATATGCTGCTGAGCTCCTCAAAACCTCTAACAAGTTATTTGAAGCACAGACAAACCTTCAGGAAGTCTTTGAAAATACAGATCAAATTCTAATATAACTGCTTTCCCCAAATTCTGCACTTGTGAAAAATCTGTTCCTCCCCAAATTATGATAATGACTCTGTTAGAGTCAGATCTGTCAAATGGGACTGTGCCTGTGAACTGTGAGCCACTGTGTGCAAGGACCTTTAAAGTAAAAACACACACATTAAATCTACCCGGAGCTTTAAGAACAGATGCTGGACCTCAAGGACTCAGGTGCTAACCTTGAGTTCTTACCATTCATTTCAGCCCACCTATGTGCCTTTTACTATTATGATAATGAACTTTCTTTGCTGGAAGCAAGTGCATATTTTAAATCAACATAAAAATCCAAAGGACAACTGCAGAAATTTAATGTAGTATTTATTAGACAGGGAAGAAAATATATGAAATAAAGCTTTTGGTATTATCCTCAAGAAATTAAGTTACAAGTCAGGAATTGGCACAGTATGTTCTCAGCCCGTTAAATGCTGCATATTATTTTAGCAAACATTTCTGCTGGCAGTTGTTAACCTCAGGCAATAGAAATATATGTTTGCAGAGGAGTAAAGAGCAACTAGGGAATCTGTTTATTCGTTCCCATAAGAGCTTTTCTGAACTGATATGCAGAGTTATTATTTCAGAATTAATTATAAAGCAGGCTCATTTTAAGTGGCACCTTTTCTGGTTGATTTTTTTTTTTGTTTTTATTTTTGGAAACCACATTAACAGCATACAACTATTAGTTGATTTATAAATAAAATTCAAAATTGGTAGTACTATTAGTATAAAACTATGCTTGACCTCCACAATTTTTAGAGAATAAAGGACCTTTACCAGCTCTTCTCTTTGGGAAAATATTTTTAAAATTCAGTAACTGACATATGGTGTAAAATATTCAGCTCAAAGAAAGAAACAAAGCCAGACAGAAAACACAGACTGGTTTATATTTTTATGACTATAAGCAGTGTTCCTCCAGTATGGTAGGGAATTCATTCCAACATGTCCTTCAATGTGGCACTAGTATTTTATAACGACTGGCTGCAAGTCTTTTGTGATCTTGACTGTCTCTGTCCATTGCTCTTTCGAAGACATGCTCCATGATACCGCACTTGTCAGAGTGTTTTTCTGTTTCCAGAAATAATTTGCTTCTCCTGTCAGGCCCAGCACACAGTCTTTCTCAAAGAGCCTCTTCTGGGTGGCCATCTGGAAGCATGACCTCCGTGCCGAACAAGCAGGCTGCTGGCTTTGTGTTGGCTCACTTCTCCTCCTCACTGCCTACTGCCCTGAGGCCAGCATTAAATTTTATTCCTGGACTACACAGCATTACAACTAGATGTGCAGACATGACATTTTGATTGCTAAATTCCAGGCCTATTGATGTTTGTGACAAGACTCAGAGAAAGACTCAGCAGAAAAAGGATAAAGATGCAGAGGAGGGAATCAGCTGAGGACAGTCAGAGATAATGATCTCCAGAACAGAATAAACACATGGAGGTGTTACACCACACCTGAAATGCAGCATGGAGAAGCCTCTCTCGTGCAGCATTTGAAGAGCAATCAAAACCCAGAGCCAAGGTGCTAAAAACAGGCATGCCCAAATCATGGAGAAATTAGATTTCAAGAGTTCTGAACTGTGGGCCTTTCTGTAGTCAGAAAACATAACAGAAAATGAAAGCAGTTAAGTAAGAAACAGGAGGAAAAGCAGAAGAATCTTCCCTGGATCTAAGAGATCTGGAATGGTCAATGAGAAAAGAGGAAAATTTACTTAGTATAATTAATACTACAGACCTTTTTCTGCATAACTTTTTTCTGCAACTTTTCTCTGCATAACTACAGTGTAAAAAGCATGGCTGCAGTTTTTCCTCTCTGTGTATGGTGCTTATGTGTAAATCATCTATGGGCTTGTGGCTACACTTCAGTGAAACTGATGACATGAAAGTCTGTAGACTTGGGATGAGGCAGCATTTATAATAAAAAAGATCCACCTAGTGAAAGGAATACTAAAATTGTTTCCATTATAATAACGTATCTTTTGATGCTTCTTCATGTTACTGTGCTTTAGGAACGTGTATGATTATCACTAGGTATAAGAATCACGAATCATTCAGACTAGCAAGGATATCCTTGGAGAACAGTCCCAAATGCAGACACTTGAGAGTTCCCAGATTACCTGCTGGAGCTGGAGAGACTGAGTCAAGGTCTTACACAGATAAATAATCAGTTTTCCTGAAATGGCAGAGGTCAGTTGGAGTTACTCTGGTATAAACTGAGGGTAGTCCAGTGTACTGTAATTAACCACCACCTGGTTTTAAAGGCAGATGAAGAAATGCTTGGGTTTGGGTTTGTTGGTTTTTTAAAATAGCTGTGTCATTCTGCTGCTTATTTATCTATTTTAGTAACTGTAAAAGTTCACATTCTCACCAGACTTATCATCAGGTAAAACTACTGCATTTAGAGTAAGTGTCGAGAAAGACTTGGTTGTCAACAAGTAGAGGTAGCATCCACAGAAAGGATATTCCTATTCGTAGGGATGAGTAGGAATTCTTGGTTTCATATCACAGATGCAGACTATTCTTTGAAGGGAGAAATAGAACACAAAGCCTTTCAGTTTAACAGATACCTGTTGTATGGCGTTACTGGGAATCTCTCAGACTTCAAAAGATTAAATATTACTTTGAAAAATCAGAGACAGTGTTTGATTACTCCAAACAGATGGCTTAAGGGGAAAGATGCAAATTTTACTGCTGACAATAAAAGTCAAAAAATTAATTGATCTGAGCGTGGAAAGAAGTAAACAAAATTTTCTCTTCATTTAATTGTGCAAGGTAAGCTAAACATTCTTCTTAAATTACTATCAAAATGCAATAAGAGCAAATATAAAACTGTTTTGGTCATGCATATTTTGAAGTCAGTGAGTGCCGTAGTACCAACAGTGTGAAGAATGGAGCCCTTAGAAAAATTGGTGATCATTCTTTCTTCCCCTGACCTTCATGGATGGTATTCCTTCAGTGTTACCATAGAAGCCAATAGAAATTTTGCCACAGATTTTAAATGGAGTACCTTGAGCTCTTTGTGTTATAATGAAGAAAGAGATGTTGAAATTTTGTAAGTTACTTTTGCCTTCCAAATGTAAAATACTCTTTTTACCTGGCCCTGTATCTAAGCCTACTATATAGGAAAAATTCCTATTTAAACCAGCTATTTATTGGTTACAGTGAAGTCTTTTAAAAAATATCTCATAATAATATATTTTTTCCATTTTTTTTTCCATAAGGGAAGACCATTATATATAACATATATAAAAATATATATATATAAATTTTTTTTATTCTCTTGAGAGAGAGAATAAAAACTTCAACCATTACAACTATATTGACTCCACTGGGCTTAGTTTTGCTAGTTAATTTCTTGTCTAAACCTCAGTGAAGAGGATGGTTTCACTGAATGACTATGTGAGGTTTTTTAAGGAAGAAGACTTAGAATAAACAAAGATAAGCTTGTAAAAATAGGTTATCCATTCCAAGAGATGACAGATATTTAATGCAGTTCCCATATCTCGGGAGCGTGGGTCTCTATTGAATATTGCATATAAATTCACAAGGTGTGCTTGAATACCTTTGCTGCCGTCCCCAGCCCTCACCCAGATCCTGGTGCTGCGGAGGCATTTGCCAGGGAGGTGCGTGCCATCTAGTGGCACCCGGACACACGGCGACACCGGCACCCAGACAGAGTCACAGAATCAGTTAGGTTGGAGAAGACCTCTGAGATCATCGAGTCCAACCTATGGCCAAACACCACCTTGTCAACTACAACATGCCACCAAGTGCTGCGTCCAGCCTTTCCTTGAACATCTTCAGGGATGGTGACTCCACCACCTCTCTGGACAGCCCATTCCAATTCCATTTCTTGAAGAATTTCTTCCTAATGACCAACCTGAACCTTCCCCCTTGCAGCTTAAGACGATGTACTCTTGTCCTGTCGCTTGTTGCCTGGGAGAAGAGGCCAATCCTCACCTGCTACACCCTCTTTTCAGGGAGTTGTAGAGAGTGATCAGGTCACCCCTGAGCCTCCTCCAAGCTTAATTCAAGGGCTGGGAAGTAGCTGCTGGATGTAATCCATCACAAACGAAAAACCAAATGTGTTCACTTCCAGCAGCAGTGCCTCTTGCAAATCTCTCTCCCTCCTGATGTATTGCAAAATATTGCCTCTAATTTATCTTTAGCTGTATTGGCAGCTCCTTAGTGATCCTTATCCTCCCCCTCTACTCCACCCTTATGAAAACTCACCTGGACTGTTGTGTCCAGCTCTGGGGTCCTCAGTACACGAAGGACATTGACCTGTTGGGCCAGGTCCAGAGGAGGACCACGAATATGATGAGAAGGATGGAGCACCCCTCCTATGAGGAAAGGCTGAGAGCATCACAGTTATTCAGCCTGGAGGAGATAGATCTCTGGGGGAGACCTTGTTGTTGCCTTCCAGTACTGAAGGGAGCCTATAAGAGAGCTGAAGAGGGACATTTTACAAGAGCATGTAGTGACAGGACAAGGAGAAATGGCTTTAAACTGGCAAAGAGTGAGTTTGGATTAGATTATTAGAAAGAAATTATTTGCTGTGAGGGTGGTGAAGCACTGGAACAGGTTGTCCAGAGAAATTGCAGATGCTTCACCCTTGAAGGTGTTCAAGGCCAGGCTGGATGGAGCTTTGAGCAACCTGGTTTAGTGAAAGGCGTCCCTGCACAGGGAGAACAGTTGGAACGAGATGAAATTTAAACTCCCTTCCTACCAAAACCAGTCTATGATTCTCTGACACAGGCAGGTCAGCTGGTCCCGCTCCCTCCTCAGCGAGGAAGCAGCCTGGCTCCGAGCGCCTCGGGTCATTAAACGAGGCTCGTAGGGCCACCAGCTCCCCCAGCAAACCGAGCGCACCCGCGGGCCTCCCGCCCCACGGCCGCGGCACGGACTACAGTTCCCATGTGCCCGCGGGGCGGACCGACGCGGCCGCCACCATCGCGCGCCCCTGCGCGGGGGCTGCTGGGAGCTGTAGTAAGGGGCGGGAAGAAGATGGCGTCCAAGATCATCGTGGTGCTGCGGCCCGTGAAGAGTATCGTGGTCCGGTTCTGCCCCTTCGAGCCCAACGTGGAGAGCACGAGGTGAGGGGGCTGCGGGGGCGGCCCCGGCCCCGCTCTGTCCGGGCTCCATGTGTGCAGACGCCCCAGCGCCCTCCGTGCGCCCTTGCTGCGCCCTCCCGGGTCGCGGGTTCCGCGCGTCTCCCGGCCGAGGGCTGGGCTTTGGCGTCCAGGGTTCGTTCTGTGCTCTGAAAAGGGGCTGTGTCCCGCTGGAGACCCTTTTTATAGGCGTGCGCACCCAGCTTTGCCAAAGTACTCCGTGGGTTGCCCCTCGGTGGCTGATCCTGTAGTGAGGGTATGCAGCCATTCCAGATGCTGGTAGCGGGGAAACAGGGCAACAGCAGCTCCTCTGTCCTGGTAATTGTTGGAGAAACTTAAAGGATTGTGCTTCTCCAGCGATGTAGGTTCTGCACCAAATAATTTCAAAATGTCGTTTCGTAATGACTTTACAGGCGCACCTACTTTTAAAATGAATTTAGTAACACTTAGAGTATCTTCAAGCTGACTAGCAGCTTAAATTAGCTGTCATGCATTTCAGAAATCTACAGGAGACCATATCATGTAAATAAATGCTGTCTGAAACCCAAACAAGAAAACACTGGCAAGCAAATGATGTATAAAGAAAAATGAAAAGCACTTTGCTGTTTGTTTTATTATTATTGTGACTAACCCAACTGCGAGAAACACAGAAAGTGTATACAGTGAAGTTTTACACAGTTCTTTGGAATGCTTTTTACATGTTAGTATATAAGGAATATCAGTTTGGATTTTTAAGAGTGATTCTCTCATAACAAGTACTTGTCTGAACTTAAGTACAAATCCTATTTTGTTTATACTTTGTTGGCCAGCAATTTCAAGATACACAAATTAGTTTTAGAAATATGCTTTAATTTCTGTCTACAAGATACTTAATATATTTTTTAATATATTTTCAGAAAATTTCTCCAATGTATTTACCATAAAAAAATCCAAGCTACTAATACAAATTGTGAAGTGACTGCTGATGTGAGACACGATGGATCTGAACCAGTTGTAGATGTTACATTTGGTAAGGAGCTTGTTTTTAAACAAACAAAAAACCCCTGGATTTGTATTGTTGCAGTGTTAGTGTATTCTATACTTTTTAAACTGGGGTTTTTTTTCTTTTTTTTTTTTTTTGGCTCAAAGTCATAGCTAGAAGTTGTGCAACTGGGAGGAAAAAAGAAAGAAGGTGTCACTAACAGTCTGATGTCTAGATAAATGTGTATATATATCTCTACTACAGTTAAATCTAAGGGATCTTAGATCCAACAATTGACAGCTTTGGAGCTGAGAGTACTTTTGTGGTGATGTACTCATATGACCTTGCAGTCAGGTACAATTCCAGGAAAGTACATGTAGCTCTGTTTTTATATAATACTCTGTTTACTTTCTGTAATTTTTCTGTGTTACCTGTGATGGAGGCATCTCAGTCTTGAGAACAGAAGGTTGAATACCCTTAGTTGCTTATACAACTGAGTAACTGTAATTTGAAGGAACTGCTCAGATGGGTGAGGCCATACATGTGCAGATGGACCTGCAGAATGAGGTCAACTATGTACAACAAATTTCTTGGTTTCCTTTGAGGGTATAGTGAGCAGGCAGGGAATTGGTGGTGGAAATTTCATCAGTTCTGGAAGCGTCCCAGATTCTAGGCTATGAACAGATGGCTCTAATCTGCTTTTGTCCTTTTCTCTGGCTGCATCTTCTTTCCTGCTGTGCTGTAATGGACCAATATGTCATGTAGTCCATTAAAGTTTTCATTATTACTGATTCGTGCTACCCCCTTATCTTTAAACTTCCATATTTTTAGTGAATTGGTGGAAATGTCAAAACTGTTGAATGTTCTTTGTTTTGCTTAGGAAAGTCTACCTATTTCAATGTTAATATTGCTTGTCTCTCTCTCCCCCATGCCTCTGTTTTTCCCATCCTTGTGATGTATTACGACTAAAGCAGTAAAGCTCTTATGTCTTTTCACAGTGCCAACCCAAACCAGTTTATCTCATTACTGCCAAAACACCTCTAAACTCTTCATTTTTTAAGGGCTGATTTTTCTCCAGTGAAGTGTTTGTAGCCCTTGCAGTTGGCAAAGGTGGGGCTGGAACGTGGACACCAGGCATGGTATTTCACTATATGGGTTTGGGTATTGGTTTTGTATTTGCAAATCTTGCAAATATTAACTTGGGTACAATACTCAACTTCTACTGCTTCCTGCCTGTTTTAAAATAAATTCTTTCAGAATTTTAGAAATCCTAGTGGTCTCTGGTTTTTTTCCATTATAACCATCAGATTGTGTGAACCAATTTGTTGTTTTGGCTGAAGAAGTACGTTAAATGGACCACAGACAACAGGCTACTAAAATGCTTAGCCATGTGTGGAAATTGTGCCTTCCAATGCCTTCTTTGCCTTCTGTGAGACGACTTCAGGGGCATGGTATGAGCCATTCTTATCAAATGTGTTCTTACTATAGGCATACCTAGACAAATGTTTGATTTTTCAATAACGCAATGCAGAAGTGAAAATTAAATGCGTATTGTGTGCAATTTGATATGTTTGTTTGGCAGTGGTGCATAGTCAGGTTCCTTGGTAGCTGGAGTACTTTCTAATCAGACAAGATGAACAGGGTGTTTGGATTTATATGTACAAAACAACTGCGCACTAGACTAGTTGTCACTTTGTACTTCTTAAGATTTTCTTCATTTACAGCTGATGGAGATCGACTGATAATGAAGGGAGCCAACCTCACGACAGGGGAAATGTTAACAGCATTAGCATCCAGATGTAACGCAAAAGACCTTAAGGAAGAACAGAAAAACAAGAAGAAGAATCCCTGAAGAACGGAAAAACAACTGTGGTTGCATCTACATGTGTTAGAAACAGCAGGCTGCACAGAAGACTTTTTCTAAGCAACAAAATCTGAGAAACGGCCAAAAGACTTTAAATATTCCCTGCCTTCCCTTGAAGGAGAACATACTAGATCAACAAATCTTCTAACACCAGTGGGTCAGAGTGGCATAAGATGCATGAATGCATCTCTCTAAGCAGCTGCGTGTTGGACTAATATCACGTGTATTTGCATATCAATGTGAATAATGCACATTAGCTATTAAATTAATACTGCAGTGAAGTCAGATCTCTTTGGACATTATTTCCTACAAAATTTCTGTAAGTGTAATGCAAGACATTTTTAGAGTGGTTATTATTATTATTTGAAAACTATTAAATTTATTAAAAATTTGAAGAAAACTTTTAAAAGTACTCGTCATTGACTTAGCTGAGGGACAGCAGGCTGCAAATACAGAGTGGTTTTTGTAATACTATGTTTATAAAACATCTTTTGCTAAGACCCTATTACTTTCTTCCTCTGTTTTTGAAGGAAGTGGGAAATTTGCTAAATGTAAATTTAGCTCAGCAATTAAAGTAACAATGTAATGGGACTGTAAACACACGGTAGAGCTACTCATCCTGCATAAAAGTAACTAAGTTTAGCTCAAAGGGAAAGGTATGTCAGTTTTTTTGATAATTGGAGAAAAGGGCTATCTTTGAAGTTCAGTTTTGTAGTGGTTTTGTCACTCACTTTTGGGATATGTCATTAAATATTTTATAAAGATCAAAGGGAGAGCTTTATTAGGTGTTTATAGTCCCATGTCCTACCCTATTATTAAAGTACCTGCTTAGGTGTCTCATCTGTGTTGGAAAGCTCTGTGTGTTTGGAAGGGTCGATCTCTCCTCAGGCTGTGCAGGTGAAGGTGTCAGCTGCACATGTGTTTCATGTGCATCAGCTTTGTTCATAACAAAAATGTAGTTCCAGTTCCAAGACTTGCAGGTGGGGTACTCTTGAGAGGCTTTAGTTCTACCTGTTGTTAATCAGATGCCTGATTTCTCTAAAACTGGTAAATATGTTTCCAAAGTTAACTTGGCAGCACATTTAGGACACAAATCTGAAACTAGTTTTACCTTACTTTTGCCAAGATTATTAAATGGACACTGTCTGTTCTGGAAGCTAGATCATTTTAAATAGCACTGTCAAGGTAATTCTTTGCAAGTTCTTCATTAGAACGTTGATGTCAAGGAGATGTCTAAGTTGGAGAAGGAGAGATATGCTAAAGACATTGGGTGTTAACCATGTGCTTGCAACAAACAGAAGAGCGTGAGATAAGGTGATTCAATGAAATTCGGATGTGGGAACAATAGATGTGAACAATTTTGTCTGGGATAAATAGATAAATACCTTCTCTGCATTGGAACCCTTTTTTTTATTAGGCCACCAGCTCTTCAGAGTGGTTTTGGAGTGCTGAGCTCCTAAACCTGCTACTGAGCTCCCTTATAGCGGAGGGGTTATGAGAACACCTGAAACTGTGATAATTTAGAATCCTGTCAAGCTAAAGAGTACCATATAAGAGGACCAAATTGAAATAAGAATGTTCAAAGGACAGGTTGTTTTATTGTTTTCTTTTGTTTTGTTTTCCGCAGAGTTTAGAATAACATCATTTACCATGACTTTACCTGAAAAAGCTTTGCAGGAAGAGTGAGAATTGTTCCAGTGGAAGACCTATGCACAATTATTGTTCCCTTGGTTAATCATGTATTCATATGCTCAAAAGCCTTCTTACTGTAATATATCAATGATTTTTGTGATTTTTTTTTCTTTCTTTGACAGTCTGTACATCAGTGTATAAAACTTATGTTTTAATGCAAAGTGCCTAAATGCATCTTAAATAATTAGTCATCTATAAGTGCTTAAAGAGTAAAACAGGAATTAAGTAATTAATAATTAATAATAATTAAGTTTCTATAGCGTTTATTTTGGCCCAAGATTGGGGTTTATATTTATGAGTAGAAAAGGGAGAAAAATGAAGATCCTAGCAAATTTTTTATCACCAAAATAAATCCCTTCTGTTGTCAAAGAAAGGTAGTTTATTTTTTTGCTTTACTAGCATGGATAGGCATCTTGCTCTGTAAAAACACACACTTTTGCTAGGTGCTTTCATTTTAATCCACACATGCCCAACCTTCCTGCTTAGGTTAGGCCAAAGGCCTGCAATGTCACCATTGAGAGATCACCAATTCAGTGGATGAGGTGTGGGCTGGTGCTGCTTTTGCTGTGGGTGCTGGGAGCTGCAGTTCGCAGTGATGATGCTCTGAAATGTTTTGTGCATGAAAAAGAAGTAATGACTGGGGTTTTAATATGCAACGTGTAAAGCAAAACCTACAGGACAGAAAAATCAAGCTAAAAATGTGCATCCTCAAGACTACAAGATACTGGAGTGATATAAACAAGCAAGATGGGCAAGAAAGCACTCCTCTGATGATTATTATGCTAATATGTAGAAAATTGCTCTCCCTGTACTGTGGAGATAAAGGTATGAATTTATTTTTCAAGTACGTGAAAGATAATCTGTAATGACTTTCTTCCCTGAGCGTTCAGATGGCTTTGCTGCAGGCTGCTCCTACACTCAGCTCTCACACTCAGCTCCTGTAAAAAAAAGACCGAAACAAAGCTCTGACAGCTTCCTGACATGCACAGGCCAGCGCTGGGGATGTACAGGGTATTAAGGTCACTCATGCAGAACAAAGTGTGTCTGGGTGAGCATTGACTTTGCATGTTGTTATTCTTTAGCCCACTAATCTTGATTACTGTATCCCACCAAAAATGTGGGCGCTTGCCCAACTATAAAAGGAACTGGAACAGGCCCTAAAAAGCTAGGATTGCCTAAATGCAAACACCATGGCCACATAGGGTGTCTGATAGCAGGTGATGATGTTAAAATGGCAAAATCTCTAATGCCTGGAGATTTAACAATTATTAGAATCATCTTAGATCTCTTCATTGTACAAATACCTATTTATTTAGACATTCTTATCAGTGCATAGGGAAATTAGTCCTGAAATGGATGAATATGCCATTCAGATAACACAACCTGGCTGAGGTACTAACGTTTTTAAGTATCTGCAGCATTGTTTTTAGAAAAAGATAATGGTATTTTTATTAAAGATTTCAAATAAGAGCAGCAGTGTTAGTGAACACTGCAAGTTTTCACCTCTGCTTGTTTTTTGAATTTTAAATGATCAAGGAGTTTATATGGTATAAGGAAGCCAGACAAACCCCTCAAAAGTTGAATATCCTGGTATTGTATTTAACAGTTCTCAAGATGCTTGGTTTCAAATGTATCTCCTACACCTGTATACGCTCTTTGCAGTTTTAAGAATTGCTGGCTCACTGCCCACCTCACCAACTCCACGTGCAACCAGTTTCCCTGGATGCAGGCCCTGATTTTCCACTGGGTGGCTTGGAGTCACCTTGAGACTGACATGTTGCCTATTAGTGATATCTCTTCCAGATGCACTTCTCTGCCTTCTCCATCTCCTGGCCTAATAGTCTTTTTCCTTACTGGTGTTGTTTGATCTCATCCAGTCTCCCCTTTTCCCCTTGGAAGGCCTGAGTCACTCTTCTAAACCCCTTTTATTGTTTGCCAAGAGCGTGCAGTAGCTTCAAGCAGCGAAGGTACTCTGCTGCTGGTAGACCACTCCATGCTCTCTGCTTCCTGCTCAGCCTTGCTCTGTAAGCTGATAAATGTTGGGATGGAGCAGCATGAACAGGTAGAGGTGGTACTTTTCTTCTGATTACCTTCAACTTAACCAAAAATGGTCTTTACATTGAACTGGTGTTCTCAGGATTTTATAAAACTAAGGCTGTGCCCAGGGGCAGATGTTAGGGATGTGAAGGCAAAGGAGCTGCTGACCTGTTTTGATTATGTCTCTTGAAGTTCCAAAGTGGTACTTGAAAGCAGACTTAAAGCAAGCCTAGAGATTCTGCTTGACTTAGAGCGGTTTCCTATGTACTGGCAGTGTTAGTAGCAGAGGTTATTAGCACATCAAAGGAGATCTTTGCATTGTGCTTCACTGGAAGAGGTGAGTTTGACTTGTTTCCATATGAAGATTTCTTCTAAGGCAAAACAGCTGGAAAAGTGGACCAGCGGACCTGTTTGTGAAGGGAATGCTTGGTCAATAGGAGCAAAGCCTGGGAAAGGCATGCTTAGTGGACAGATTTTCACGATTCAGACTGACAATTCCTGCAGGAAGTTCAGAGGACAGGTAGGAGGCAAAGCATCAGGTTCCTTCCTTACTCAGGCACTACTCCTCTGTTTCTTTTGAACCCTCCACCTTTTTTCAACACGGAGTCAAACACCGGCCTTACTGTAAAAATAGCATGGTCAGCATGCAAAGCCAGCAAGTTTGTCCTCTCTAGTACAGCTCTTGCATGGATGCACGGAATTGTCTTTTCACTACTGGGGATTCTGAGTGGGTTAAGTCACTTGCATGAATAAAGGAAACGATAAATATTTTCATGGAGTTTTTAAAGTATCTTTTTATAGATGAAGATTTTTAGGACTTGGACTTCAAAATCCACTGCTCAAATGAGTTTCAGAGTACTTACTGGAAATGAGAAATGTAAGAATCAGATAATTACTTCTTCCTTTCCTTCAAATAGCTAGATCGATATCAAGTTAAGCTGCACATGAAAGAAAAGGTGGCAGAATCAGTACCAAAAACTTTGGCAGAAGCATCGGAAAAAAACAGGGAACTGCAATATAATTTCTTACTTCCTTACAGATTTTTCTCTGGTCTTCTTGTTAGATATGTAATATCATACCTTGAGATGGAATCAGGGATGTAAACCCAAATACTATGAGACTTTTCAAGTCTAGAAGAGCAAACTGGAAAATACCTGCTTGTCCTGCATGGTTGCTTGAGATGCCAGAGGCAAGAATTTTCATAGAAGGCTTTTGAACACGAGTCGTGTAGTCAAGCCTCTTGGCAAACTTAGCATGTTGGCAATGGGAATGGGATAATAGTAAAAACTAGCTTTAGCTTCCAAAGGGTTTTTCCCCAACGTTCTTCTACAGTCCATGAAAAAGGAGATCTTGACAGGTGAGTCAGAACTGGAAGCTAATACACTGATCTGCACCCCAGAGAGCCTCTCTCTTTCTGCTGTGTGCAGTTGTGAGGAGGCTTGTGCTGTTTGGCTCCTGAAAAGGAGCCCCCATCAACAGTGCCCCAGCTGTTTCACACCTATGCCCTTGTCACCCCAGGATGAAGTCCTGTGGGAGCCCTGGTCGGGTAGACAGCCTACACATACTCCTAGCACCCAACTACACGGTTTTTGTCAACAGGAGGAGGAGTGTTTGCAGCCCCTCTCCAGCTCTCCTGGGAAAGGTGTTGGTATCCACATCACAGTGAGAAGACCCTTCCTCTGTAGGGTATGAGTGTCAGGCCCTGCCCTTCAAATTTCTGTACGATAATGCTCTCCTTTGTGACATCCTGAGAATGAAAAGTATGGTTATAACTATAAATGAAACTTTGTTTTTTTCCTGAGGTTGCCTTCACACTGGTTGATCAATATCCTTAGTAATGGAACTCATGATATGCAATCAAAGAAAAAAGCTAAAGCTTTATATGCCCTTTTAAAATCTAGTGGGCACATCTGTACTTTATTGATTCCAAATTTCATAATCTAATTACTCATCACTTGTAGAAATATATGTTTTATCATTATCTGTTCCAAATAATTTTGACATTCCTTGTCCTTGCCCTTATGTCCTTATTGTTCCAGACCACACAGAAAGGACAAAACTGTGGGTTTTATTTGTCTTTATTTACAGAGACATTATTTGGGATGATTTTTTGTACATCTGAGGTTTCTAAAAGCCATGCCAGAGTATTTGCTTTCTGAAAGTCTCTTCCACGACCAGGTATTTCCTGCTATTGTGCTTTAACACCTGTGTTATATGTGGATCAAAGTCTTTTTCAGTGCTAAAACCACAGCTATGGAAGATTTGTAGTCACCCTGATCTCTTTTTTAGCATTGTAATGACTATGCTGGTTAGAAAATTCTGAAGATAAATAAAAATATTTTTATTCTAATGTGTGGATGTTTGCTATTCAGGGTTGCTATTCATTTACTGCTGCTAAATAAAAAGGGCTTTTCAAAGCTTCCAGAGTTAGGCACAAGCTCACATATCTGCAGTCACTGTGACCTGGGCTGGATCTGACATCAGATCATTTTTGTCCAGAATAAGGAAAATGAAGCCTGTAGTCCTCTTTTAAGTCACTGCAGGCTTCTGGAGCTTTCTCCCTCATCACTGAGGCAAGCTACAATCAGTGAGCTGTGACACCATTGCCACAGTAAACTTTGCCCTAGAAGCATTTCCCTTTAACCTTGCTTTGAACGTGCTGCTGACAACGTAGAGGAGCTGGTCTCAGGCTGCCGGCGCTAATTGCATTATGGTAATGCTCTGTGGCATGAGGAGCACGGCAGCGCTGGCTGGCTTGGCGCTGAACGCCCGCACACGTGAGCCTGTCCACCCCGACAGCTGGCTACCCAGGGCAGAGGCAGCAGTCTCCAGATCCACAGCAAAGATTCTTTGGACCCATGCTCCATGCCGGAGAGCGATATGGCTTCGTTTTGACTTAGAAACAGATGTATTGCACAAAGCTCATTGATAAAACAGAAACTGTGCCCAGCTCTTCTAGCTCAGAGGTAATAAAATGTTGATACGCTGGGAGATCTTGTGCATATTGACAAGATACAAGGAAAACTTGCAGCTTCATGTGCTGTTGCTTCATAATCCCTGGTCTAGTATTGCCCAAGCAAACATCTCTTGAGTGGCAAAGCTTCCTAAGGCCAGCTAGGCAGCTGTAGCACGTGTTTCATCATGCCTGCCCAGTGATGACATGGCTGGGAAGGGAAAACCACACTTGTACAACAAGGAAACAGAAACAAAGCTGTGCTACCTATGCAATTTTTCCCATCCATGCCTTGGGGGTGAGTAACTATTATTCATGGACTGCTTTAACTTTTTTCCACAGCTAGGGATAGGCCGAAGAGTAAAATTTGGGCAGCAATGTCCAATTTTCCTGACAATTTTTAAGGCTTTCCCAAGAGGTTATCTTACCCAAAGGAAGCCTACCACTTAGAAAAGGCAGTCTATATGCACAATATGTCTGTATATTAGAAGGAAAGCGAGATCCTCCCTTACACAGTAGAGCATAGTGCTATCAGATTGGTTTCCCTCCAAGTTAAACACAAGGGAAATTTAATGAATAAAGGTCTAGGGAAAAAGTTGCACCTCCTATGGAACCCGATTAGTGAAACGTTCCAGACGAGGAGGTGGTGCTCTGCCCTGCCCAAGCAGCAGGTATTGTGACTCCAAAAGACAAAATATGGCTTAGCTTGCATGCAGTAGGTGAATCTACGGCTACGTGAAGAGAAACCTCAAACACTGCTGGCCACAGCTTCCCAGCTCCCACGTCAGATGAAGCACCACTGCATGACACACACCTGCCCGAAGGGATAGAATGAAGGTCTCTGTGCACTCTTTTGCCTTGGTCCTTTTTTTTTTTTTTGCACTTGGTAATGAAGAATTGTAATATCCTCCCCTCCTACAAGGTGCAAGGGTTTGACTACCTCAGGAAAGCATTCACCCTGGTTAGGCCCAAGCTGCCAAGGTGGTGGTTGCTCCTAAATGTGGCTACGTGCTTGCCGTGCAGCTTATTTCCTCAGAAAAATTTACACTTCTCATTGTAAATTTGATTCTCCTTTTCTTGGACAATATATAGTCTGATGTGGAAATGAGCAAAACTTCAGAGAATTTATTCTGTCTGCACTGAAACAGTAATATGTGGCATAGGAATTCAGCACTGTCCATAGGTGTGCATGTATTTGCTGCTTCTCTTTTCTTATATCTAAAGACGAGACTACACAAACATAAAAGGTCTGATTGTGATGTCAGCCTCAAACCAGGCAGGAATTGAGATTTACAGGGATGAATCCCTGTGTCTCAAGCACCTCTGGATATCTGAACATTTTAGTTTGCCTCTTAAAGTACGAGTCGTATTTAGCAAATATATACTGTATTGTCAAGATAAGAAACAATGTCTATTTTGTAGCCCAGGACACTTGTACCTTACCCAGAATGATACATCTCTGGTCCCTATAGTTACTTTATTTGCTGTATGGAAAGTTTCAGCACTATTCTGTTTCAAAGAAGTTTTGAGCTGTGGCATTGATGATATCACAGCCAGTAATCAATATCACTGGATTGATTAATTTGTAAAACGTTAGATCTTTGTAAGAATTGAGTGAGATCTTTCACTGTATCCTAACAATCTGCATTTCAGAAAAGAGAGATAGGAGTCTCTTTTCTTCTTATGTCTTATGTGAACTTACATGCCTAGATCTGAAAAATTTGTAAGGAGAATAAATCAGACCAAATGACTTGTGGGAGGATTCAAAACTGTAGCAATGTTGTGCACAGGTAGGTAACTGGATCTTCAGGTACTTCAGATCCAGGAATACTATCTCACCACTAGATGGAAATAGTGGATTTTACTTCTGCTGCATTATCAGCACTTATACCTGAATACTATTTGCATATCGTAAGCCATCTGCAGGCAGCATTGTAGAAATGTGGATCCAGAACTATTTGCTAGTGTACATGGAGGAAAGCCAAGGTTTCTATTTCTAGAAATTGTCCTTGCTTTACAAGACTGAAGGCTTCCTAATTCCTGAAGGATGATTCTGTTTGATCCCTAATCTAATGGCTTTTCATTTATCCTTTCTGTAAGCAACCAGAGGAGAACTGCAGGATGGACAGCATGTTGGTTCAACTATCATGAATTAGTCAGTAAACATCACCCTAATTTAACATTTACTCTGAAATCTCTTACATGAGACCCACACACACACCCACAAGATTAAAAAAAAAAAAAAAGTGGAAGAATGTTGAAAGTCTTATGTTTCAATGTACCTACTTAATAACACAAAAAAGAAGCAGTGTGATTTGCTGTCTTAGGAGCAAATGCTATAATGTTGTTTGCATATAAAAAGCAAGAGTATAGTCAGAGAAGCAGAAAGTAATTAAAGACAGCCCTATAGGGAAGGATAGTTATAGGAATTATTTTTAAAAAATCAGTTTAATAATTATCTGTTTATTTTGTGTATGACAAATCTGACTTTATAGAAAGTCTTGAAACTTCCAGCTGCTCTGTGAAGTTGTATCACAGCAAAGCATAAAGAAAAAAGTCCTCCTTGCTCCAAAACATTTGGCTTTATGGCACCTTCTCATATTGCAAAATACTGGAACCAGCACAGGACCTACCTTGCTGTCTTCTCTGGTTTTGACACCTTCATCTCAAATTCCTTCATGAAAGTACTAGCAGAGAAGTGTAGTAACAGTTACTCCATAAAAAAACCCCTCCAGATACGAGATGTATCTTCACATTTCTCTTTTTCCAGAAAGGAGAAAGTCACTCTGGGTTTAATCCAGTGTGATACAAGGCCAAAAGAGGCAGAGATTGGCATAACCCTGATGTTGGAAACAAATTTTTGGGGTACGTTGGAATTAGGATTTTTGTTGTGCCTTAGAAATACCAGCTTCCTCACAGAATATGATAGTAAATCTTTCCACTCACCTGACAGAAGATTGGTCCAAACTTCACAGGGCCTGTTGACAGAGTATGGTTTATGACAGCACTTCTGTGCCAGTGTACAGTAGTGGCATGTTTTCCTTTAAGAAGTAGGAACTGCAGTTCAATATGAACTAAAACCAGGATATCATATCTCCAATTTTCCAATGCTAAGGCATGAGGTCACATTCAGGCTTTGATTTTTCTTACGTAATGCAAGCACCCACATTAGTTCTGTATTTTGATTGATTTTGTTTGCTAAACTGACCACTGTGTGTATGTAGCAGGTCTATTCCTGGGTTGAAGCAAGCTATGTATTGCTGTAGTTCAATAATATGTGATGCACCAGTGGGATTTGGGGAGTTGTTGGGAAGGCTGGCAACCAAATCCAATAAACCGCTTTGGGATGCTGATGCCCTATTGCTCTGTCCCTGTGCCATATGATGCTACTCTGTTCCTGAATTAGCTTTTAAAAAAGCATGACATGTAATAAACAATGTAATTTAGCATTCAGAATCTAGGTTGTAGCCCATGGGTACCGGTACTCAGCACGCTGGACTCCTTCACCACAGTAGGTGCCGGATGGAGTTTGCGTTCGAAGGAGCGTTGAGGCCACAAAATCCCTCGGCGGGACAGCTCTGGCAGTGTCCCACCGTTCCTGGGCGTTCCCTGTTGGGGTGCAAAGAGGGGTTGCGAGTGTGCGTGTAAGTGTGTATGTGTGTGTGTGAGTGTGTGTGCGCATGTAAATGCGAGTTTGTGTGTGTGTGTGTGTGTCCGTGTGCGCGTAAGCGTGTCTGTCTGTCTGTGTGTGTGCATGTGGGTGTGCGGGCGGAGGGCGGGCAGTGCCGCGGCGTGCCCGCTCTTGCCGCCGCCGCGGGCGGGACTCGCCGGGCGGGGGCTCGGCGGGGAAGGGGCCGGGGCGCGGCGGGAGCCCCATTGGCTCTTCCCGGCAGCACATGTTGCCGGCCCCGCTATAAAGGCGGCCGCGGCCTCCCTGCAGCCCGTCCTTCTGCCTTCACGTTTCTACAGGGACACCGCCAGCTCCAGTGCTGCCGCCATGGCCATCGACGCGCTTTTGGGCAAATGGTGCCTCGTCTCCAGCGAGGGCTTCGAGGAGTACATGAAGGAGCTGGGTAAGGAGCCGGCGGCTCCCCGCCCCCGGGAGGGAGGGATGGATGCCGGGATGCCGCCCCGGGAATGTGCAGTCGCAGCCGGCCGGCGAGGCTCTGTCCAAGGTCCGCGGAGAACGCGGTCCCCGAGCCGGGCCCGAGGGTGGGATGCAGCCCGGCCGTGAGCCACGGGTGGGCGGCGGCTGCGGGGGTGATGCCGGGATGCTCCGGGATGCAGCGCCGGGGGCTCCGCGCCCTCTCGGCTCCGGGAAGGGAGCGCTGGCCGGCAGCAGACCTTTCCTCCCAGGAGAGCTGCCGGCTACGGCTCCGAGTCCAAAAGATGTCAGCGATCCTTTTTGCACCGTAATTGCTGTGATGCAGGTGCCGGCACCAGCAGGCACCTTCCCGCCGCGCAGGGCTGCGCCCTCCCCGCCGCCGCCTCCCTCCGCAGCACCCGGGATTACCAGCCGGTGCCAGCAGCCCGGCTGCGATTAGGCCGGTTCGCTCCTCCCTCAGCGGTAATGCCCGGGGCGGGGAGCCGGGGCTGCCCGGCGCGGGGCCTCGGCGCTGCCCTGGCCTGGAGGGTGACGGATGGCGCACGGCAGCGCTGTGCCGGGGCCGGGCTGGTTCACCCTGCCTGGGGCGGCCGCACACAGACCTGCTGAGCCGGGGCTGCCTCCCCGTGGAGTCACCTTGGGTGTCTCCTCCCGAGAAAGCCAAACTGGATCAGCTGCCTATGGGTAACCGGCAGCCGGCTGCCCGGCCGGAGGCTATTTGCCTCCTTTCTTCTGTGGGTAGTAGCAGCCTTATCTCAGGGGGATGGTCCTGGCTTGTTATCCCTGCGTCCGGGTTGCCCTACATTTTGTAACACGAAGTTACCGGATGAAGAACACACCTAACAGAGCACGAACCCCATCTGCAAGCTCAGATCTACCACTTTCCTGTGAGCATCCTGGCTGACAAGTGATAGATACCTGTATAGCCCAGGAGCTATTATTTTCTGCAATTTATTCACTGATGAAAGTCACGCTATTTTCTCAAGAGGCAGAAGATGTAGCCTTATCTTTAGAGGGAGGAGAAGAAGAAATTTAGGTCTTGCGCTCTTCATGTAAAATACAAAAGGCATCACTGCATTTACACTCTGCAGACAGTGGTGGCTGTAATTACATTTTGTGAGGCCTGTCAGTATGTGATAGGTATGATATGAGAAAGCCTTCTGGACTGAACCCTTTGGGAGACTTTGGAGGAAATTCAAGAATTTTAAGCTCAGCTTGGTTGAGCCATGGATTAGGATGCCTTGGTGCTTATGTCCAATGACCAGGCCTAGGCGTGTGCCAAGTTGCAACTTCAAAGTAGAAATTAAGTGCTGCAACTGCAGAGCACCTCCCATGCGTAGGCAGCAACTGACTGTTGTTTGGTTTTAGATTGAAATAATAAACCAGTCACTTTTCCCTTTTACATTTACAATTTAGGCAATTAAATTTACACCAAATCACGTGTTAGGAGCCAGTCATTTACTGGATTTCACCCTTGCTGGCTACTTGTGCAACTCTTCCTTTGATCCTATTGGTGCACCATAAATGAGACCATGCAGATTCTGCTCATTCTGTGTAAAAGAACATTTGAGGACAAAGAAGCTGGAATTTCATTTCTTGGCATATGGAAGACATGCATCTCATCTCTGTTTGGTTGGATCCCAAGCTGTAGCTGATTAAATAACTCTGATTACTCTGGCCTGGACGACAGCAACAGTGTGTGTGGAGGTTACTGTGGCAATAATTTCCAGTTATGATCAGAAAAGCTGGACTGAGGATAACTGTTTTTTCCTCTGTGAACTCAAGTTTGAGGCTCAGTCCCAGAATCTCATTTGAGTCTGGAGAAGCAGTGTCTGGAAAGTACTTTATTTTCCTCTCAAGGACTCAACCCTTACCTGCACAAACCAGGGGAGTGCTGTGCTGATACCTGACAACATTTTTTTAACTACACCAGTTGCAGAACCCAGGCACTCACTGACTTGGTGGTGCTTTCTGCCCCATTTGGTTGCATATCAATTCATGGTTGAGATCTGCACTTACCGCTTTGATGGAATCACGTTTGTTGCTCGCTACCCTCTTATTTGTGTTTTCATGCTTCAGATCAAAAAGATTTAAGCAAATCCCCAAAGAGTGCATGCAGGGACTGAAGCAGGGTGAATCTGGAAATGAAGAGTTTTGAGGACTGCTGTCTCCAGATCATGAATTTTCAGCCATTTGCAAATTGCTAATTTTCTTCATTTCTCCATTTATCTGTCTTTTTCATATATGTGTAAGCACTACTTTTTATGACAGTGATTTTCTAATTCACAACTCCATACTTTTTAAACAGGATGTAAAATATGAAATTTAATTAAAAATGTCAGGTTTGCAATGGTGTACAAAGTAATGGAAGGGTTTTTACTGAGTAAGTTGAAATAAAGTGGATTAATCTGTCAATTAAAAATAATTTGTAGAATTTTTAAAGTGTTCAGAATTTGAAGAGATTAATTTTATTTTAGTTAAAGCTTTTGTGTTTGTTTTCCTGTTTGCTATTTTTTTCTGTTTGAAAAAAAAAATCAGTGCTGAGTTTTGGGATATCTACAAATCCTCTAGAGGACAAAATAAATTTAACTCTCTGAGGAAACGAGAGTAACTGCAAATAAGCTGTTTTCCTTCCTCATCTGGAAAATTTAAAACATCCTCTTTCTTTGTGGCTCTTGAGCTTTGATTCTCAAGTGTACTTAAGTGCCTAATTAAATGGGAATTAGGTATTTGAATTCTTGTGTGGCCCTAAGCCTCAGGGTTTAACTGACTATGTGACACTGTGCCTCTTGCCTTGCAGGTGTGGGTATGGCTATGAGAAAAATGGGAAGCATGGCCAAACCAGACGTTTACATTATTAAGGATGGGGACACAATCACCATAAAAACAGAAAGCACCTTCAAAACTTCACAGTTCAGCTTCAAGATTGGTGAGAAATTTGAGGAAAGTACATTAGATGGCAGGAAAACTCAGGTCAGTATACTAGACTTTCTGTTGAAAAAATGCAATTCTTTGTGTGTTTTACAGAGGGAGATGCTATTTTAAAATCAGTCTTGACATCCACACTAACAATGCTTTATTTGATGAGCAATTGTCTCTATAAGTCTCATTGAAATATTTTTTTTTAGCCTGGATTAAGCAAATTCCAAAGAGGGAAAATGCTGAAATCAATAGTCTTGTGTATTTTGCTGTTTTCATTTTGTAGCAGAAGCATTTTTTTAGTAAAACTAACAGACTTCTAAATCCCTGTTAAAGCCAAATGCCACTTCATTCTCAGTCTGTGGAAAAAAATGCCATTGATGTTTAATCAGAGGTAATTCAGCCCTAGGGTTAACCTTTCTGTTCTGTCTCATATTTGCATAACAAGAGAGCCTGGTTCATTGTGGGGTGGGATCATAGACAGCAAGGCAACAATGTGAATTACAGTCACTAAATTCCAGTTTTAGAAGGCAAAGGATTTCTCCTTGCACCGAGTACGGAGAATATTTATCCCAAAGGAGGTAAAACACCCAAAGAATACATCTCATTTCCTCGTGTGAGTGCTCTGTTTATCACCCCCCTCCCTCCAGCTACACACTTCCAATTCATCTATTACTGCAAGATCAGATAAATGCTACACAAAAGCTCAAAGCCCATGTAACAAAGAGATGAACAGAGAACATCTTCTGCTCCTGTTAATTGAAATTGTGGATGCTGTCAAAGGTCTGTCTGATGCAGGAATGTGTCAGAGCAGTGAGTGAATGAGCAATGAGTTAGTTACCATAAGAAGAGGATCAATAAAATGTTTAAGATAACTTCTGGCTTTGTAGTTGTCAATGATAAAATTACTATTGAATGAGATGGGGTGGGAATGTTTCGTTTGGAATCATGTGTTGGAAAGCCTCAGTGCTGACCAAATATCATGGGGAAAATATTGATGCTCAGGTTCTTCTTTCAGACCCTTGTCAGCTTAAAAGATGATGGGTCATTGATTCAAGAGCAGGAATGGGATGGCAAGAAGACCACAATAACAAGGAAGCTAGTGGATGGGCAATTGGTGGTGGTGAGTTCAGTCCCACTTTTTGTTCCCCAAGTGCTGCTGGTTGGTAGCCTGAAATGTAACTCTTAATAGGCGGGTTTTTTTTCCCCTGTTAATCTGCACTGAGAAGTAAATTAATAAATCCATCTCTTTATCTTCTAGGAATGTGACATGAATGGTGTCAAGTGTGTTAGAGTCTACCAAAAAGCATGAGGACATCTTCAGGTTCAGTAGGAACTTGCTGCAAACAACTCAGTTCAGTGGACAGAGCTCCTTTTCACTCCGTATTTTCCTTTTCCCTGTTTTCTAGTATTTCAATGGACTGAGTAGCTGAGTGCAATTCTTTTTAAAAGCCGTGATGTAACTATTATGTAACTATTCTGAACTTGGGCTATTAAATAAAATTGTCGAATATATGAAGTGGAAACGTTGTTACTATAGTGGAATTTTAAGTGAGGTTTTATAAAAAAACAGTTTGGTTTTAGGCTTTACTACAATCTGCCTTCAGTACAAGACAATATATGGCAAAGAACAGTTAATAGTAAGCTGAATTTTGACCAACATCCTTACTTTCTAAGATAGTAAAATCTGAAATTGAAACATCTCTAGAGTCCAAACTTTGAATTTTTTTTCTACTTTCCATGTTACAAAGTAAATAGAATTGGGAGGGTATAGATATGACATAAATTTAGTTGGTGTTTAAGTAGAGGAATGAATTTTTACAGTTAGTTTGTTTTTTTGTGTTTCAAACCCACAGCTTTCTTATCTCAATATATATATCAGTAAGCCAATGAACATGATAAATCTAAGCAAGCACATACACACCTTTTTGAAAGGAAGCCTTATTTTAAGAAGACTGTTTTCCTAGCAAAACTCTTATTCCATGTCTAGTAACACTCTAAAAATTCTTAACCAAAATCTACTGAAATACTGCCTAAAACTTAAAGCCTCATTTTATTTTATTTTTTTTAAACTTGTTTGAAACACCTAGCAATGGAGTTTATATGCTTTGAAGTGCCATAATAAATAATCAGAAATATCAGTGTCTTGACTATTACTTTTACACTGGTTGGGAAACAGAGCCTATAATGCTACTATTCTTCCAAAGAGATGTCAGATGAGACAAAAATTAAAAAGGTTTAGGTGAATTTCTGTGATACCAGACAAGCACATCCTAAAAGTGAAACCATTTGGTGACAAAAAGGTTTCCATTAATTCAGGAGCCTGGGGGATCATGCAATTGCACAGTTCCTGTTTGCTGCATCCATCATTGCAGAATCAATTGCTACTTCAGATATTTTAGCTGCTCATTGCATGTATCATATTACTGAGCTTCCCCAAATAGAAAAATCTGTTATTTTGTGTTCATTCTGCTAACCATGGAAAGTGACTTTTTCCATAACTTTGGACCATTTATCCTTTTCATAATTTTATGACTACTTCTGAGTCATCCTCTGTCATCTGAAAGCATTTCTCGTTGGAGAATATTTCTTGCAATTTCTTTCCATGGCTCCTTTTTGAGTTGTTGTTTTTCACATTATTTCCTAGTAGTATTCTTCCTCATTTTAATATGAACCCTAAAGATATAGGGTGTATTCTTATACAGACATTAGAAATAGAAGGAATCTACCCAGAAGTGATATGGAAAACAAACTGGTCTGATAAGGGACCTACAAAGTGTCAGATCAGAAATATACTAAACAGCAGCAGCAGAATGGGTGCAGCAATCCATGGTGGAGGCATGATGTGAAAATCCTACCTCCATTCCTAAAGAAACAGTGTTACTGCTTTCAACTGGGCATTGTGCCTTCTTTGGGGTCACTGGTCTATCACTTACCCCTGCTTGTTTACTCTTCTTATCCTGGGTACTGTTAATTGTTTATCTTTCATTTGAATGGAAAAACAGTCCAATGTCTTTTATAGGACATCTGTTTTGATTACAATGAGATCACTTCTCATAAAACAAAAGGCAGAAGAGTGTCTTTTTAGAGTGATTTCCTTTGGAAACAAGGCTTATAAAGTCTGTGTATCTGTGCTCTCCGAATTCAGCCACATGTGAAGTAGAGGCTAGAGGTCCTAAAGATAACTATTCTTCCACAAATGTCGTGAAAATAGGTGGCCTGATGAAGGAGGTGGACCATTAAAGTACCTTGATGATGGAAAGACTGCACATGGAAGTGACATTTTGACATTAAATAGAAGAGAAACATAACAAGGTCTCTTGGCACACATAAGTTATCATAAGCACAGAAGCTGACCAATGGTAAGAGCCAGATCAAGAGGAAACTGGAATTCTTTAGAGCTACTTCTCCAGAACTACTTAGGCTCACATATTTATTTGCTTTATTTTGATGTTAGCTTCAGCCTCAGTTGCCGGTAACTTCAGTGTAAGTTTGCTGTGACCCAGAACTACCATATGTACAAGCTGTTTGTGTTAGATTAGACCATACACTTGAAATGGCAATTGTTTTATAGTACTGCAAGCCAAGATTTATAGTGCTCAAGACTTGAAAATATATTTAGTTTCCAGTTTCCTCCTATTATTTATTATACAAGAAAAATGCTTTACTCCTCATGAGTGTATATGCACAATATTCTCATCAGTGCAAAATAACCAATTGTCCTGACGTTTGAATTACTGTAGTTCACTGTATCACGTAAGATGGCAGAAAATAAGACTCCCGAGTACAACTGAAAAAGAAGAAGTTGTGCATTATCCAGCCAGGACTGCTTTATAATGTTAAAGAATTAAATAAGGAGACAAGTTTTCTTGTGACATTTTAGTGCATTTTTTTCAAAATACTTTGGAGGGATGAAAGAATCATGTTTAGCAAATTAAGCTGCAAGTAGAACTTGCTCAAAGAGAAGCAGTTTCCATATCCAACACACATTCGTTTAAAGTCACGAGCAGTTTCCAATTTATATCTTTAAATCTCAGTGTCTTCTCAATTTAGAGTACTTCTGCTGTTTTCATGGAAGGGGTTGCTGTTTGTGTGTTTGTTTGGTGGTGAGTGGGTGGGTAGGTGGAATTTTTTCGGTAGTGAAGTGGGATAAAGGAGTAGAAAATGAAGTTGTTTAGTAATTTAGATCTGATAATCCACCACATTAGGGAAGTCTCTCGTTTGAGCTTTCCAGGAACACTAATGAAATGGCACTGTGCTTTGTGGAGAGTGTATTGGCTCTGCATAATGCTCAGACTATCAAGGATTTTCCTGTTATGATTTGGTTTTATGATTTATTTCAAAATTGTTATCCTACTCTGCCTGCCATCTCTGCAATTAATACCGGCTTTTCCTCTTCCTCTCCCCTTCCTACCTCACACATACCCTCGAGATCAAAGTTTTTTAAAAAACAAAGTCAATGGTAGGAAACATCTCAGTTTTCTGAGGTTATGGTCCCACTGTTGGCTGTCAGCTCTCCAGAAAAAAAGAAGTGCTTATTTCTTCAGGTGCGAAGATCAAGTGTAGGAAAACAGTTTTGCTCTGCCATTGGCCACTTGGGCTATATTAACTGAGACTCAAACATCTGAAAAGCAAATTAATCATTGAATAAGCACTCTTTTTTTTTTCATGTTAAGACTTAAAAATCTAGTATTATATAAACCACCTTATCTACTTCTACATAATTATGTCCTATGAATTCTATTGCTTCATAAAGCAGTCCATTTAAAGTAACTCTTATGAAGGTCAGATGCTGAAAATAAGTGCCCTGTAAACATTTCTCAGGGTCCTAAGAGACCTGGGTCCCCGCCCAGAAGCCTCATTTCAGCTCAGCCTGGAGTGTCAGTCTATGCCTGAGCTGGTTATCAGAGGGTCAGTCTCCAGCTCAGATATCTTCAGATTTTACTCAAAAATTCATGCTTAAAACTAATTTCTATGAAGGAACTGCCATATTGTTTATATTCTACATAAAATTGTTTAACAAAAACAAAAGCAGTCATGCAGACCAGTTCCACTCAGACCTTTGCTGGTGACTCCTTCCCTGCCTGAGTATGTGCTGACACAATGATTGGATTAGAAACCTTAGCACTATGTTGATTATTTGTGATCACAGGGAAAAAAGTCCCAGTGTGGGAGTGGGTGGGAGCAAGTTAACATATATTAATTATTCTTTGATGCCTAATTTCAGTCCCATTGTTCAGCCCTGAGAGGATTTAGCACTATTTTCATAGGTTTTGGAGAAAATCCAGCATCTGTGTAAACACATTTTTGTCCCATGGTTCTTCTAGCTTTGGCTTTTCAGCCCTTGTACATCAAATTAAGTTTTTGTTGACACTTCCCAGAATGGCTTTACTTCATACTATTATTTCAGAGGAAAAGGAAACACTATGAGAGACCCCGCTCCCAAGAGTGAATTTGGCTTCCTTTCCAGCAAGAATGTTTTCAAAATCAAATCCCTCTACCTGGTGGTCTTCATTATATTCTGAAGATATTTACATGTGAAGTTCATTATAGTTTCAGAAGAAATGTAAAGTTTCAGCAACACATGCAACCTAGAACCAGTTTCAGACAATGTTCTACAAAAATCTGCTGAATCCCAAAGAGTATTGTTGACACTTTAAAATAAATAACATGTTTGTCATTAATCACAGGTGTGCACTCTGAAATTAAATGCCAGAAGACAAATATCTCAATCTGAGGACCATGCATACCACTTACCTAGGACTGGACTTTTGCTCCCCCATGCAGAACATCTGGTTCCCTTGGGAATTCCTGCTTGAAATCATTGAGTCTACCTTCAGAAAAGGCATTAGTTAGCCAAGGGTGAGCTCAGCTCATTGTGCAGAGCAAGCATCCAACAGAAAATGGAGGTACTGAGAGCAATTTTAAAGCTGGGATGGCGGTGAGTTGCTGCTGCATACCCCAGGGGCATTCTTGCTCTGTGGCTTGAATGTCTGTGGCATGGTCTTCTGGGGCCATGTGATATAGTCCTGTGTGGTGATCAGCAAATTCAAAAGCATAAGGAATGGAATGGCCTGCATGGCTTGACCTCAAGGGAAACCTTGAACTGAGATCAGAGAGTCCACGACAGGGAGTTTCTGAAAACTCCTAGAGCACAAAGGCTCCTTGGGTACATGGAAAGTTGAGCTGAAGGCAACTCAGACTGACTCTTCACTCTAGAAATTATGGCCAGACCTTATTATGGCCTTGCAATTTAATTCTATAAGTAGCAGTAGAGTATACCAGTAGGAATTATTCCTATTTTATTGTGCAGTATAATTAGGCAAAATATCACTAATTCTATCTCTCAAACTGTGTAAAGCAGTATCTGATACTGGAATTTGCTCTGAGTGCTTTCTATTGTCTCATACTCCAAAACACCTTGATTTGTAAAGATTTGATTGCATACAAATAAAGTTCAGAAAATGAGGTGTTTCTATTTTTTCACGTTTATATTTTTCTATTGGTGAGATGCAGAATGAAAATGCAAGGCGCATTTCTCTGCTGGGGGAATTGTTTGAATAATTGTATTCTTATTGCCCACTTCATGGAATATGGTCCTTCTGTAAAGGACTAGTTTAACTGTTGGCTGCTTTTCTGAAACTGTTGGCTGCTTTTCTCCTGTGACAGGGGAAAGGAAGCCAATTGAATAGAACAGAAATCACAGACACCTCAGTGCCTTAACGTCCTCACTTCTCTTTCCCCTTGTTAGCACAACACAGTCCATGCTTATCTGAGCCAGAACATTATCCCTCTGTATGCTCACTCACTTCCTAAAGATTATTCTTTTTTTCCAATTTTTTTTTTAGGATTATCGGGTCTCTTGTATTCAGATTCTGAACATCCAGCTGTTGTGGTAAACTGGAACAGGGATTAAGAAAGATAAGAATTAATACGTGTATCTTGTCCAGTCTCTCCCTTTTTATTTTTTTAAAGCTTGTTTTCTTCACTCAGTTTTTCAGCACCAAGAGAATGACGAAAACTAAGTGCACAACTTCCCACTCCAACTACATGCAATGTTATCTGTGGCAGCCATCTTGAAAGTCTGATTTTAAAGCAGTAAATGTCTAAGCAATATTAGGCAAAGATTTAATGGTTTCCACATGCTCTTTGTTCTTATGCTTGTGCTGAAGTGGTTTTTGAGCAGAATTTTCTTCAGTGTTTAATCAGTATAATCCTGACCCAAGAAAGTAGATAGACGTGTTTACCTAAACAGCAAATCTCTGCAGAATTAATTTTTAAAAATAGTGACAGTGTTACTAATTTCTGAATGTAGTTTGTGATAATCAAATGAAGTAAACAACTTAATCTGAAAAGATCTGTTTCCTTTATTAATCTGTCAGCTAAAGCTCCACAGACCTGGAAAGATTTCATCATATCTGGATGGAACTGGAACTCAAGTTTCAAGTTGGAATGCAAAAATTTATAGCTTAATTTCTGATTTCTGCCTTGTTATTATCTTAATTTACAGGGTTCTGAGATTTTCCCTCATGTTTTAGATCTGCTCCCAGTTAGTAATATCTGTCAAATATACATTACATTGGGAAGTTACTCAATTACATCCTTACCCTGTGACCAATGTTTAAGACACAGTCATAGGTCTGTAGAGGAGAAGGAGAGAACAATTCAAATTAAATATACTTTGATTTAATATGACCAAAATAATGTCTGTGAAGAAAGGTTTCTCCTGAGATTTTTCTGTTACAGAAAACACAAATCTGAAAAATTACCTATCCTTGGAAAAGAAAGTATACCAAACCTTTAGGAATGTTTAAAATATCTTAGACAAAGCTGTGAAAACTCCAGTCATTAGCCATAGCTGTAACTCGTGTAGATAGTGACTTACTTGGGAGTGGCTAGATATCCCTCCTTGTGATTAAAAACACTGTCTGTGGGAGAGGTTGTCCAGACATCTACTGGAATTTCCCTTTCCCCCAGCTGATAATCCTTTTGGTCAGCTGTGTCTTTGTTTCACTGTAATTGACTATTTTCTTAGAGATAAAATCAAATTTTTTCTCTATTTAGTGAGATTTCTCTGGTTGTGTTGTACTCATGTCCTTAAATTTCAGGAGATGCTTTGCACTTTTCCATAATTTCTCCTATAGATTTTACCAGAGTTAACTTCTGCTTTGAAGCTGAATCGTACTGAATTAGATTTCTGAGCTGGATTCTTGCTAAAATCAAAAGCTAAGTGCATTTATTGTAGAGGCACCGAGAGCATCTTGTGAAGCAACAGCCTTCAATATCAAGGGAAAGCCTTGCATTACTGCAGTATGATTGGATTAGGCTTTAGTAACTGAAAACTAGTATTAGAAATCAAGAATGAATAATTAAAGAAATATTACAGACTCTTTAAATTGTAAGAATTTCCTTCTTGATGTTTGTTATGATGGGAATAGAGTTCACTGGGAACACAATTTGAGTAAAAAGTTTGATAGATTCATATATTCACTTATTTATTTTGATGAGCCTAATACAGCAGAAAGGAGAGATCACTGTTGCTGGTATGGTTTTATTATGCTCTCACTGTCTTATTCTTGGAATAAAGAGTAGCATGTGGAATTGAGTAGAGAATGAAACGTATTTTATTCTTTTGGTGTTATTCTTATTTAATTGCCTTATTATAGAGAAAATATTTCCCTTACTTGCCTTCAATAGTATCAACAGACTTTAGTAGGAAGACTATGCAGTTGTGTCTGAACATTCAGTTAAAATTTCACTGTTAACTTTGAACTATTTTTTTTAAAATTTAATGCTAATTGGGACATCTTTTGAAGAAAACACCAATAAAACATGTTGTAGAATATCATGCCTGTACAGTCATGTCACAGAAAAGAAGGCTGCAATTAATTTTTTACTGCCTTATACAATGGGCTGTTATCCTTGCAAGTCTTGAAATTAATGTCATAAAATGTCAGTTATTTAATAAGCAGAGCAACTTTCTTTGCATGTTAAGTTGCATGTAGATACATCAAGGAGAAAAAGGAAAACATTATGCTATGTTATTACTGTGAATCCAATGGATTTCAAAAAGCCAGATTCATTTGGTGCATAGGTCTCATTACCAGCAAAATTATGGATTATGCTATATGAGATATCTCTTATGACTCCAGTTGTTCTCTGAAAGACACACTTGGATGTAATTTGATGTAATTTCAGATGTTATTTGAGAATAATAGGTTGCATGAATAAAAGCATGATTTTATTAACACAATTATCCTTTATACTGAAGCCAAGAACCAGAGCAAGTTTTCTCATGTGATGTGCACTTCAGAGGTGCATTTTACAAGTACATTTCTTGTAGGGCAGAGCAGCATAACCTCTATTGTTATAACTTTGCCTTTCTGTCAAATGAAACTGTGATTCTTGAGTGATTCTTGAGAAGGCTGGTGTGCCTTAGAAGTTATTGGCTTTTCTAATGACCAGTGTCTGATTTGGCCAACCACACAGTTCTCCTTCAGATGCAGACCCCAAAGAACTCACTGACCCCCCAGAAGTAAAGTAACATGTACTGCTCAAAGGTTTTATTTATGCAAAAGGAAACCATTGTGAAGAACTGGTAAGCAACCATGGTGTATCTTCTATCCCTTTTTTATCCTTCAGTGAGGCTCAGTCTAGCATTTTACTCAGTGAAAGGCCTCTTCAGAAGGTAAGTTTGAACAATTTACTGATTTTGCTTATCTTTATAATAGGAGGTTTAAAAGGCTTTTGCTTATTTTTGTTCTGTTCTGTGACAAGATGGATTTAGTGAAATTAATTCAACTTTCCTTTTTTATGGGTTCTTTAGTAGCAAAAATTCCCACTTTGGTAAAAGAAGAATTTCCAAAGGATTCTTTATGAATATTTAATGTTCTACTGCTGTATACTAGATTTATTCTAAATATTGAAAGAAGTTTCAAGCTGAAAGGACTCAGATGCTAAGCTCAAGTATAACTGTACAAACGAAGTTTTATTCTACTGAAGCTAAATATATAATTTTATCTTTTTATGGGATGACTCTGAAGTAACCAGTCTCCTAGTTTCTTGCATGCTTTGCAATATTTTGCTCTTTCTTACTTTATTACTTTCTCCCCTGCTATGTCTTTCTTCCTTTCTTCCTTTCTTTTTCTTTCTTTCTTTCTTTCTTTCTTTCTTT